>CM031236.1:374342324-374927324 GCA_018340775.1 Taxus wallichiana var. yunnanensis
GTGCCCATGGTGGTGCCATCAGTTTTTATAACTCATGCCCTAATTTACCATGGTTGGTTTCCCTATACCAAAGATCGGTTACCCTTGACTAGCATCATTTACCCTTGACCAGCATCGGTCACCCTCTCTTCCACATTACCCCCGATTTCACCCTATTACCACCGCCCATCACTCTTTTTTCCCTCACCCTCCCGACCTCATAATTTACTACCTACCATCATCGTCATTTGGGGACTCATTATTTTACCCATACCTCAACCCCTACCCATGCCGTCACCTAGATTCTTAGACTCGGAACATCACTAGTGACCTTTGACCTCATGTGTTCACTATACCTTGTGGCATTGTTACCTATGTTGATTGACCTAATGACCTTACCTTGCCTCTTGTTGTGACTGTTTATCCTGACCCTACCTTTGGTGTATTGGAACACACCTAAACATTCCTGCACCTGACCTACATCATGTTTCCTACCATATCCTATACCTTGGATACCATAATCACTTCAACCTTGTTTGGATAAACCTATTGACCTTAGACAATGTAGAGTTTTCCTGCTCTTCAACCTGGTATTGTGCTACAGTTTATACATGTGTGTGTGTTTGACTATTACTACCTTTGACCCTAACCCATTACCTAGATTACCCGAGTGGACCTTTTTCCTTATTTTCCCCATTACCCACCCTCCTCTTCATCACATTTACCTTTTATCAAACCACTCACCGATTATGCCTTCTACCTCGTCAGTTCCTAGTTTGAGGGGGATCACCTTCACCCACACCTGGGGCAACCACATCTTATTTTTGTCAGCGTCGCTTACCAATACAAGCTACATGAAAAAAAGGGGAAAAATGTAGACACTAAAATTAGGTCACACTCCCCTTGGTCCCCTATCAAATAAACACCTTGAACACATCCACCTAGCCATGGCCCCCTTCACCCCACTATAATATTAATTTAATTAATTTAATTTAATTAATTCATTATCCTAACCATATTTATTATTTAAATATCCTAATTGGGATAATTCCCACATATCCACCTCACCTAAACACCTCATCTAGCCACCTCACCCTAAGACCTATTCTTAGTAAGTTGTCATAACTAACTAAGACCTACCCAAACCCTAAAAATCAATGCCTACATTCCCTCTAACCACATTCCCGTATGTTAGAAGGAAGCTTCTAGTCTAATCCATAGAGAAAAACAAAACGAGATCCCAAAAAATCAAGGGGATCTACCTAGTTTAGTAAACCTAGGAAATCCTACCCTAATCGACGCCGATTACCCTTAACCACTACCGATTAAGCTGGAACCACCTTCGGTTACCATTTAACTCCCAAAATAACCTTATTTCGAGGTTAGCACATTTCTGAGAGAGGGAGACATCTTATAAGAACAAGTGACGAAACCAGAGCTACATGTAAGCAAAACCTGCATCTGTACTCAAAGATCGTAACACCCTTAGCTAGTACCCGAAGCAATGACACAACCACCTTCCTTCACGGGAGCATCTGGGGAAGTGCCATCACTACACCAAGTTCATTTGATCACCCACCTTTACCAACTCGGCATCAATCTCATACAAAAAGTTATTTTGTTAACTCTGCATTAGTTCCTTGTCATTTGAGCAAATCCTTTTACTTTTGTTATTGGTTTCTACTTTCATTTCCATTCCCCACCACTTTACCTCTATGTAAACTTGACCATCCTTTTTTCCACACCCTTACACTACCCATACCTAGACCTCTATCATTCCTATGCATATTAAAGTTCCATACAAATCTCGCCATTTCCTTTCCACCTTCATCTAATCCTAGATCTATCACCTAGCTAAGTTTTATTGAGTTTTCTACACCCCGACCATACCGATGCCGATTAACCTAAACCAACGTCAATCTCTATGTCTTTTACCAGAAACTCGGATCGAGCTTAAAACCACCACCAAATACCTTAAACTACTCAAATCCGACCACCAATAACAAGATCCTCCGACAGCTTACCTTGACCTTCGATTTAATCATAGCTTAGCATGTTGTGAACAAATTTTCTTATTGTAGATGAATGAGATACCTAAATCATTTTTAATACAAAGAGGATTTACTTTATTACTAGCATTAAGTTGTTTTATATAGTGGGTTGACAATTGTCTAAGAAGTATCACACTCCCCGTAGATCTAGCACACGCTAGGTAGTCCACTTTGCATATATTTTTTAACTTTTATTTGGTGGTCTTTCATTCTGTTGGTGTCCATTTTGATCCTCTCGTTATTTTCCCATCTTTCCCCTTTGTTCTACATGCTCAAAAAATGTTTTTCTTCGAGTTTGGTGGTCTGCAAGTTTCCCCATCCAGATTGAATGCTTTAAATGGCTCATAAACTTATTATTTTGCCCCAACTTGAAAGAAAAATACATGCAAGCTCTATTTTATGCCCTAAATTTCCAAATCCACGGGCCTCTGTCATTTTTTCCATTTTTCCAGGCCTGTGGAGCTCAAATTCACTTGTTTTGCACTCATTTTCCCTCAAAATCCTTCCCCATGGTAAAAATTTCTTAAAACCACTTCCCATATGTTTTTTGACCAAAAAATCCTTTACCCACAATGAAAAAATTGAATTCGGGCATCCTTAGCAAATTCTGTGTTTTTTACGGTCGTACGGGTGTCATTTGACCATCAAAATTAAGCTCAAACAACATCTCCTACGTGGTCACTTCTGGTTGGACAAGGATCGACAGGATTTCTTTGAAAAACTTAGCATTTTTGGCTTCAGGAAAAATTCAACATTACCCCCACAACTCCACAGAGGACACGTGTCGTGTTCTTATGCCAAGGCGGGATGGAAGGTGGGCGGGGAACTTAGGCAATTTTTGCCTTTTTGGTGAAAAGGGAGAAAAGTAGAAGAAAGACTGCTGGGGTCCACAATGTAGTAGGGGGTGGACACGTGGTGGGTGTAGAAGGAAGTGTATGCCGGCGGGGGGAAAAGGGGAAATTGTTCCCTTTTACAAAAATACTTATAGCAAAAAATTAATCCGCAGGTCCGAATGAAGCAGAGGAAGACACGTGGTGGGTAAAGTGGGTTGGCGTGGCCGGTAAAGGCAAAAGGAAATTTTTTCCCTTTTGTAAAAAAGACTTAGATTGGAAGATTGGAGGCGTGGCTCCGTGATACATTAGAACACAACATGTGGTGAGGACGGGATCGGAGGCACGGACCCATGGGGAAAAATGAGAAAATTTTCCCTTGGCAAAAAATAGGGATAAAACATGAAATAAGAACATGTCAAGGACAGAGAGCGCAGAGGCGAGGCCACGGGGAAAAAAGTGAAATTTTTCCAAACTCCCAAAAAGGGTCAAAATTTGTAGAATTGAGCATCGATCCCAATGGGACCCACCATATGCCACGTGTCATCACCAAATTTCAAGGGCGGAGGGACGGAGAAAAAGGTCAATTTTTCAATTTTTCCAAAAATGTTTAAAAAGTCAAAAAGTGAGCCCGAATTCATTCCCAATCATATTTTGACACGTGGAGGGCCCAGATTGAAGGAAAAGGAGCAAATCAATGGTAATTGTACATTTTCCATTTTGGCTGCCATTTTTGCTCCAAGAAGCTTGGAGATGTTAATTTTGCATCATTTTTCATCAAATCTTTGGTGAATTCATTTTGTTTGTGCCTGCAAAGACCAATGCTAGTGGTTTTAGGGATTAATTTTTAGATTTGAGGTGTTTTTGAAATAAATTTTTACTCAGGCCTGTGCAAAACGTGAAATATCAAATTATAAAGTTGCGCATAATCAAATTTTTTAATGATAAGGATGAAATGATGAAATGAAAGGGGTATATATCCTTGGAGAATGAAAATTGTGCCTCCACAATGGATAATGATGAAGGATTTGTAATGATTTTCCATTTAAGAAACACCTAGCAACTCTTGTTGCAAATTTATTAAATGTCCCTATATGCGAATCATGTTAGAATTTTGTAACAAACTTGATGTCAGGCATATTCTTTTCTTGGGTAATAAGGATAAAATGTAATTGAAAGTTATATAATGCATTTTTTGAGACATGCAAAAGCTCAGAGAAACTTAAAATTCACAGAAAATTTGGGAAGAAGCCCATTCTCTAAGAAACCACCTGAGAACCATTTCTAATTCCTTTTTGCATCAAATTTGTATCATGTTGAGTTGGTTTTAGTTGTAAAGCCATCAACAAGCTCTGAGATTGTTCTTATAACATTCCCTTACTGATAAATTTGGTCATTCTAGATTATTTTGTGTTGTCTCTTGGCAAAATTTGCATGCACTTATGTTTTAGAATGTTTTCAATTTGTGTTTCTTGCTCCTGTTGTAGTCTTGTGTTTAAAATCTCTCTTGATCATACATGGTCTCATTTCTTGTTGATAGTTTAGTGGCATCTACAGTCTCACATTCGAAGATATTTCTGCTGATAAAGAGATAAACAAATTTAAAATCACTTTACCTTCCTTGAATTCTGAGATTGTTTGTAAACCTTTGGGTGCACCTTAGGTCATGATAAAATAGAGATTTCTGGATGCTTTGTTGGTTCATCTGCTTCAAGATTTTGTGGCAGGTTGTCAAAGATTGTGTGGAAGAGTGCAGATCTGGGCCTCCATTTGGTGCACATATCCTGAGTTGAAGGAGTACCTTAACCCCTTTGAAGCATTTTGTTGTTTAGGTCTTACAAATTTCTTGCAAAGGTCCTCAAAGAATTTGGCAAATTCTGGTTAGTCTTGTCTAAAATATCCCACCAAAAATTATTCAATAACTAATCCTACCCCATACTACCCCTGCATTTCATTGTGTGTCAACAAAAGAATACAATCCATTTACACAAAATTGCACAAAGTAAATCAGATCATACCATGTCTCTAGCAGACCTCACCTTGTCTTGAAAGCATTTCCATCATTTAGTAGTGACAACTCGTTGAGTTTGAATAATGGAAAATTGATCATGTTTTCCAAAGGCTATCTCCATAAAATATGCACAGTATAAGGATATCTCCACCTCCTTCACAAAATAGAGGCTACAATATAGGTTCTCTTTCCTTGGTTGAAAGGCACAACCTAAAATAGTGAGGATTAGATCAAAATCCTTTCAAGGTGCTACCCACTTCTTCAAAGCTTTGAGTGCTAACAAGTCGATAAATTCCTCGCCCGGCTAGAAAATGACATATAAATCATTTATCTTCCTCTGAGTGTCTTGTAAAATCCATGATGCTGCTCAAGTTGTGAAGGAGATTAAATATGGGTTCTAACACTGAAATGGCACCATTACTAAGGACATTATTCAAGATTTCGGATCCTGGTAATTCTTCTTGTGTGATTTATGTGCAATTACAAATCTTAGTATCATCTTTTGATAAGATTTTTAATATTGGAATGAAGAGTAGATTTTTGAGTTTGATATTCTCTTAGTTCAATCTGATCCATTTACATACAAGTGTTTTCGTGTAAATTGAGAAAATCTGCGTTTTGGGTCATTTTGTATGTATTTCGGGCATGTCGGACATTTTTGTCCCGCGTGTCCCAAGTTCCGAAGTGCGTTCTGTTCCCCGATCGGACGAAATCCCCGAAGTTGTTCCATTTTCGGGCCCGTCGGACTTTTCATTGTCCCAATGTCCCAAGTTCAAAGTGCGCTCTGTTCCCGATCGGCTGAAATCCCCGAACCATTTTCGGCGTGCTTCGGAACTCTTTCATGTTCCAAGTGTCCCAAAGTCAATTCTGCGAGTTGTTCCATTTTCAGCCCTTTCGCCCGAACCGCGTACTTCACACTTTCATGTCCCAAATGTCCCAAGTCAAAAAGTGCAAGTCGTTCCATTTTCAGCCGAAACACCCGAACCACATACTTCGCACGTTTTCGTCTCAAATGTCCCAAGTGCTCAGACCTATTGTAACATTTTTCACCCGAACCGCCGTAAGTCGCGTCTTTTTTGTCCCAAATGTCCCAAGTTCAAACGGGCCTTTTGTTCCATTTTCGGCCAAAACACCCGAACCGCGTACTTCACGCATTTTCATCCCAAATGTCCCAAAATGCATTTGTGCGTCTTCTCCCTGTTTCGCCCGAATCGGCCGAGCCACGTGTTTCGCGCATTCGCGTCTCACATGTCCCAAGTGAACCAAGTGTCATTCGTACCAGTTTTTGCCGCTCTACCCGAATATCCTGCTTATTCAAATTGGTGGGTATGCATTAAATGCGCATTGATCACCCTTCTCTCTCCTCAACGGCTATATAACGAGCAAGCCACCTTTGCAATTCTTACATTGTTTCCATGCTACCCTTGCTCGAACCCTTGCAATTTGAAAACCTGCGCGTGTCCCCTCCCTCTGAAATTCCTTTCCGAGCCTGGTTTGCGGTTCTGTCCTCCTAGTTGCTATCAATATGGAAGATCAAAGTTTTGGAGTAGGCTTTGGGAGAACTAAAGAACAGTTGGCAGAAAGGCGAAGCTTTCAAGACGCTGGTTATATCAGTTTTCAAGGATATTCATTGTCATCTTCAAGATGAAACTTCTGGTGTGTCCCGTTCCTTGCAAGAAATTAAAGCTCAATTCAGAGCTTATGTCAAAGATAATCTATTCAAGGAAAGCTCAATCTCCAAAGAGAAAATGAAGGAAATCTGCTCTCTTCAATCTGCCGTTGGAGAAGCAAATAAAGATTATCATACTCATGTCGAGTTTGATAAAGAGATGGAGAAATGTCTTGGATTCTGGACTCAATCAACGGCCCAACACGTCGGTCCCTCGTGGCGAGACATAGCCGAGGCGTTAAAGAAATTCAAGCGGGGATTACAAGTCGGTGGGTCCCTCTCGGTGGCCCACCTATCTTCTTCTCCTTGTTCTTTTCTCTTCTTCCCTTTCTTTTCCGTTTTCTTTGTAATAGGTTGAGGTACTGCGATTGGCGGTCCTTAACTATTCTTTAGTTAAAAGAAACGGTTACGAAGAGTAACTGATTTGTAAGCTATATAATGGCCTTCTTTACGCCATTCTAAAGGAGGAAGAACTTGGCTTATTTTCTGAAAAGTGTAAATAGATCATAAAGAAATCAATACAGAAGGACTTTCCATTCTTTGTCTATCTGATCTCTGTTATTCCTAAGCTTTCATTTATTTTCTTTGTGAAGATCATTTGTCTCAAGTTTATTAGTCTTGCCGATTGCATACTCTTCGACTTTGCAAGCACGGTGATCTTGTATAACCAAGAAGGAACTTTGTGTCCTTGATTAATGAGTCTGTGTTATGTTAAGAAACTTTGTGTTCTAGCAGATGTTATTTACAGAACTTTGTGTCTTTGAATTCCATCTTATTTATCCGATATAAATGATCTTGTTTCATTCATTTGTGACTTCATACATAAAGAATTACTCGATATCTATAATTATGCATGTTGCCTTTACTGCTCTTCTCATCTTCTCATTCCTCTTGTCCTTTTGTACTTGAACATCCTCATTGAAAACACTTTCGTAATATCCAAGTTTAACCAGAAAATAATGTTTTGTACATTTGTAAATAAGTTCGTTTCTAAATAAGGGAACCTCTCCCATTAAAGAGGAGGGACTTCTTGTCCCCTGACTGTTGCTCTTCTTAAAAGTCCTATTTGACGACCAACAGTTTTTGGCGACTCCGCTGGGGAAAATCATATTCCAGTTCTGTAATTTTTTGATCATCCTTTGATCTGTGACTCCGTTTTACTCGAGGGAGGAGGGCCCTTGGTGTTGAAGATTCTCAGTTTCAGCTTTTGGAGCAGCAGGGTTTTCCTTTCCCTTCAACAAGAAATAGAAGGACTCGTTCGACAAGCACTCCACCTGCTCAAGACAGAATTCCTACGGGTGGTATTCCTTCAGAGCCAGCTAGCCCTAATCTTCAAGCTTTGATTCTTGCTGGTGTTGCAGTCCCTCTCCAAGCCGTTTTTCCAAGAATGGCGGCGCCATTACCATGGGGTCATCGTGTCGGGCCCCTGGCCCTTACTCAGCCTTTGCATGAGTTACCCAGAGGTAACCGGAAGAACTTCCCTAAATTCAAAGGTGATGGCAAAGTGCATCCTGATGAACACATCGCAGCCTTCGTTGTTGCATGTGGAGTTCTGGGAGTCGAATATGAAGACGTCTCCGTAAGGCTGTTCGTTGAGACGTTACAAGATAATGCTGCTGATTGGTTCTACCACCTTCCGGCTGGCGCTATCACCGACTGGGACACAATGAGAACTCAGTTCGAAAACCGTTTCAAGCCGGCAGAAGATGTACATGCCTTGCTAGCCCAAATCTCTCAGATAAAGAAAGATTCACAAGAGCCCATGAGAGAATTTGTGGCCCGGTTCAACAAATTGATCAATAAAATTCCGCAGCCTACCCGACCTGTTGATCAAATTCAAAAATGTTTCTTCCTAAATGCTCAATCGCCCAAAGTTAGTTATGCACTAAGAAGGGCTAATCTCGCAACATTGGTCGAGGATCAAACTCTCGCTGTTAGTATCGAGGATGACTTGATCATGTCAGGGAAGTTGAGAAGAGACCCTCCCAAATCTAAGTCTGCTGCTTCTTCCTCTTCCACCCCTGGACCTAATACTGATCCATTAGTTCAGAAACTTGCAAATGATCTTATTGCTATAAAGAAACAATTGGCTCAGCACGCTCCTTATGCAGACGTTCCAAGGAGAAATTTTCAGCCCAGAAATCGTTTGCCTGCTTCTCAAACAAGATTAGCACTTGAAGGACCTCCTGTTAAAGTCCCTGTCAATGCGACCTGCGAGGTGGAAGAACCAGATGATGATGAAGATAACGAAGCTTGCGAAGAGTTTGCGAGAGAAGTTGATGATGAAGCAGACGAACTTGAGGGATCTCGAGTAAATTTCTTCACCACTGAGGGCATTGATGATGGAGATGATTATGATGAAGTGGTAGCAGACATGAATAGCGAATCATTCGCTGTCATGACTCGAGAACAGACAAATCAGAGGGAGAAAGTGACACAGCCTATCAAGAAATCTAAGGAGCAGTCGACAACTATTCCCGTGATTGCAAAAAGAGGATCTCCTATCCCTACTTCATCTACACCAAAGGTGAGTCCTATCAATCCTGCTACCAAAGTTGCTTCTTCTTTTTCTCCTAAAGTTGATAAGCCTAGAGTACCGAATGATGATGGCCCGTCCACTTCTGGATCCTTTGATATTGTTGATCACCTGAAAAAGACCAAGGTCCAAATCTCAGAAGCTGAGTACTATCAAACCCATCCCAAAGCTTTTGCCAAAATGATCCACTTTGTCAATTCCCACTCTAAGACCACCTCTAAAGGCCTTTTGCCCACTCCTCCTCTACACCACAGCCTAGTCTGGTAGCCAGTGTCACCTCGCCTAATGACAAAATCAAGCCTTTTTATGTAACACTTCTTATAGCTGGTCATAGGCTCAGTAATTGTGTCATAGATTCCGGAGCCTCAGATAATGTGATGCCTGCTAAAGTAGCTCATGCTTTAGGCCTGACCCTCACACGCACTTATGGATCTTGTTACTCCATGGAGAGTAAAGAAGTGCCCCTGGTCGGGAGAATTAAAGATGCACAAGTAGCTTTTGCTGCTTTGCCCGAGAAGAAAGTGTTGGCTACCATCTTAGTGGCAGATATTCCCCCTTCATACGGGATGTTGCTAAGTAGGAACTTCTGTAAGGATGTGGGTGGGGAAATCCAAATGGACTGGTCACATGCACTCGTGCCTGTCAATGGACAAATGAAGAAGTTGCTGCCTGAGAAGCAGTCTGAGTATATTGTGCAGAAAACGGATGATCCTAGAGCACAAATACTCTACGAGGATATGGGGCATGGTAACTACATGATTATGTCCCCTGATGAAATCCGACCCCCCAAAGTGTCTCCTAAAGATCCTAATGGGGTTTGGATTTTAGAGTTTGATGGAAGTTGTTCCTCAGCTGGTTCTGGAGCCGGTGTCCTGCTGGTGTCACCTGAAGGAAGCCTACACCCCTTTTCATTTAAGTTGCAGTTCGAGAATACTAATAACACAGCAGAATATGAGGCTCTCATTCTCGGATTGCAAGTGGCCAAAGAACAAGGTGTAAAGAATCTTCTGGCTCGTGGTGATGCAGAATTGATTGTAAAGCAGGTCAGAAACCTTTTTCAAGTAAAAAATGGAAGGCTGAAACATTACCGGAATCAGGTTTGGGATTCCATTGAATTCCTTGATGCTTTCTCTATCGAAGCAGTACCTAGGGAAAAGAACAGCAGGGCTGATTCACTAGCTGTCTCAGGGTCGCTACTGATTCCTCATCCTGATTTCTCTCAAGACAAGTTCACCATTGAGATGATCCATCGACCCAGTGTACCTGATAACACCAATAACTGGCAGGTTTTCAATGATGATCAACATTTGCTTTCCTTCCTGGAACTCAAGGGTAATTTCGAACAGCTGTATTTTGAGGGAAGTGACAACCTACCTCGTGAGAGTGTGCCCTTTGACAAAGCAGTCACCCAAGGGGAAGAAACAGGTCAGGAAGGGTGCATTAAACTCAAGGGGAATAAGATTCCTAAAGGATTGGTAAGCTTAGAGGAACTGTTTGATAAACATGACAGGTATGTGAAGTCTAGAGCTTCTACTGGACCTCAGCAATCAGCTGAGTATGACAAAATCAATATTGGGAGTTCTAATGACCCTAAGCTAGTGAATATTGGAAAATGTTGCACAGCAGATGAGAGGAGAAAAGCAATTGATCTTCTAAGGAGGTATAAGGATGTTCTTGCTTATTCTTATGAAGATTTGAAAGCTTTCAAACCAAAAGATATGCAGCACTCGATTCCTCTCAAACCAGGAATTAAACCTTTTAAGCAGAAACAGAGGCAGTATAATCCCAAAATAGCTGACACCATCTTTCAGGAAATTCAAAAGTTGTTGAAGGCTAAAATCATTTTCCCATTCACCATTCAACATGGATTGCAAATATTGTGCCTGTTAGGAAGAAAAATGGTGAGATCCGCATCTGTGTTGATTTCAGGAACCTGAATCAGGCGTCTTTGAAAGATAATTATCCTTTGCCTATGATGGATCAGGTCTTGCAAGCAGTTACAGGGTCTGAAATGTTATCCATGCTCGATGGATTCTCGGGATACAATCAGGTAGAGGTTGATACTGCAGATCAACACAAGACAACTTTCACTACTCCTTGGGGTACCTTTGCTTACAAGAGGATGCCTTTTGGGCTCATTAATGCTGGTGCCACTTTTCAGAGAGCCATGGATCTGGCTTTTGGAAGCTTGAAAGGGAAGTGTATTGTCATATATCTTGATGACCTGACAGTGTTTTCCAAGACAAGAGCGGATCATTTTGATCACCTAGAGACAGTTCTGCTGAGATGCAGAGAGCATGGGATCTCTCTGAACCCTAAAAAATCTGTCTTTTGTGTCACTGAGGGAAAGTTATTAGGGCACATCATTTCCAAGGATGGTATTAAGATTGATCCTGAATGAGTTCAAGCCATCCAACAAATTCCTCTCCCAACCAGCAAAAGGGCGTGCACTCCTTCTTTGGTAAGATAAATTTCTTGAGAAGATTCATCCCTGATTTTGCAGAGTTAACTTTGAATATTTCTCAGATGATGAAAGGGAAGCAAACATTTGGTTGGTCTTCTGAAGGAAAGGAATCCTTTGAAGGTATCAAGAGAGCTATTGCTAAAACTCCTGTTTTAGCCTGTCCTGATTTCAGCAAAGATTTCATCATCTATTGCTATGCTACAGATAATACCTTGGCTGCTGTCTTAACTCAAGAAGACTCTAATGAGCATGAACTCCCAATTGCGTTCATGAGCTATATTCTGAAAGATCATGAGTTGAAATACACCATGATGGAGAAGCATGCTTTTGCAGTGGTCAAAGCTGTTAAGCAGTTTCGTTTTTATATCCTCAACTCTCACTCCATGGTGCTGGTTCCAGATACAACTGTTAAGTCAATTCTCACACAACAAGAATTTGGATCCAAGAGAGGGAACTGGGTTGCTAAGGTCCAAGAGTATGACATTGACATCAAACCGACCAAGCTGGTTCGTGGAAAAGGCCTTTGTGAGCTCATTGCTGAAGGAGCTAAACATGAGTTGCTGGAGGAGAAAGCTGACATTCCTACCGTTCTGTTCCTTAGCTCAGTTGATGAATGGTATGCTGACATCACCCATTTTCTCACCTATGGGGAATGCCCCTCTCATTTAACTGCCAAAGAAAAGAGGACTGTTAAATTGAGGTCGAGTCAATATGTATTGTGGGAAAATGCTTTGTTCAAGCGTGGGTTAGATGGGAGATTTTTGAAGTGTGTGGACAAGGAACAACGAGAAAGTTGCTCTCGGCTTTTCATGATCAGGCATGTGGAGGGCACTATTCATCAATGGTTACAGCTCATAAAATACTCCGTGGAGGATACTATTGGCCTTCCTTGTTCAGAGATGCATCCAAGTGGGTTGATAAATGTGAGGCTTGTCAGACTTTTGTGGGAAGACCTAAATTGGCTTCTTTGCCTCTCAAGCCAGTTGTGATTGAGGAACCATTTCAACAGTGGGGTTTGGACTTCATTGGTACACTTAATCCTGCTTCTAGTGCTGGTCACACTCATGTGCTAACTGCCACTGACTATTTCACCAAATGGGTGGAAGCTATTCCAGTCAAGAGTACTACTTCTGAAGTGGTGTGCAGCTTCATTAAAGAGAACATCTTGGTAAGGTATGGTGTACCTAATAAGATTGTAACAGATAATGCTTCAAATTTCTCTTCAACTGAGATAATGGATTTCTGCTATGGGTATGGCATCTCCCTGGCTCATTCTTCAGATTATTACCCCCAGGGAAATGGGCAAGCAGAATCCACTAACAAAAATCTGGTGACTATCATAAGGAAGTTGGTCAATGAGTCTCAACGAAACTGGCACAAGAAGCTCTATGATGCTCTTTGGGCAGACAGGATTACACCAAAGAGAGCTATTGGAATGTCTCCTTTTCAAGTGGTATATGGAGTAGAAGCTCAATTGCCAGTGACAGTGGAACTGCCAGCCTTGCACCTAATGAAGGCCATTGAAGATACTAGTTTCAGAGATGCTTTGGACAAGAGAATTATGTACCTGCACAAACTGAATGAGGACAGATTGATGGTTGCTGATAGGATATCTATTCACCAGCAGAAGGTAAAGGTCCTGTTTGACAAGAAAGCTAGGTTCAGAGATTTCCAAGTTGGAGACACCGTGTTGTTATGGGACAAAAGACATGAACCTCGTGGCAGCCATGGAAAGTTTGATTCCCTGTGGCTCGGACCTTTCAAGATCAGACACTTTGCTGGTGAGAATTCCTTTTATCTTGATTACATGGATGGTTCTTCTCTCCCACTTCCTTATAGTGGGCAGTATCTCAAGTTGTTCAAGTCCTAGGTGATTAGGGAGTCCCTTGTATATTCTGTACAGCGTTTTTGCTTTTCTTTCCTTTTTGTTTTGGTGTGTTGCCCTCTGTATTGGTCTGTTTTTGACTCCGTTGCCCAATGGATAAGGTACTGGTCTGCTTCCCGAGTTTGTCTAAGTTCTTGCCTTGTCTCATTCCTTGAATTTATGCCAAGTCATCCCCAGAAGGAGCCAGCTTGTCCACTCAAAATTCCCTGCTCTGATGAAAGTAAAAATTTCAAAATTTTGAGTTTAAGTGTTTTCTCTAATGTACCGAAGTCGTGAAATTGAGAAAAGTCTACGTTTTGGGTCATTTTGTATGTATTTCGGGCCTGTCGGACATTTTTGTCCCACGTGTCCCAAGTTCCGAAGTGCGCTCTGTTCCCCGATCGGCCGAAATCCCCGAAGTTGTTCCATTTTCGGGCCCGTCGGAACTTTTCGTCCCAACTGTCCCAAGTTCAAAATTGCGCTCTGTTCCCGATCGGCCAAAATCCCCGAACCACGTACTTCGCTCTTTCATGTTCCAAGTGTCCCAAACTTTTCGTTCAAAAGTTGTTCCATTTTCATCGAAATCCTTGAAGTCCCATTTTCACTTCTTGAACTTTTCATGTCCCAAATGTCCCAAGTCAAAAAGTGCAAGTTGTTCCATTTTCGGTGAAACACCCGAACCGCGTACTTCACCCTTTCATGTCCCAAATGTCCCAAGTCAAAAAGTGCAAGTTGTTCCATTTTCGGCCGAAACACCCGAACCGTGCGCGTTTCTTTGCGTTTTTCGTCTCAAATGTCCCAAGTGCAAAAATGTCCGGACCTATTGTAACATTTTTCGCCCGAACCAAACACCGAAGTCGCGTACTCCGGAACTTTTGTCCCAAATGTCCCAAGTTCAAACGGGCCTTTTGTTCCATTTTCAGCCGAAACACCCGAACCGCGTACTTCGCGCGTTTTCATCCCAAATGTCCCAAAATGCATTTGTGCGTCTTCTCCCTGTTTCGCCCGAATCGGCCGAGCCGCGTGTTTCGCGCATTCGCGTCTCACATGTCCCAAGTGAACCAAGTGTCATTCGTACTAGTTTTTGCCGCTCTACCCGAATATCCTGCTTATTCAAATTGGTGGGTATGCATTAAATGCGCATTGATCACCCTTCTCTCTCCTCAACGGCTATATAACGAGCAAGCCACCTTTGCAATTCTTACATTGTTTCCATGCTACCCTTGCTCGAACCCTTGCAATTTGAAAACCTGCGCGTGTCCCCCTCCCTCTGAAATTCCTTTCCGAGCCTGGTTTGCGGTTCTGTCCTCCTAGTTGCTATCAATATGGAAGATCAAAGTTTTGGAGTAGGCTTTGGGAGAACTAAAGAACAGTTGGCAGAAAGGCGAAGCTTTCAAGATGCTGGTTATATCAGTTTTCAAGGATATTCATTGTCATCTTCAAGATGAAACTTCTGGTGTGTCCCGTTCCTTGCAAGAAATTAAAGCTCAATTCAGAGCTTATGTCAAAGATAATCTATTCAAGGAAAGCTCAATCTCCAAAGAGAAAATGAAGGAAATCTGCTCTCTTCAATCTGCCATTGGAGAAGCAAATAAAGATTATCATACTCATGTCGAGTTTGATAAAGAGATGGAGAAATGTCTTGGATTTTGGACTCAGTCAACGGCCAACACGTCAGTCCCTCGTGGCAGAGACATAGCTGAGGCGTTAAAGAAATTCAAGCAGCGGATTCTGAAGTCGGTGGGTCCCTCTCAGTGACTGGCCACCTGTCTTCTTCCCCATTCTTTTCTCTTCTTCCCTTTCTTTTCCGTTTTCTTTGTAATAAGTTAAGGTATTGCGATTGGCGGTCCTTAACTATTCTTGGTTAAAAGAAACGGTTACGAAGAGTAACTGATTTGTAAGCTATATAATGGCCTTCTTTACGCCATTCTAAAGGAGGAAGAACTTGGCATATTTTCTGAAAAGTGTAAATAGATCATAAAGAAATCAATACAGAAGGACTTTCCATTCTTTGTCTATCTGATCTCTGTTACTCCTAAGCTTTCATTTATTTTCTTTGTGAAGATCATTTGTCTCAAGTTCATTAGTCTTGCCGATTGCATACTCTTCGACTTTGCAAGCACGGTGATCTTGTATAACCAAGAAGGAACTTTGTGTCCTTGATTAATGAGTCTGTGTTATGTTAAGAAACTTTGTGTTCTAGCAGATGTTATTTACAGAACTTTGTGTCTTTGAATTCCATCTTATTTATCCGATACAAATGATCTTGTTTCATTCACTGTAACTTCACATACATAATGAATTACTCTGATTCTCTATAATTCTGCATGTTGCCTTTCTGCTCGTTCTCGTCTTCTCATTCCTCTGTCCTTTTGTACTTGAACATCCTCATTGAAAACACTTTCGTAATATCCAAGTTTAACCAGAAAATAATGTTTTGGTACATGTATTTGACAAAGTATTTTAGTGCATTTTCACAACTAAGGTGAAAGTCCTTAGTGGTGACTCCATGTTGTCTTGATCTTGATAAATACCAGTGTCTTAAGCTTTCTATCATTTATTTTTGTGTTGCTAATCTCTGCAAAACTAGAAGGAAGAATATCTCTCTTCATTAGGGACTCTACTAAGAAGTTGTTCTCAGATTCAAGGAACTCGGAGTTAGAAGGGAGAAGAGTTTGGAAAGTGGTTAAAGGTCAGACATTAGGCAAAGATATATCCATAAGTGAGAGAGATCAGCCTTTGGTAGAGGATTATCACTCTTCTTCAAGTGATTCTGATTCAAGCAATCCTCTCATAAACTTGTTTTCCTCAGCTAGTGAAGGTCCTTCTACTATGTCGGGTAAGTTCCTTCTCCAATCTACACCTCTGTGTTTTAATTCAAATAAAACTTTCCAAGAAAATCAGCACTTAGAGAATACTAGTCTTGTGAATCACATCCTTGAGCCCAATGAGCTTGCACTCCTCATCAACTTATGTCACCCCAAGATCACCTTCACCAAATAATATGGCTCATCCTAGACCTCCATTTATTGTTAATACCTTTGGTCCTATAGACTTTAGAGGAATGGATGGTTACCCAAATGTTGTCCCACAAGATGTCAAAAATAGATTTCTAAAATTCCAAGGTAACAATGTAATAACTAGTGATCAAAGATCTCAAAAATTTTGTTAACATGATGGAATATTTTGAGACAGAGTTTGAAGATGTGTATGTTAAATTGTTCATTCATAGACTAGGAGAGTATGCTAGGGATTGGTACAAGGCTCGCCGATAATTTAATTGATTCTTAAACTAAGATGAAGAATGCATTTAGGTTGCAATATGGTGACAAGACTGATCCTATATTTCTCTTTCCGAGTTTGAGAATATCAATAAGAACCCAAATGAATTAGTCTCGTGACTTTAACAAGGTTTAATAAAACTTTGAGAAGGTTGCCTATTAGTCTCGAGGCCTTGTGATGATTCTTGTTTAATAAAATATGCAGATGCATTTGATAAAAAGAAATCCTATTACCTAAGAGAAAAGAACCCTACTAATCTAAGACAGCCTTTCACCTGGCACTTCAAATTTAAAACAATATCAAATAAATTTGGAAACCTCTCAAGAGAGATGGTGTAAAGTTGACAAACCCTAAAAACCTCAAGTTATCAAGGGTGCTGATTTAGAGGAGGTTGTGAAAACTTTGGTAGGGGCAAGAAAGAAATCTCATATAAGTTGGCAAGAGCCGAGAAAGGAATTGGGAAAACTTCACAAGGTCAGCCAAGAGCACAAAACCATGACATATTTTCCAATTATCATAGAGGTTATCAAAGGGCAGATGATAGAGGAAAAGGACCCATGGGGTCTGCAAATAGACATCCTCAAGCATGTGAAGGAAGAGTGTTACCGATCCCCTAAACTGTTAGGGTTGTTGTTGTTGAAGAAGTTGCTGATATTGATTGGTGTGATAGGTGTTTTCTACCCCATCCTCCATGTGAAGTGGACTAGTAAGAAGGTGAAGCTAATAATGATGATGGTACTGATGATGATATTTGCATGGTGGGCTATTCTTCAAGCTCACAAGGAGGAGCAACATCTACTGAAGTGATAAGTGCAAGGACAGCTGCAACCTTTTGGGATTGCATCAAACGGGTACAATTTTTCCTTCCCCTCATACTCTTGAAGTTGATGTAGTGCAAGATTTTGAAATTCCTAACAATGACTTTGAATACTTAAGATCTTTGATGATTAAGAAGTATGATGGTGGTATTCCTTTGGAGGAAGATAGAAAATTGTTGATGAATGTTGTTGTAGCTCAAGAGAAAGATTATAACACTAGAAGTAAAGTTTTTAAAGGATTTGGGCCTCAAGCCAAACCTAAAACACCCTTCCTCATAAGCATTCCAAAATAAGCTTTTAGAGAGAAACACTTGTGAAAAACTTTGTTATCCCAAGAAAAAATTGCAGTCCTCCTCATGCCCAAGCAGCCAAGAATCCCATGCCATCTGATGAATTTTCTTGTCTCCCTTCCAATGTTGTTTTGCCAAAGAGTTTTCCCTATGACATATCCCAAGTATTGAGCCAAATCAAAGTGAGTGTTCTAATCATTGAGTTGCTTATAACTCCTGAGCATAAGAAGAGAGCATTTGAGTACTTGGGGTTGAAAGAAGAGAAGACTACTCTAGGAAGAAATGTAAATATTATTGAAATTCTTCCTCAAATCATTGTTGACCTTGAAACACCACCAGCAGTAGAGGATTTTAGAGAGACACCTGAGGTATACTTGGGGACATCTTTGGTTGGTTTCCAATTGAATGTTGATCCATTCTTCATAACTTTGATCATAAAGGATAGGCTACTTCATAATTGTATGTTTGATTCTAGTGCATCATGTAATGTCATGCCTCTAGAAGTCATGAATGAGTTGGATATCAAAGTGACAACAACCTATGGAAAATTTACTACCATGGACTCAAGATAAGTGCTGGTTGTTGGTTGTGTGAAGGGTTTGGTAGTGCAGCTTGCATCTTATCTTGGGAGGAATTTAAAATTGGATGTTGTAATTGTTGATTGCCTTACCAAATGGGGTATGTTATTGTCAAGAAAGTGGGTTGCAAGTGTTGGAGGGAGTGTCCAAATGGATATGTCTTTTTCCACCATTCCCATTGAGGGCAGCCTTGTCAAGCTCTATGGAGAAAAGAAAATGTTGCATCTAATTGAGGACCCAAACAATGCTTCTTATGAAGTATTATTTGCTGATGTTGATGCTGATAATTTTATTGGTTTTGCTGATGGAAAAAACAACAAAATGGATCAGTCAAATTTCCTTGAACAAGTATGTTCTCCTTGGACCTTGCTATTTGATGGAGCTTGCTCCAAATTTGGAAATGGTGCTGGTGTAATTCTGATTTCTCCTAGCTTGGAAGAATTTGTTTTTTCCTTCAAGCTTAATTTTGAATGTACTAACAACATTGATGAGTATGAAGCCTTGTTGTTGGGTCTAAGAATTGCATAGAAGTATGGTGTCAAGGACATCATTGCAGAGGGAGATTTGGAGCTAGTTGTCAAATAAAAAAAGAAAATTGTATGCTACAAAAAATCAGCGGATGAAGCAGTATAAGCATGAAATTTGGGATCTAATTGAGATATTTGATTCCTTTAATATCATGATAGAAGTTTCAATGTTGTTGCTAATAAGTTGGCAGTGATGGGGTCAAGATTTTGAGATTACACCGATTCACCTTATTGTGAGTACAATGTTGAAGTGTTAACTAGGCCAGCTATCCCTGACAACATTAAGCATTGGCAAGTGTTTGATGATGATGCTCAAGTGCAAAGGTTCCTAAAAAATCAAGGTGATTTTGTAGATCATCATATTGGTTGGGAACCAATGGTGTGTGTGACTGAAGGAAGAGAGACTTTGTTTTGAAAATATATTATCCAATTGAAAACTAACACCATTCCTAGAGGTCTTATTGCTCTTGAGTAAAATTTTAGCAATGTTGATTACATCATCAATAGAAGCATATCTACCTCAAGGGATGTGGAAGAGCATGACTTGGGAACAAAGGATAAACCAAAAATTTTTTGGCTAGGTAGCAATTTATACAAGGAAGAAAAATAGTCCTATCTTCAATTGTTGAAACAATATCAAGATTGCCTTGCCTAGTCATATTCAGAGCTGAAAGCATATAGAGAGGACTTGTTTCATCATGAGATCCCTCTTGAGAAAAATTCCAAACCATTCAAATAGAATCAAAGGAAATTTAATCCACTCCTCTTCATGAAAATCAAGATGAATTGAAGAAACTCGAAGGAGGGAGGGATCATTTAGCTCGCGAGGTATTCATCTTGGGTTACAAACCTTGTGCCAATCGTAAAGAAGAATGGAGATATCGTAATTGGTGAGAATACCTTTTTTCTCAAATATTTAGATGGGGAATTGCTTGAACTACCTATTAATGGCAGGCATCTGAAGCATTTCTTGGATTAATCCCCAAATTTGAGGTATGCACCACTTGTATAGTGTATAGTGTTTGGTTTTTCACTCTATTTTTGGTGTTTTGTCAGTTTTTGGTTTGCCTTGGTGTGTGGCAGCCATTTTTGTCAAGTTCTCAGCTGGTTTTTGGTGATTTTGGCTCATGACTCCTTTTCCCAATGGATTATTTTGGCACTTGGTCTACTTATTGTTCTTGTGGCACTCACTGGGAGTGCCCATCCCCGAGCAAGAGCTGATGTTGGTGTCCATTTTGATCCTCTCGTTATTTTCCCATCTTTCCCCTTTGTTCTACATGCTCAAAAACATTTTTCTTCGAGTTTGGTGGTTTGCAAGTTTCCCCATCTAGATTGAATGCTTTAAATGGCTCATAAACTTATTATTTTGCCCCAACTTGAAAGAAAAATACATGCAGGCTCTATTTTATGCCCTAAATTTCCAAATCCACGGGCCTCTGTCATTTTTTCCATTTTTTCAGCTGTGGAGCTTGAATTTGCTCATTTTGTACTTATTTTCCTCAAAATCCTTCCCCATGGTCGAAAATTGCTTAAAACCACTTCCCATATGTTTTTTGACCAAAAATCCTTTACCCACGATGAAAAAATTGAATTTGGGCGTCCTTAGCAAATTCTGTGTTTTTATGGTTATACGAGTGTCATTTGACCATCAAAATTAAGCTCAAACGATGTCTCCTACATGGCCACTTCTGGTTGGACAAGGATCGACGGGGTTTATTTGAAAAACTTAGCATTTTTGGCTTCGGGAAAAAAATCAACATTACCCCCGCAACTCCGAAGGGGGACACATGTCGTGTTCTTATGCCAAGGTGGGATAGAAGGCGGGCGGGGAACTTAGGCAATTTTTTCCTTTTTGGTGAAAAGGGAGAAAAGTAGAAGAAAGGCCCATGGGTCCAAAATGGAGCAAGGGGTGGACACGTGGTGGGTGTAGAAGGAAGTGTAGGCTGGCGGGGGCAAAGGGGAAATTGTTCCCTTTTGTAAAAAGACTTAGAATAAAAAATTAATCTGCGGGTCCGAATGAAGCAGAGGAAGACACGTGGCGGGTAGAGCAAGTCGGGCGGGCTAGAGGAGGTAAAAAGAAATTTTTTCCCTTTTGTAAAAATACTTAGAATGGAATATTTGAGGCGTGGCTCCATGAAAATCGTAAACAAGACACATGGTGAGTACAAGATCGGAGGTGCGAACCCGCTGGGAAAATGAGAAAATTTTCCCTTGGCGAAAAAAAGGGATAAAACATGAAATAAGCCCATGGATTTTTAGTGATAGAGAGGATGACACGTGTCAAGGACAGAGGCGGAGGTGTGGGCCCATGGGGAAAAAAGTGAAATTTTTCCAAACTCCAAAAAAGGGTCAAAATGCGCAGAATTGAGCTGCGATCCCAATGGGACCCACCATATGCCATGTGTCATCACCAAATTTCAAGGGTGGAGGGATGGAGAAAAAGGTCAATTTTTTCCATTTTTCTAAAAATGTTAAAAATTCAAAAAGTGAGCCCGAATTCATTCCCAATCATATTTTGACACATGGAGGGCCCAGATTGAAGGAAAAGGGGCAAATCAACTGAGAATCGTACATTTTCCATTTTGGCTGCCATTTTTCTCCGTGAAGCTTGAGATGTGAATTTTGCATCATTTTTCATCAAATCTTTGGTGAATTCATTTTTTTTGTGCCTGTAAAGACCAATGCAACTATTTGTAGTGATTAATTTGTAGAGGTGTTTTTGAAATAAATTTTTACTCAGGCCTATGCAAAACGTGAAATATCAAATTATAAAGTTGCATAATCAAATTTTGGAATGATAAGGATGAAATGATGAAATGAAATGGGTATGCATGCTTGGAGAATAAAAAACATCCCTCCACAATGGATAATGATGAAGGATTTGTAATGATTCACCATTTTAAAAACACCTGGCAACTCTTGTTGCAAATTTGGTAAATGTCCCTATATGGGAATCATGTTAGAATTTTCTAACAAACTTGATGCTAGGAATATTATTTTCTTGGAAAAGAAGGATCAAATGTAATTAAAAGTTAAATGATTCATGTTTTGAGACATGCAAAAGGTCGAGAAACTTAGAAATTCACGGAAAATCTGGGAAGAAGCCCATTCTCTAAAAAACCACTAGAGAACCATTTCTAATTCCTTTTACATCAGATTTGTATCATGTTGAGTTGGGTTCAGTTGTTGAGTTGGTTTTAGTTATTAAATTGTTCTTATAACATTCCCCTACTGATAAATTTGGTCATTCTGGATTATTTTGTGTTGTCTCTTGGCAAAATTTGCATGCACTTATGTTTCAAAATGTTTTCAATTTGTGTTTCTTGCTCATGTTGCAGTCTTGTGTTTAAAATCTCTCTTGATCATACATGGTCTCATTTCTTATTGATAGTTTAGTGGCATCTACAGTCTCACATTCAGAAGAGCTTTCATCTGATAAAGAGATAAATAGATTTAAAATCACTTTACCTTCCTTGAATTCTGAGATTGTTTGTAAACCTTTGGGTGCACCTTAGGTCATGATAAAATAGAGATTTCTGGATGCTTTGTTGGTTCATCTGCTTCAATCTTTTGTGGCAGGTTGTCAAAGATTGTGTGGAAGAGTACATATTTGGGCCTCCATTTGGTGCACATATCCTAGTTGAAGGAGTACCTTAACCCCTTTGAAGCATTATGTTGTTTAGGTCTTACAAATTTCTTGCAAAGGTCCTCAAAGAATTTGGCGATTCTCGGTTAGTCTTGTCTAAAATCTCCCACCAAAAATTTATTCAATAACTAATCCTACCCCATACTACCCATGCATTACACTATGTGTCAACAAAAGAATACAATCCATTTACACAAAAATGCACAAAGCAAATCAGATCATACCATGTCTCTAGTAGCCTCACTTGTCTTGAAAGCATTTCCATCATTTAGTAGTGACAGCTCTGTTGAGTTTAAATAATGGAAAATTGATAATGTTTTCCCAAGGCCATCTCCATACAATATGCACAAGTATAAGGATATCTCCACCTCCTTCACAAAACAGAGTCTCGTAATATAGGTTCTCTTACCTTGGTTGAAAGGCACACTTAAAATAGTGAGGATTAGATCAAAATCCTTTCAAGGTGCTACCCACTTCTTTAAATCCTAAGTGCTAAAAAATTAGATAAATTGCTTCTCCAAATACAAAACGACATATAAATCATTTATCTACCTCTCGAGTGTCTTGTAAAATCCATGATCCTACTCAAGTTGTGAAGGAGATTAAATCTGGTACTAACATGTTCCATTTTAGGTAGTTCCTCCAAGCAAAAAGGAATCTCTCACGATCATCTATGGATTTAGAAGTCATATGTGTGCAACAACCTATCAACTAGCGTCTCAATAGATATTCCTCCTATGCCCATTACCCTCATGTGTTTCATCACTTTCTTAGAAATGCTCCAAAATCAGGGTGAAACAAAGGGGATAAATGGAGAGGTTGGGCTAGTTGTGGATAAGGAAGGTTTAGAAAGGGTTGAGTCAACCTTAGGATAGTTTAGTTTATCCTTTAGTGACCCATGGGGTTTGAGGGGACTTATTAATTAACCAAAGTGATTAATTAATAGGTGTGTAATCTTATAGAATATTCTTAGAGGAATAATTAGCATGATTTAGACTATAAGAGGGATTTAATCAAATAAATGATGATTTATTGATTTAACGGAAGAGGAAGCTAATTATTTAATAATAATTAATTAGTCTAGATAAAAAGGGGGATTAATTAATGGAATGTTGTTAATTGGCTTATTTTTTGATAAAAGAATTAATTAATTAATGTAATGTAACTAATTAACAAAGATAGAAGAGAAAATGAGAATTTATTGACGATATGTCATCAATTTACGGAAAAGGATCTAATTAGCACAATTTAAGTATTTAAATTACTCTTGTTAAATTATAGTCGTATATTTTCCCTCTTTGGGGTGGCATAAGTGATGTCACTTCAAAGATAGTAGAGATATATTTTTAAGGGGTAGAAGAAAAATTAGTAGAAGTGAGAGATGCCCCTCAAGTGTCGATGGGGTGATTAAAGAAGGCGATCAATGATTGAAAAAGATGAGAGAAAGGAAATAGAAGAATGGGTAGAAGAAGGATTCCCCAGGTGAACAAGAAGAATAGTGTTTATAGGAGAATGATGTAGAGGAGGAATGAATACGGAAAGAAAAGAGCAAGCTTTCATCCAATGTATTAAAAGAACTTTATTGTCATCATATTGCCAAAGATCTACATCATTGGTCCCTTTAAAAATATAAGCATATGAAAAAATTGGGATGACATGAAAAACCATACTACGAAAAAATTTCATTTCGAGAACAACCACTCAATGCAATATACAAAAAGTAATGCAATATGAGAAGGAAACAAGCTCATTTAATAGGGAAAACAAGTACAAACACACATATTCCAACCAAAAATGGTCAAGATGGTTGTACAAATGTTTTTTTATCAAGCTGAAGATCCCCAAATGTTTATGATTGATGACAAGGGTTAAAAATGATGTCCTGAGAAAGGATACATGTAATATAAAATGATGAAGGACATTGGGTCCAATGAAAAAGCATAGTACGGTATGAAACAAAGATTAGGCAACTATATGTGCCCCAGAGTACTAACGAAGCAAGCAAGCTAGCTTTGTAAATGGTTGTAAATATAATGATCTGCAAGTCATGTGATCTGCAAAGATGTAAAATTTCCAGCAAGATATGGAAAGAATACCATGCGTAAGACACAAGTTTTAGCAATATGAGCTGGTTTACCTAGTTTTGTGAATTTTACAATTTTTAGGTTTTTTTGGAGAAATTTTGAATTTTTTCGGATTCTGGATGGATATATATATATATATATATATATATATATATATATATATATATATATATATATTTTGATTTCTAATTTTTAATAGGTTGGATGCGTAGAATAAAGTTTAAGAATCGGCAAGAATCTCCCAAATGTAAAAAAAGATCCCTGGGAGAAGAAATAAGCAGCAGTGGTAAATAATGCCCCAAAGACAACAAAAAATTTAATAAAATAATTATTTAATAAAAATAATTATTCGATGGAGTGTGTAGAAGAAGGGATATCGCCTAGGAGAAATAAAATTGTCCTAGTGAGAAGAAATGAGTACCAGATGGCAAAGAATTCCCAACACGATGAAAAATGAAAGAAAAATAATTATTTAAATAAAATAATTACTCACGGCGAGTATAAGAAGAGTTAGAGCAACAACAAAAGTCAAAATAGTCTCCCAGGCATCACGACTAGCAAGAATGATTTAATATACCCCACCTGGGGGTAAATCATTGCGACCAATTCATTTGTTATCGACCACTGCCAAAATTTTACCATGAGACCCCCGATAACAACAAGGATGATGGTGAGAGGATGAGCATGCAAGAAATACGACGACCAAGTTTGAGAGTACATCCGACATGGAGATGATGGCTTCTTCCTAAGTAGGTTGACCTAATTTGTTAATTATTCATTTAATATTGTAATTAATTCTTTAACTAGTATGGTAGGCATAACGCATAGCGCAAAAGACATGCATAGGGGCACATGCACCCTTATGGTGGCGCAGTGCCCCTATGGTGGTGCATATACCCCTAAAGCATATGTGCACATGCATAGGCACTAGAAAATGTGTGCGCACGTGTGCATACACTCCAAAAATCATATGCACACCCATGCACATGTATATAGTACATGTGCACACGTGCATGTACCAAAACCTTGGTGCACACACACCACACACGCTGCGCACACGCGCAGTAGGATAAAAATGACACAAGAACCATGAGGTGGAACAATGCACATGCCCCAAAAATGGGGCACACATGCCATATAAGGTGCACACATGCCCAAAAGGGCACACAGAACCTAAAAGAGATGAATAAGAGGGAAATGCCAAAAAAATGACACTTAGAAGAAAAAATAAAATTTAGCAGAGGATAGAAGAACAATAGAATAACTTAGAAGAATTGTTAGTGTTTAGTACATGCAATGTATTTTCGATATGGTTTTCAGCGCTACGAGACGCGATAGTGAAACACTCACATAGTTGAGATGGAGGGGAGCATGTGGCAACAAGACCATCATGAGATGGTGATACTACTCTTTGGAGGTGGTTAGTTTAGGCCATGTAGTGCGGATGCCATCAATTACCCTAGATCATGGCCTATTGACCGCTTTGATTGAGTGGTGGCACAATGAGAGCCAGTGCTTCAAGATCCCCACAAGAGAGATGACCATCACATTAGAGGATGTGTGGCAGATTCTACGCATTCCCATTGTAGGCTCGATGATTGAGTATATGAGTGATTTTGGTCGAGATCACCGTGGGTGGTTAGCAACATATTTTTCCATGATGAGATACCCCATGAGGGTATGACAGTGTCTTTACATGATTGTATAGCTGATCTGACCCTTCACCGGGGACCACTTTACTTGATGGCTCTTATTAGTGGGTTCTTACTCACTAATAAGATAGGGACATCATTTCTGATGGAAATAATCACATTAGATCATAGATTTTTTAGTGGTAAGAGATATTATTGGGGCCAATGCATACTGGCACATTTATACTAGGATCTTCACTTGATTACTTACCATTGTCAGAAGATGGTGGGGTCGGCATCTTTATTAAAGATTTGGTCTTGGGACCATATAGTGATCGAGCACCCCATAGGTGTGTTGCACACCCGAGCTCCGGATGAGCCAACATACATGGCATGGGTCTCTGTGGGAGGCAATGTATGAGGGAACCTAGGTAGCATCTACTATTACTGCTGAGAGTTTTACAAACTACTGGAGAGAGACATCATCTAGATACCCTATAGGCACATATAGTGGCCCGAGGATAGAGTAGAGCTTAGTGTCTATGCGGTAGAGAACTTTCTTCTTGGCAGCCACAACTATATTACTAATATATACAAGTTAGACCGGTGTTAGCGATAGCTGGGTAAGGTTCAAGGCATCCCTGTCACGGCTGATATGTGGTATGCTCATCATGATCCGTAGAGGAAGACCATGGGGCCGTGAATACATGTGGCTCGAGCTGGGCTAGCTTCTTACAGTGGTACCATAGGTGTGGGACCCTATCCAACAAGTAAGAGGCCCAGCACCACATTGGATTACATAGCCTAGTATGTAACTATTTTTCCGTGGCACTTGACTATATCAGATGAGGCATGGTGAGCAGGCATTTGAGTACCACCAAAGATCCCATACAACAGTGATGGTGATGATGTAGGTATAGGTTGTGCTGATGATCCTTTTGATGGTTAGTGACATGATGAGAAGGGTCCAGTACAAGATCTTAGATAGAGGTGGCAAGATCCGAGATAGAGACAAGGATAGTGCGGGGGCCGGGCACGGGGCTAGGCATAAGAAGAGGGTCATGTATAGGTTCCTAGGCCTAGATTAGGGAGTCAATACAGGATCACAAACTAACATAGGGCCAAGTATAGGGAAAAGCTCATGTAGTGCTTCCAGAGGTTGCCCCAAGCTTAGGGTGGAGATGCCAAGGGATAGCTAGTTACCTTACGAAAAACAACTACAGAGATGACAGATAGGAGAGAGATCAAGCCTAAGCTCACATTCTAGTTGTGACAGTAGAGTGGGACCAAGCCAAATCCCAGCCGGCTAGGGAGGAGATGGATCTATACACTTTCAAGAGATATGTTAGATGGCCACCCGGATGGCTCGGTGATGATCCTATTACAACAGACCCAGACTCATTACAACTACGATAATCAAGAGAGATTGGCTTCATGCAAAGCGCGAGAGTGGGTAAGGCTAAGGTTACATAGCTATCGCGAGAGGTAGCATTCTTTTGACATACGATGATGGGACAACAGTGACAACTCACATCCACCAAGACTTGGCTACAATGGAGGGAAGAACCTCCTATTATCGGTCGTTATATTATGAGGTAATTCCAGTTGGTCAGCAAGCACCCACCTATAGCCAGTAGTCGAGTGGATCGATGAGATCAAAGAGGCCTCAGGCATCAATGGAGCAGCCATGAGGGTAGCCTACAAGACCGCATGGTACACAAGTCATGGGTCCTCCTCCATTACATAGGCTAGCCAGTCCATCTGAGGGTTCTAGTCAGCCATGACCCTCATTGTATTCATTGATTGTACTTGTATCATTATATACATACCTCTTATGAAGGTGTTATCATTCTTGACAGTTGTATACGATGTACCAATTTTTGATGCATGCCTCTAATGAAGGCTTTATTTTTTCTCATCGATGTATAGCATTTTTGATGTATGCCTCAGATGAAGGATTTTATGAGATGTACCCTTTGATGGCCCATTTTTATCGATGATGTATATCCTCTATGAGACAGACATTTATACTTATATATAGGGACATTTTGATGTGGCACAATTGTTATGGGATGATGGAATTTATTGTTTTGATGATTGATTACATGGATTATGGATGTGTCATGATGTTATATGGTTTTATTTCACACTTTTGTATGTATCATGATGATAGTTGAGATGTTTGTACCACATGTGTTTGATTTTGATATGATAGATCTATAGATGATATCAATTGTATTGTACATGTGATGTTCTAGATTAGTGGACAGGATGACATGATGATATTGGTGTGGGGGATATATTGTGATATTTATGATCCCTCTTTCCCTCATTTGATGATACGATATGTGATGAGTAGCTTAGCATTCATGTATGATGTATACTTAGATTTTTATTTATATGATGCATAGATGATGTTATATTTGATGATATTGATGGAAAAATGATGATGGTGGATAACAAAATTATGTACATGTGACAAGCAAATGTTAACAAACCTAACAAAATATACAATGTTAACCAACATGAATTAACATAACTATGTACAATTATTTACAAGCATGCAAAAACATACTTCATATGTTCAAGTAAGAATGAATCTTATCTAAGAAGAGAAAAGATGAATCTTATCAAAGTATGTCTAAGAAACAAACTATACAAATCTACAAACAAGTAACAACTATACAAAAAATAATGTACACAAACAAAGTAAGAAACAAGATAAAATAACAAAACTAAAGTTATATTTTTGCAAGATTGTTTTGTGAAACACTTTTATATGTTTTTGAGGTTTTCAAATAGTTTTGAATGTTTTTGTGATTTTCTAAGATTTTTGAATGTTTTTGTGATTTTCTAATATTTTTGAATGTTTTTGTGATTTTGTAAGATTTTCCGAAGTTATGCATAGGTAACCGAGAAACGTGGATGCCCCTAGCATTAGATGGAGAATATACAAGGGTAGGCACCACATGTTTACAAACAAGAAGGTGAAGTCACAGAAGTTCCCCAATGTTAGATGCGGGATATAAAAATACCATCCCTTCACCGATTTATAAGAGGAGAAAAATCCGAGATCAAGGCTTGATAGGATAGGTTCATAGGGAATCTCGGATGCAGGTGTGGAACTAGCCCTAGGCTAAGTAAAATTACCCTCCATATGTAAGATGCTTGTGAACAAAGAATCCTCCCAAGGCACTAGAAATCAGTTTTCACCAAGGGACCTATCCAAAGTGCCACAATTGTGTGGTTTTCACATATGGATGACCTACTTTCTCTTTTTATTTTTCTCTCTTATTTTATTTTTTTGTATTTTGATCATTTTACTCTTTTTGTGTTTTATTTTCTGATTTTTTCACCATGTTTAAGTAGAGAACCACTTAAGGTGCATGGCATTCATAGGTTTGGAGCTCATCACCATTGGGATGGGAAAGTTTGTATGCTTCCGTACTATATTTGGCCACAATGACGTAAGGTCCTAACCAATGTGGTTTGAACTTTCCTTTCTTCTCTCTTTTCACCCTTGTGTTGAACTAATTTTCTTTCATGACCAAATCTCCAACCTCAAACTGATGAGGTATGATCCTTTTGTTGTAATTTCTAGAGACTCTGTTCTGATACACTTTGATATGGTTAAGGGTGTGGATATGCTTTTCATCCAAGAGTTCTAATTCTGCCATCTTGGCCACTATGTAATCCTCATCCTTGTCTAGATAATCCCTAAGAGATATTCTCAGGGAAGGAAGCTCGATTTCCAATGGGATGATGGATTTGATTCCAAATACTAGGGAATAGGGTGTCACACTAGTAGGAGTGCAAATGGAGGTCCTATAAGCCCAAAGGGATGGGTGAATTTACAAATGCCAATTGCAACATGTCTTACTCACCATCTTTTCCATGATTCGAACCAATGTTTTGTTAGTGGCTTTATCCTGCCCATTACCTTGTGGATAATATGGTATAGACCACTTCAATTTTATTTGAAAATCAATGACAAAGGTCCTTCACTATCTTGTTCTTGAATGATTTTCCATTTTCAATAACTATGGCCATAGGAATGCCATACCGGTAGATAAGGTGATTCATGATAAAATTTGAAATCTAAGCTCCTGTAACATAAGTCAAAGGAACAACCTCCACCCACTTAGTGAAATATTTCATAGTTGTGATGATGTGAGTATGACCATCATGAGGTAATTTCCTATTAAATCCAAGTCCCCATTTGGAGAATGGCCATGGGGTTGTGATTGGTTACAATGGCTATGATGGCGCATGGATGAAATTTCCATACTTTTGACATAGTACACATTTCCTTACATAGTTACAGCAGTCTGTTTCCATAGTAGGCCAATAGTAGCCTACTCTCAACAATTTCTTAGCTAGAACCATTTCGTTTGTATGGGCACCACATACCCTTCATGTACCTCTTTGATCACTTGGACTGACTCTACTACATCTAGAAAATGCAATAGATTCCCATCATATCCATGACGATAGAGTGTATCTCCTAAGAGGGTGTAATGGGCTATCTAATGGATAAGGATTTGTTTTTCAAATTAGGAGATGTCAGGAGGTAAGGTTTTGTGTTTAAGATAGGGCATAGATTTACACATACCATGGGGAATATGGACCAACAAATTCCCAAGCCAAACATGATTCTGGCATGTCATACGCAGGATGGCATAGATTCTCAACAAAGAATGAAATATCATTGCTCTCTAGGTGGAATTCGTAGCATAGAACCTATGGTTTCCATAGCATCTTGGATTTGTTTTGTGCTCTTGGAATCTGTTCGAATGTAATATGTAAAAATACTCTTTCAAAGTTTCCACCAATTTCTTGTAGGGGATGAGTTTCTCATCCTTGAATTTATATTCATCGTTAACTTGCTTGATGATCAATTGTGAATCACCAACAATCTTAACATGATGGATATCCCATTTTATTTCCAACTTCATCCCAGCGATGAGCGCCTCATATTCTGTAATATTATTTGTACAAGGAAAACCAAGGTGAAAAGCTTGAGGTATAGGGTCACCTGAAGGAGTAATTAATACCACACCTACCCCTAAACCATGAAAAGTAAAAGATCCATCAAAGTGCACTTGTCACACATGATAGATTCCTCAATATACATTAATGAAGCATCTGGAAGATCCAGACTCACAGGCTCTATTCCTAGTAATGGTGCTTCTATTAACTAATCGGTGAGTACTTGTCCTTTAATCAACTTTTGGTGTACATACTCAATGTAAAATTCACTTAGTAGAATGATCCAATTAGCCATTCTACCTGTAAGGGCAGGTTTTGACAATAGGTACTTAAGTGGGTCAACTTTGGATATAAGCTTGGTTTTAGTATTTAACAGGTAATGAAAAATTTTGGAAGGTAAAAACTACAGCCAAACAATCTTTTTCAATTTGAGGGTAGTTGAGCTCATAAGCAAATGAGAGTATGACTGAGATAGTACACAAATTTTTCTTTGTGGCCAGGTCATATTGGGTGAGCAACACACCAATAGAAAATTGAGTAGTAGAAATATACAACAAGAGTGGCTCACCGGGAGTTGGAGGCATGAGGACAGTGGATTGGCTAAGTATTTCTTAAGCAAGGCAAAGGCCTGTTGCTCTAGTCCCCAAATAAAGGCAACATCCTTTTTAAGTAGATGGGTGAACGAATGACACTTGTCAGCAAGTTGGGAAATGAAGTGGCGGATGGCTTGTATCTTTCCTTGCAAGCTACACAATTGTTTGATGTTTTTGGGAGGAGGCATTTTAGTAATGGTGGTAACTTTAGCTAGGTCTACCTCAATCCTCTTCGTGATACAATGAATCCAAGAAAATTTCTGAAAGTATGCCAAACACACAATTTCTTAGGATTCAATCTTACTTTGTATTCCCGGAAGAGTTTGAAGATACAACACAAAATCTCAGGGTGATCTCTCTTGTCTTGGATTTCCCGAGGATATCATCCACATAGTCTTCCATGATGTCATGAATCATATCATGGAAAATCATGGTCATTTCCCTTTGATAGGTTGCACACCTATGTTTTAAGGCCAAAGGGCATTACCTGATAACAAAAATTCCCCCAGGGGGTTGTGAAGGCCATCTTGTGTTGATCCTCATATGTGATTTTGATCTGATTGTAGCCTAAAAATCCATCCATAAGAGATAAAATTTCATATCCTTGTAGTTGAATCACAATCATATCAATATTAGGCAATGGGAAATCATCTTTTGGACATGCCTTATTAATGTCTCTAAAATCCATACAGATTCTGATCCCAACAGGTTTCTTTTATATGGGGACTATGTTTGATATCCATTCTGAGTAATCAATAGGTCTAATGAATCCTTAGCTAGTAATCTTTCTAGCTCTTCTTTAACTAGAAGAGCCACCATGGATGCATTTTTCTGAGATTTTGTTTGATGGGCTTGGTGTCTATATACACCACTAGGTTATGCACTACCAAATTTGGATCCAATCCCGACATATCCTTATAGGACCATGTAAATACATCTAAAAATTCCCATAGAAGCATGGTGAATGTTTTCTATTCTCATGCTAAGAGTGAAGCTCCTAGTTTTACTATCTTTGGATCATCTTCTATTCTAATATTCACATCAATGGTTTCTTCCACTAGCATTTTTGACAAATCCTCCATATGCATAGGATCGGGAGGAAGGTTGAGATCTTCTTCCAAGGGTGTCTCTATAATATTTTCACCCTTGGCATGGTCACTTTTCTTTTCCATTGATTTTTTCACTTATTTATCAGCCAACGCCTCAAAGAGGTTTTCACTATGTGACTTGGACTTTGTTTTTATCGAGGCTTTTCATTGGAACTTTTTCCCTTACTTTTTCTTAATTTTTGTTGACCATGAATCTCAACTTTCTTGTCAAAGTACATGCAGTATCTAAGTCAATGTAGAAACCTTTCTTATGGTCTCCAATCGGAATTGTATCTCGAATGCCCATGAATTTTGTAATGGCTTTGTCATTTTCAAAGAGATCCAGTGGTACGTGATGTTGTTGGTCCCATTCGAACAAGGAAAGGGTAAACAAGGTCAATTTTAGGTTTAGTAGGGGTTATGGTAAGGACATCGGTATCCATGAATAGGTTCATGGAGGCAAGATCCTCGTATTGGCTACAGTGGGAATCTGTGTCATTATCTAAATAATTAAAGCTATCTTCATGCTTAGAACAGGTGGCATCTTGATCATTGGGGTGTGATCCATAGGTTTGAATGTTGATGTCATATCTTTCCATCTTGAAATGTGGAAGAGGAACTAGTTCTCTCGGTCCTTGCTCATTCTTTCCGCATCCTAGACCCTTGTAGCCCATGGAATACATCATTCGGCTAGACTTCTCATACTCAAGGATTTGGTAGTAAGTTGGTTGAGTATCTTTTGAGACCCAAGTCAGTAGGTGGGTCCAACAATTTCTCTTTAGCAAGTAACCCCCTAGGTAAAAATGACCCAATAGTTCACTCATCTCTAGGCCATTTAAAATGATAGTTGGGTCGGCCTCTAGTTTTAGGTGACAATGATAGGTCTGAAACCAAAAGAGCTTGTTGCACATTATATTCTCCACAATTGTATTCCAGAACCTTCATCTCCCATGAATCAAAAGGAGAATTTGATGTAGAATCCTCATGGGCACAAGAACTTAGGGAATCTGAATCTACTCATGACTCCATGGCTTCGATTGAAGAGGAACAACTATATCAGCAGAGGGACACATATAGGCACCCTTACATGTAAAACTATTGAGATCTCTTAGTGAATCAAAGGGCTTTAGATCTCTTTGTATCATGATAGTGTGTCCCTCATGTTTCAATTTGATGCATTGATGGAACATTGATGGCACGACCTACATGGCATGAATCCATGGTCGGACAAGAAGCATATTGTATGGAAGTTCTAAGTCCAAGACATGAAACTTCATCTGATGACAAGTGGGTCCTACTTCCATGGGTAATGTGATTGTGCCAGTTGATTCCTTCTCACATGCATTGTCGTAAGTGGTTATGGTAATGATGTGGGACTCTAGATCTTCTTTCTGTATGTCCTAGTTGCTTAATTAATTTCAACATGCATATATTCATCCCTGATCCATTGTCCACAAGCACCCATTTTATCTTTCGGTGGGTAAAAATACCTCAATATATAGGGGATATTATGTGTTGGATCTTCAATAGGGATCTCCCTATGATTAAAAGAGATGTACTTAGTTGGTACAATGTTGGCCACCACAGCTTGAAGATGTGAAGGGTCTACTTCTAGTGGCACTCCTGACCCTGAAGAGTTTTGTACAAGATGTCCTTATGTACATTTGATATTTTGAGAAGATCCAAGATTGAAATCTTGGCAGATGTCTTCTCAAGTTGTTCTAAGAGGTTATACCTACCATCTTGTGGGGTCGATGGAGAGGGTTTAGGAATCATGAGGCGGTGCACCTTGTTACCATAGCACAATCCTTTCCCTTGATCTGAATGGTGTTCACATGGTCATTAGGAGAGCAGATACATCTAATGAGTGAATCATAATGATTATTTCCCTTCTTGGTATATAGATAATTCACTTCACTTTTAACTCTGGGATGACTCTCCTCGATCCATATTTTTCTCATCTGACTTACCATGTTTAGGGAATGGTTCTTTGAATATTCCCATCTTTTTGTTTGGCATCTGAGTTTTCTCTAGGGTGTCCTTCTATCTCTCCATTGTCAATGAGATCTTGGATGTAGTGATGAAGTCGTAGACATTTTCTATTTTGTGTCCCTTGAACATGATGTAATTCACAATAGTCATGCTCTTTGTACCATGATGGTTTTGGAGCATTTTCATCAAAGGGTTGTGTCATGGGATAAGTCACCATGTGAGCTGCATCCAATTACTTCAATATGGCCGAAAAAGGCTCATTGAGAGGAGTGAACATTCTACATTTAGGTGGTGGTTGAATAGGTCCTTTGGTCAGTTTAAAAGGTTGACCAATTTGAACCATTTGTACGCATTTGGAATATGTGATTCCATCTCCCACCACATTCTTGTTTTTGTTAAATATTTTCATTTTTTGTAGGTTTTTCATTTTGGTTATCCTTAGAGTGTGATTTAATGGTTCCTTTGGAAATAAGGGATTTCTCTATTTGAATTCCTTTTCAATAACCTCTTTGAAGGTGTGAACACAATGCATTTACAGATGAAAATGATGTTTGGGTTGAGATTGGGCACAAAGATACTCACCAGCTATTTTTCAAGGAATGCATAAGGGAAGCGACTAGCTATCCCTCTCCATCTTTTTAGAAGCTAGCGAATTTATCGTTAGGGATGTTGTTTAGTGCCACAAAAGTTCACCATGGTTATGTCACTTTCTATGTTGTACGAGAAGTGTTATACAAACCTTTCTGCTAGTTCAAGCCATGTGAAAATAGACCCACAAGGTAAGTGAGTGAACCATTCCAAGGCTTGGCCCCTAGACTCTTTGGAAAGAGTCATATGAGGTAATTGTCATTGTAGGCCACTTCTTGGCATGCCATGTAAAAATATTTTACATGGTCTCGGGTCACCTTTCCCTCTATATTTTTCAAATTTTGGCATGTCAAACTTTTTAGGGAAGGGTTGAAGCATCATAGTTTTATCAAATGGATGGGGACATAGCTCTTTGTATTGATATTTTATGCTATTCCCCATAATAATCTCTTGGAGGCTTATAAGTGTCTCTTTCATAGATTACATTCTTGCACGAGTAATTGTTCTTTGGTAGGAGAAGAATGGATATATATATATATATATATATATATATATATATATATGATTGTGTTCCATATTTTCTCCTCCTTGATTGTCCATTTGAAGTTCACTAATTTTGACCTTAGGTTTTGTCTTTTGTACATTCTTGTTTGTTTCTTTTTGTACATGAGATGTTAACAAAGCTAATTGTCGACTAAGGTTGCAAATTTTTGTTGAATAGTGACTTCTTCTTCGAGAGGTTCCTCTTCTTCTTCATGTTGTGGAGGTTGTTCAACATTTTCGTGTTCTATTATGACTTTACGTGGTACTTTAAGGAAAGGTATTCTATATCCCACTACATTATCATTTCCCACATTAGAGGTAGAAGCATGTCCATGTGTTAAGATATCATCCATGTTAATAAGAGGTTGCTCCTCTTCATTAACATCATTTGTAGGTGGGATTATCTCTTGTTTGATAGGCATTCTGGCTCCTAACTCCACAACTCATGCTAGTACCCAATCCTTGTTTCTAAAAATGAATTCATCTAACAAGGTGGGGTCGAAATCAAATTCCGCATGTGGTGATTCCAACTCGTCACCGCTATGATCTATCATTTCTTCTACTTCTTTCTTCACGAATAATAAAGGCCCAAGATCATGGCCAATAAAGGGTTTGACCCTTGTTTGTTTGAGGCTTCCCAAGTTTACATTTTCTTGCTTCCAAAGCCTACTTTTTGAGCCCTAATCTTGTTTTAGGGGCCATGACATGTAATAGTTTCACTAAGGTATCTGTGAATGTGTTCAAATATTTTTATCAAACCTAAGTGAAAAAAATAATGTCAAGAAATCAAGGTATATTATGAATGTCAAAGAACCAACATGACATAGTGATTTACTCTTAAATGAATGAGTTAAGCAAGATTCAATCACACAATGTTGAGTTTCAAACCAAATAATCAAATGAAGTACTTCCTAAATTTGTCTTTGAAAGGTAGTTGGTGTCGTATGATGATTAAAAAAATGTCCCTACTTATGTTGAGTTCAAATAAATGAACAAGGCATAAGTAATAACAAGAAGTTAACGTGACCTCCAAAAAAAGTATACTAGAAGCAAGCCCAAATTCAATCAAGACCTATATTCCAAAAGGTGTCAATTACGATTGTGAGTGACACAACAATTTCACCAAGATATGTTAACAAAACTTTACGAGAAAGTAAGGTATTGATATCAAGATGATATTGATATAACACACAAAGTGGTAACACTTAACACTCTTCAGAATCAAGGTAATAATTGAAATCAAACTAAAGTCGATAGTATACCTAGGAATTGTTAAAGTGTATATAGTGTAACCTTACAATATAGATATTTAGGTCAAGTTTACAAGAAATAAGACATAAATACCAAAATTATAGTGACACGATATAAACAAGATAACCATTCAAAGGAGAATCAAAGTGATGAACCAAGCCTAACTACGATGACAATCTTGACTTGGGTATCAAGATCAAAAAGGATACCAATGATATAAAAACATCTCCACACACTTTAGATGTTTAACAACCTAGCCACAAACATGGATGGGTGTAAATGGACAAAAAAGTGGTGAAAATAATCAATTGATAACGCAAAGGTAGTCACTCTTATTTTGATCAACAAAGTGTCAAAATAAAGTGAAGGAAGTAGATAGATTGGGGTTGAAAAATGTTGGCCTCACTTCGGCAGAGTTTTGCCTCACCTTAAGGAAAGTGAAAAACTAAGAAAAGTAATGCTTCACATGTTTTGTGATGAACAATAGCTCTCAACTCAAATTGGATCTTTGATGTGGTCCAAGTTGGCTCCTGGTCAAAGATAGCTTCCTAGGTGGTTCACTCAACTAGGTGTCACAAGTCATCTAAGAGTGAGCTCAATTTACCAAGAAAATTCACACTGACTAATTCTTGGAGTATCTCGGCTTTACTTTACCCCCTTCAAGCACAGTGGGAAATAAATGCATCCATCATGTACTCTCACTGGGGTCATGATACGAGATGAATTGTGATGCTAAATCTCACAAATGGTAATACTAGTCAAGTAGGTTGTGTGGAGCACTTCCCATTTCATCCACAAGGTTCCCTCTTGCGTGGACTACTTTGGGGTTCCTAGGACCACCCCCATTGTTATAGCTTAAGGCTTATGCCAAAGGGTTATGTCCTAGTTTTAAGCGGATGGGATGTACCCTTATCAAACTTGCAAATACAGTGTGATGATTGTGGTGTGTTTTTATCTTTTTAATTGGATGTGGTTTACTTGAACACCTTTTGGAAACCTGCATAGAAATTGTATTAGTAGTTTAATTTTGTTTTAACTCCACCTTTCTTTGACAAGCATTTTTGGTTCTACACAATGGATTAGTAATTTTCCATGAAAATAATAAACGTCATTTTTGATTCTCAAGATCACCCTAAGATGTAAGAGAAGAGCATACGCAACACAAAATCAAGAAATCAACAAATGGAAACACTTAATTCAAACGTGAAATATATCTTTTCTCAATTTTTACATTCAACACATTCTCAAAGAAATAAAATATATAAGGATCATTTTCTAATTCTCAAGATCACCCAAAATATGCAAGGGAAGAGCATATGTGACCTTACTCTTATAATTAAGCATGCAAGGTTTATCCAATGTCTAGTCTAGCATACCCATGCAAAAATAAAACCTACAATGATGTTAGCACTTTAGATACAAATGTTTGGAAACCTTGAATTATTATGCCAACTCGGACTGAAGCACCTACACATGGGTTAGGGCATGTGTGCATGGGCTAGGGCAGTTATGACCCTCTATGTAAATCTAGATCTATATTACACTTGTGCCACTCGAGAGATGCTTACACTAGGGTATGGGTGTGTGTGCTAGGGTATAGGCGTGTGTACCAAGGTTAGAAAAAAGGTAGTATGGAAACTCAGATAGTGCACCTACACCACCTGAGAGATGTTTGTGTTAGGATATGGGTACATGTGCCATAGGTACAAACACAAAATGTGTGCACCAGTAGAATTGTGCATGCGCCAAGGTTAAGGTGTCTGTGTTGAGGTTAGGGTATGTGTGCCATCCTGACAGGTATTTGACAACAATAAAAGGTATAGTATGAGAAAAGAGTATGTGCATGCTAGGATGTGTGCCTGCACCTATTTTAGTGTGCATGCACCCCTGAGTTTGTGTACTTGCACCTATCCTATAGTCAAAATACAGCCAAATGACACCAACAAGTTCAAAATGCTCCAAATTTTAGTATGTTAGCTTGAAATTGACAATAACCCATTAGAATTAAAGCTCTAAATGAGATTCTACACATGTAATATTAGTAAAATCATAATAAATTTAACATTACTTCCCATATGTGTATATCAAGGGTTAGCCAAAAACTTGAAATAAAAATAAAATTTAAACTAGAATGTTAAGGGACTAAGGACCCGTCCCACCGGGCATGCCAAATGTATGCAAAAATTAGTTATCTATGTAATTAGAATTGAAACTAACACCTAGTAGCTTCAATACAATGCTAAACTAAACCTATACATTATCATGCTAAGAGCTTAAGAAAATCTAACCTATACACATTTCTACATTAAACATGAAATGAACCTTTCAAGATAATATCTAAACAAAATAAATTCTATCTATTATTGAATGTTAAATGAGATGATATGAAACCTGTGTATATCTCTAGCAATCAAAGAGTTGATTATGTGATTGAAACCCCAAGGTTTCTAAGAATGGATTCTTGTCAAATCATGACTATAAGACCATTTGACATATCTCCATATGACTTCAAAAACTTGGTGGATGAATGCAAGAAATGGAGAAGGCTATCTTTTCTAATGGAAGAATTCTTCAAAGATGATAAAATGGCTATATTGTATGCTCTATGCTCATTTAGGAGTGTAAGTGTAAATAGAAAGGTAGGAGTGATCCTTATATAGCCCAATGGATAGAAGAATCTCTACATCCCTCTTCATGTGGGATAAATGGAGGTTGGGTTAGTTTTGGATAAGGAAGGTTTAGAAAGGGTTGAGTCAACCTTAGGAGATTTTAGTTTATCCTTTAGTGACCCATGGGGTTTGATGGGATTTATTAATTAACCAAAGTGATTAATTAATAGGTGTGCAAGCTTATAGAATCTTTTTAGAGTAATAATTAGAATGATTTAGAATATGAGAGGGATTTAATCAAATAAATGATGATTTATTGATTTAATGGAAGAAGAAGCTAATTATTTAATAATAATTAATTAGTCTAGATAAAAAGGGGGATTAAATAAAAAAAGGTCATTAATTGGTGTATTTGTTGGATAGAAGAGTTAATTAATTAACGTAATGTAACTAATTAACGATGATAGAATAGAAAATGAAAATTTATTGACGATATGTCATCAATTTGTGGGAAAATATATAATTAGCGCAATTTAATTATCTAAATTGCTCGGGTTAAATTATAGATGTCTACAACAACTTCTTCCCAAAATAGCAAGTCCCCAAATAATAACTTGCTAAAAATAGAAATGTGATAAAAATAGAAATATCTTGAGAACATAAGAGGTTGGAATAGGGTAGAAGGTTTAGAAGGTGAAACTGGAGCAAGACAAGTGATTTGTCCCAGAATAGCAGAGCAAGGGCTCATATTCTAAAAATAGCAGGTTATTCTCAAAGGTCAAGTTTGGCACAATGGGACATAGAGGGATGATAATTCATATTAATACCATCATTCTAGATCATCCATGGGCATTGATCATAGGGAATTTGAGGTCCATCTTAAGGAACTGGACAATGTTTTTTGAAACTCACTACATAGTTCGGGTCACAGGTATATCATAAGGAGGCTGGGAGTTGTGGTCATCAGCAGAACAATTAATTCAACTCGACAAGCATTCATGAGCTAATTTGAAAGAGTTTCTCAGGGTGCAAGGAGTTTGAAGATCTATATTCTCACTGCACTTAAGTTTTCAATCAACAAGGATCTGCATACTTCATCAGGGGTGACATGCTTTCTTTTCCTCCTCCTTCCCCCCAACATTCTATCTCCTCTATGTTATAATTTTACATTGAGGGTTCTAAATTTTGATGTCTTAAAGTGACTTTAGAGACATGATGTAAAATTTAAGTCACCTTATTTTTATAAAAGGGACTTAATATTTGAATAATAATATGAATAGTCTAAATTCAAAATGAGGAATATGAAATAGCATCAGGAAGATGAGGAGTCAAGTATAGCACTATAAATTATAATGAGATCTTCATTCCAAGGGATTTTAATTATGAAATTCTTCTAGCTTGTTGTATTATTTTAAGTTCATGAGAGATATTTTTCTCACTTGTGAGTGAAAAGAGTTAGCCCTTTTCCCTTATTCTCAATTTATTTCATTCTCCTACTATGTACAATTTCATCTTGAGCATCAATACAAGGATTTTTAGCCTTTTTTGACTAAGGGGTTTAATGATACTTTATGTTCATTAAATTCTAATTGGTCTTGTTGTTGTTTGTAGTATTGTTTCTTCCTAATTTTAGTGCATGTGATGAAATTTATAACTAGTGTGTGTAGGAATATTATTTTCTACCTACAACATTAGTTCTCCTACCTCTTTTCTCACTCCCCTTTCTACTCTTCGTAAAAGTCTTCCCAAGCAATAATTTTCTAGTTTTACCGCGGGGTCGGTAAAGTGCCCTGTTGGATCCCCGGCCATAAGGCCAATAGGAAAATCCACCTTTACTTGCACATGCATATACAAAAACTACACCAGTTAAGTAGAGGGACTTAGATTCCTAGATTTGGAAAGAAATCCAAGAGTTTTTCCACCCGAGAAATTTTCTCACCAACAGCTTTGGCACCCACCTGGGTAGATGAAGCGTTTCTAAACCCAAAATACAATCACAAGGTTTGAAATTTTTTAAAAATCATATTTCAAAGGAAAATCATTTGTGAAGGTGACTCCATCAAGGAACAAACCCCTGTCATGTTTTTTTCCCGCATCATGAAGAAATTTCAAGATTAGAGTGAAGTACCAATGAGTGACAAAGAAGAAGAAGAAGAAGATCGTTGATCAGCCATGGTTCTCGAACTAGTATTGACAAAGGAAAGAAGAAAGAACCTATCATTGATGAAGAGGAATGGATTCAAAGGAGACATAAGATAAGGTGTGAAGATCAAGAATATGCCAAATTATTGCAAGAGATGAACGGGTAACTTGAAGCAACTCATAGCAAGGTAGAAAAAGAGGAGATTCATCCTATACAGGAATATCCTAAAGATAATTTTTACCATAGGGTTTTCATACCGAAAAGGTTCTTGAATGCCGCTAAATAAAATCCTATCCTTGAGCCTTCTAATGAAGATAAAATCAGCATTCAAGAAGATGATGAAATATAGGATGGTGTAAGATCCACTGAAGAATATTTTTACAATCTCACACAACTCACTACAAAATTAAGAACATTTTCCTTCTTCTACCATTCTCTAGATGAATTCATTGCATACAATGATGAAGAAATTAATATTTTAAAAAGAGAATATGTGGAAAGGCTTCAGAGCATAATAGAAGGAAATTTTGACCCCGAAGTCTTTAATGAAATTTAGAGGTATGATTTAGCTCTATAGAGAAGATATGAACATCTTGAAGCTCCACATCAAATGGAGGAAGAAGACAAGATGCACCCTATGGAAGAAGACCCGAGATGGATGCCCATACTATGAGGTTTTCATTCCCGAAAGATTATTGGATGATCCTGAAGAAGATCTTATCATGGAAACTTCCGATGAAAGCTAAAGAAACATAATGAAGGAAGAAGTAGAAGACATGAAGATAGAATTACCATTAAGGAATTCCATCTGGCTTGAGGCATAACCCATAGGAGGAATAATATATTCAATAAAGGAATATCCTTGCTGCATAATGGATAACCCAATGCTCTCTGAAGACTCCACCAATGATGAATAAGATGACCAATTCAAAGTAATCATGAATGATCTCTTTTTAAATTTTGATCTTTCAATTAATGATGAAATGGAGAGATGTGAAAAAGTGCAAGAAATTCACCCGACATCATGGTCTGAAGATGATGAATTCAATATGGTCATAGATAATCTTCCCTCCTATTTTTATTCTTCAAGTGATGTATAAATGTTGCATGAAGAAATGGAGGAAGTCAAAGAATCAAACTCTCTTCCCGATGTAATCATAGATGATCAAATGGAAGAAGCCCACTCTCTTTTCAAATCCAAGGAGAATGAACAATTTAAACACAACCTCTACTCACTCGTAGAGCATAATCATCATCATGGTTAAAACATAGTATTTCATCTTTCACTTAAGCAAGAAGATTCAATAATGGATGGTCAAGATGTAGCTGAAAATTCTTCTCATACTATTGACCCAACACAGTTCTCTACTTATTACTAAGAATAATATGATATGGATTTTGAGCTTGAAGTATTTCCCTTCCCACGAAGCTTGGAACTCTTCTCCTTGTCAGTAGGTGTCATGAATCAAGTATTCCCATGTTTGCAATAAATCAAATCTTTGGAAATGTAAAGTATGGAAGAGTGAATGAGGATGTTTCAAATGAATCATGGGCCCATATGGATCAGATTTTTAACCATCTCCTAGAGGCACAACAAGAAGATTCTTCTAATGAAGATAAAAATGAGCCTATGGAAATTTCAGAAGAACTATCCATACAAGATATCTTGAAGGTTGTAGAAGAAATTGAAGATCCTCAACTCAATCTTGAACTCTTAACTTAGGCCATGGAGATACAAGACATGTATGAGTCAATTTTTTCTTCCTATTTTGGTGCACCAATTTTTGATGTTGAGATGGAGCAGTTGGATAAGCTTGATGACTCATCTCATACTTTGGTTGATGAGAATTGACACAAAATCATGTCTTTTCATCCACATCATGTGAAGAAGTTCATAAGTGAAAAATAAGAAAAGTTTGTGAATATCCTTTGGAAATATCTAGTTTTGAATACAACACCTCTGCCATGGAAGAAGATAACAGGGAAAACATTTAGCTGATTTACATTGAATAAATTTGTCTAGACCATAGTGAAAATATGCAATAATGTTTGGAGTATATTCAAAATCAACTCGCTCCCACCATTTTGGAATGGTCCATCAATGAAAAACAAGAGTTCATATGGAAAACCCCAATGAAAGGTGAATAATGCTTACGTGGAAAAACCAAAAGATGAGAATTCAAAAATAATATCAAGAGGGACTCTGAACAAATGCATATTGGCGACAATTTCTCTAAAAAAAAAAAATAGGAGTATGTATGATTCCTACTAAATGATCCAAAATCCGACTACACTCACCTTCCTCCAAGCTCTAATTTATCTTGAACATGTTCCCAGGATGCAATAATTTCTTAAGGCTGATGAAGACCTCTAGCTCAATGATTTAACCTCCATGACCAAAAACACTTGGTTAGAGAAACAAAGTGAGATGTTTAGGGAAGTTCTTGAATGGGAAGAAAACTAGTTTTTTCTCACTCCTTCCAAGTGTTTTGATGATATAATAGATAATTTGAAGTTTCAATTAAAAGAAGATGAATGTTTTCATGACATGTAACAATTTTCCCACTCTGGAATACATGGAGGGATGGTGTCTCATGATTGTGGGACATCCATAGGAATCTTCAAAATGCGAAAATTTCAAGAGGTTAACCAAATTTTCAATGGATGAAGGAGAATTCTCAATACAGTATGCGAGTACAAGGATGGAATCATGATCAATTTTATTCTCCTCAAGACATGCAAGGCCATCAAAAATCATGGTTTTATCAAATAACAATTTTTCTACTTCAATGGTATTACTTCAATCCACTATTTCATGATGGTGTGTACTTTTCTCAACCATTTTTCAGGTATATATATATTTTTTCCCCACCTCTGTAAATTTTCCTCCCCTTGTATATAATTTCCTTTCTATTTGCATTGTGTGTTTCCATTTATCTTTGTTTTGTGTGTGTTTCCTTCTTCTCTCTCTCTTAGTAAGTTGTACATAACTTCGTATGGCCCAAAGGATAAGAAACTGGTCTTTATTTTTAGATGTTGATATTCTAGGATTCTCCATGTCATGTATTCACTACACTAATTCCATGTCATGTCCCCAAGCTAGAGCCAGTTGTTGTTGTGAAAATGTGCAACAAGGAAATTAACAATTTCTGAGCATGACCACTATACCCTTGTGTTAATTTTTTCAACTCTTATCATTCCAAGACACCCTAGGTCTATCCAGTCAGTCTAAGTGACCTCTTGATTAATGTTATCTCATCCCCCTAGGTGATTTAGGAAATTCCATTCATTCCCCCTAGGTGATTTTAAGAGTTCATTAAAAGTTGCAAGCTACAGGTAGTTGTGGGAAGGGCTATCATTGGCCTTCCTAGGGATGGAGCAACCCCATGGAGTGGAATAGAAAATAAAAAATGGATTTGGAGGTGATTCAAAGGTATTGGGACATCATGGAAGTGATTCAGAAGATTATGGAATTCCTCGGAGAAGTTAGGGAAGTTTCGCCAAAATTAGGGTTCACATGCCTAGTCAGTGCATAGGCCAAAACAACCATTGAGCTTTTGAAGGTGATTCTAAAATCTCTAGATGGATTTAGGAGAAAAAAATCTCTAGAAATAAAATTCCCAAACCTACAAGATGGTCAAATTAGTTTTTTCACAAAAAAATCGCATTATGTCTACAAGTAGTTTTTCTCATGTACAGGTGGAGTTCCAAATCTAAAATCTAATTTTTTAGGGATCAAATGGAAGACAATAGACATGATAGCCCATACATTGGATTTAAAAGGAAATTTCTAGTTAGGATCATATAAAATTTCACAAAAAAAGTCCATTAGGAGCTTAATTTATCATCGTCTCAAGTTGTCCTCTTGGAGCGAGTTCGGGAGTTAGCCAAATTTTGGGAGAACACGTGTCAACTCTAGGAACTTGGGGGAATTTTTTGTCCCTAACATACCTCAAGGTTAGGGAAATAAACAATTAAAAAAATTTCCCATCCCCATATGACCTCTAAAGCCTCATGCGACCTTCAGATCGTCGATTCGCTCTCCCGAGTGCTTTTGGGAGCTCAAATTTCCTAGCGTCGGATCGCCGCCACATGTTGCCATCTTACTCACCATGGAAATTGATGTCCCTAACATCCCTTTGAGGTGATGAACATCAAGGACATGAAAATTCACCCAACTCCAACTCCAAAACTTGAAAATTTTCTAACTCTTGGTTGTTTCTTACTACTTCTAACTACTTCTCCATTGCCAGAAGAAAGTTGCAGAGAACACCTCAATCCACCATTATTCTTTGAAACCAGATCCACCATGGAAAAAAACTTCCAATCCATGAATATTATTATGTCTAAAAGAATATATTGATTGAAATAGCTAGATTAATGAAGAATCAAAGAGAAGATCAAAGGAATTCTTCAGAAACCTCCATTACCGTGAAACAAAGATTCAAACATATCTTGCAAACTAGTGCATGGATTGAAAAACCATATATTGCTAATTTATTCTCTCTTTAAGGCCACTAAAAAATCATGTTCAAACCTCTCATTCACAGTAAGGAATTATTACGAAAAATAAATTTCTCTTCCGGATCCACAAAGAACAAAGCTCAATGTCTCGTCAAACCTAAAACCAGTTGAAGATAAATTTCACCAATGAGACAAGAAGCAAAAACCTATCACAATGGAGTTGATTTCATCATGAACAGACACAAAAATAGACATAAAAATTTTAAGATCCATTATTGGCTTCCATGAAATAGTAGTGGAAAAAATCAATGAGCTACCTCTCCACTTCTCGTGGATTATGTGAAATCACGTGAAAATTGGAGGGAATGATCATTGAAAAATCTAGTTTCGTGTGAACTAGTTTTTGCGCCATGAAGTCCCTATTTTTTAGGGATATGGAGGGATGTGTTTTTAATCATAATTCTTCCCTCTTTGAATAAATTTTTAAATTCCCAAAGATCCGGCGGCAAAATCATCCGAAATTTAGAGGGAAGGGTCTCTAAAAATCTAGTTTCTCTCAAACTAGTTTTTACACGATGAAGTTGCCAGTTTATCAAGATATGAAGGACTGATTTTTTATCAGTATTCTTCCCTAGTATCTCCATACCCAAAGCTCTTACTAGGCATAAATTTTCATTTTTCATTTATGAGATTTCTGGTAATTGAATCATGATGAAAATTGGAGCACTAGTTTGTGATGAAGAGTTGATTCCAAAATAGTTGTTCCCATCGCAATTAGGGTCGTTTTCACCATTTACTAAAAATAACATGTGGTATATGTTCTCACATGCTATAAATGGCAAACCCCAATGAATTGAAATTTTTATCATTCATGACACTCAAAAAGGGGTAAAATGGAAAGTAAGACAAAAATGACTTCTTCCCAAAATAAGGTCCCCAAATAACAACATGCTAAAAATAGAAATGTGCTAAAAATAAATATCTCAGGAAAAGAGGAAGTTGGAATATGGTAGAAGGTTTAGAAGGTGAAACTAGAGCAAGACATGTGATATGTCCTAGAATAGCAGAGCATGGGCTCATATTCTAAAAATAGTAGGTTATTCTCAAAGGGAAAGTTTGGCACAATGGGACATAGAGGGATGATCATTCATGTCAATACCATCATTCTAGATCATCCATGGGCATTGATCATAGGGATCTTGAGGTCCAGCTCAAGGAACTGGACAATATTTTTCAACTCTCACTACATATTTCAAGTCACAAGTATATCATACGTAGGTTAGGAGTTGTGGTCATCAGTGGAATAATTCATTCAACTTGGCAAGAATTCATAAACTAATATTAAAGAATTTATCGTGGTTCAAGGAGTTTAAAGATCCAAAGTCTCACCGCACTTGATTTTTCAATCAACAAGGATCTATAAACTTCATCAAGGGTGACATCCTTTCTTTTCCTCCTCCTTCCCCCCAATATTCTCTCTTCTCTATGTTCTAATTTTGCATCTAGGGTTTGCATTTTTGATGTCTTAAAGTGATCAGAGAGATATGATGCAAAATATAAGTCACCTTATTTTTAAGGGAATTAATATTTGAAAAGGAATATGAATATTCTAAAGTCAAAATGAGGAATATGAAAGAGCATCAGGAAGATGAGGAGTCAAGTTTAGCACTATAAATTGTAATGAGCTCTTCATTCTAAGGGGTTCAAATTCTGAAATTCTTCTAGCTGGTTGTATTCTTTTAAGTTCATGAGAGAGATTTTTCTCATTTGTGAGTGAAAAGAGTTGGTCACTTTTCTTCTATTCTCAATGTCTTCCATTCTCATAATATGTACAATTTCTACTTGAGCATCCATACAAGAATAAGGAGTTTTGATCCCTTTTTGACTAAGGGGTTTACGATACTTTGTGTTCGGTATTGTTTTTGTTGTTTTTGACTAATGGGTTTACTGATACAAATTCTAATTATTATTTTTGCTATTTTTCAGTATTGTTTCTTCCTAATTTTAGTGTATATGATGAAATTTCTAACTAGTGTGTGTAGGAATCTGATTTTCTACCATCAACATTAGTTGTCCTACCTCTTTTCTCACTCCCCTTTCCCACTCTTCAGAAAAAGTCTTCCCTAGTAATATATTTCTACCTTTTCCGTAGGGTCAGTGGAGTACCCCTGTTGGATCCCTGAACAAAAGGCCACCAGGAAAATCCACCTTTACTCATGCATGCATATATGAAAGTTGCACCGATTAAGTAGAGGGACTTAGATTCCTAGAGCGTTGGAAAGAAATCCACAAGTTTTTCCAACTAAAAAATTTTAGTGCCAAAACTATGATATTTGATGAGTTACTTCATTAAAAATGTGATTATATCAATAATTAAATACTTTTCTTGATTGATTTTCTTGATATTGAAATTGTTGGTTTCCTATTCTTGATAGAAGTAATTAATTTCATAAGGTATATGATCTAAACATGTTTGCAACAATATCATTCCAAAGATGAAAGCATAGTTCAATTGTTAAATGCTAACCATTTCCTATTTACATGATGATCAAAGACCATTATAGTCACAAAATCATGCACTTTAGATGTTATTTAGTCCCAATATTATACTACTATTCATATGATTTTTAAGTGAATAAATTACTAATTAAACCATGTATTTTGGCCATTTTCCTTTGATTTTTGTCGTCACTGTCGACCTTTAGCACCTATTTGCCTATTTTATTTTTTTCATTTGGCATCATTTTACATTTGACTAGGGTTTCCAACCCAAGATCTTGGGTTGCCCTGGTCCCATCCGGGGTGTCCTAAGCCTTTCTACACTTTCTTGCCACTTTTTGGGCACTTTCTAACCTTTTGATCTTCTTATCTATTTAGTGGCTAGCCTTTTCTAGGGTTAATTACGAAATTAGAACAAGATAACCATGCAAATATAAATTTCGAGACCATAACAAGGGACCAAATACTAAGCACTACTATCATCACCTAAGGTTGCATCCATCAAAGGCTCCATTTACATCTATCTAGCTCCATCACAAGGCATAATAATGGTTCTTCTCGCATCACAATGCATGAGAGGGAATTTTATTCTATTCCATCCACCATTCTATTACATTTTCTACACATAGTTATTGTTTGCTAATTTTACAAAGTGTGACTGACACAAGAGCACCTAGGGAATGATCGCACACACACACATAGAACTACATTGGGTCTAAGATATATTGCAATACTCAATTAGTAAGTCCACCATTATGGTAGCTGAGGTCAGTTTGAACCCTTCATATGCATCTTTCTTTCATTAAGGGTTTGATGATTGTCTTTTGGTTTCGTAATTATTTTATTCATCACCGATTAAAAGAAACATATAGCCGAGTACATCAATTTTAGTGTGATAGAAAGCGAAGGAAAGAAAACCATCAAGCGATAATTTAAAGGAAGGTTACAAATATTTTTCATATACCAGGGCACCCATATTACAGACTAGGGCACCCACATGCACCCCTATACCTATATAGGAATCCCACCCACTCAAATTGTCCGATATAAACTTTTCTAGACCTTGGCATAGTCATTTTCTCCTCCTATTTCTCCAGCCATCTCTGTGACACAATCCAACAAGCTCATCAAATCAGCTGAGTTCTTTCTAACTCTCTTTGCACTTTAGGGTTTTACATATCTACTTTCTTAGTTATTTGGGTCATTTTCTTTATACATTCATTTATTATTTACTGTTTTCCTTAATGTTATATTAACTATAGAATTAGTTATAATTCCACATTTTAGTTAATCATTTTGGTGAACCCGACTACTTTCACGCTTAGTATCCTCATTTTTCCTCTATCATGGCTCCTAAAATTCCTTAAGTTTCTTTGTCTGACTTGCTTAAGATGCATCCTAATTTCCAAGCTACTCTTCAAAAGGCCCTAGACACCATGTATCGTCCTAAAAATACACCGCCCCATGAAATAAGTCCTATCTTCGATCATTTATCTGACAAACTTAGCCCTCATGCTCCTCTATCTAATCAACCCCTATTGGAATCAATTCAAGCTTTACATTCTTTGTTTCAAGACAAGTTTACGACTATAGAATCCACAATCACATCTCTCAAATCTGAAATTCAACAGCTTAAGGATGTTTCTCAAGTGCATGTTTGTTCTCCTTCTACATCTCATTCTCATTATATGTCTGCTACATGTTCTCATATCAGTGAGCCTCAAGTCATACCATTACCAGATCCTCTCATCCTTGATCACAATACTCAACAACATGACCTTCTTACTGAGATCCTTAGTTGTCACTTGATCACTTTACCTCCTAATCATTATTATCCTCCTTATCAACTAGAAAATTATAAAGGTCATCCATATTTCAATTATCTTCAAATCAATGGGCATACTGATTATGACTTGCCACACTTTACACCAAGAATAAAACATCTTGAGTGTCAGGGCTTTATATCATTCAATGCACAACATTCTATTGCATGCCCATCTATAAATGCTACATCCACATGGGCTCCTAAATTTGTTCCTTCGTGTCAAATGAGCATCATGCCACCATTTCTAATGTACCTTCTTTGGATAGTCAAACACTACCTAAGAAACCACCTATCAAAATCAATATAGCACCTCCTCCTCTCAAGAGATATACAACATTACCAAGTCAAAGTATGTAACCACCTCTCAAAATAAATCAACCTTATTCTTTGGTAGCATCATCAATACCGCCAAAGCTTCCACCATTCAAGCTTTCTAGCCATCCCACTCCACTTCCATTTCCCATTCATTTTGTTAAAGCAACTACCCCTCCACTCAAGTTATCTACGACATTACCACCTCAACGTCCCATCACTTTTGTTAAGGAAAATACTCCCTGCATTAATTCACTTAGTTTATTTTGACTAGACATCCATCACTCACACATTTGGTGGGCATAAAATTCACATATACCCCCTCTCATCTTAGCATTAATACATCTCGTATACTTACAATGTCATACATCCATATTCTCACATATGAATAATCATCATGTATGTTAGTGTCGGCATTACCCGATTACACACTCTTGTGGTTCGGTTCATATGTGACTATTGACGTCTTACTATACATGAACCTCGACACACTACACAATAAGCATTACACACTATTTATATTCACACCTCAAATGTCATATGTCTTACATCTTACATCATACACTCTACATTTAGTCTACATCATTTACGCATCTACACATCATACATCATACTAGTCGTCATTATACATGTATCACACTTTTAGGGTCTACATTATATACTCCTCATCTTACATACCACATAGCACACACCTTACACTTTTAGTCTACATACACAACTTGCATTGCACATTTATACATCATACATTGTCTACACACCATAATAGTATTCATCATACATGTGTCAAACTTATATTCTAGCATTAATGATAATCCTACATATTAGGCACTATGAAATTATCATTCCACCTATATGTCTTGCATTGCACACTATGATGCCCATTAAAACAACCCACTTGAGACCCAAGAAACAACCTAGGGTTAGTTAGAAAATTATGGAATAATTTTCTTTGATTAGAAGTGTCCACAACCAAGTTGCAAGACAATAGTTGACCCTATTAGGTTCTAGAATAAATCTAAATTACTAGAACATATTCTTCCTTCATTAACAAATTTCAAGTTCACATGGTTCAAATTTTAGGGTTGGAAGTTTCAGTTAGGTTCAGGGAGTAATTTACCCCCATACCCACTCTCTAACAGAGCTCGAGTTTCAAATTTATTTTTCTCATACTTAATGCTTTCAATTTTTCTCTAAATCATATCCATTGGATAGAAAATTTTCTCACCTTTCTAGGTGATATAAATAATTCCTCCTAACTCCTTGTAGAACTCAAGTTATAAGCAAGCGGACTTTAGGGGTCAAATTTTCCCCAAGGGGACATGTGTCAAGCAGGGGTGAAAGCAAATTTCGGGTCAGCGGGTCGCGGGGTGGCATTTGAGATTTTTCTTACACGGAGAAATTTCCCGCTTGTGCCCACACCTCTGTAGATCCTCCAAGGACAAGTGGTGGCCTCTCGAGTCGTCGCCGCAACAACAAGGGAAGGAAGGGCGGGGCGGTGGGAGAGTTTGGGGCATTTCACTCAAAGGGGAAGAAAACAAACAATGCCCATGTGCCCGCGGGTCTGCCGCCAGGGCACGTGGTACTCTATAATTTTTGTGGGGAGAAGGGAGAGGGAGAGGTAGGTGGTGGAGTGATTTGTGAATTTCGCCAAGGAGGAGGACAAAGGGGAAGTTGGACATGCGGGTCTCAAGCGCTGCGAGAAAGAATTTCCCAAGGCAAGGGTGGGGATATGGGGCCGCGGGGAAATTTTTCATAAACTTCCAAAGACAAAATTAAAAAAAACAAAGGGTCCTCCACACCCTACTAGCACCCAAATCTTCCATGTGGTAGCCTGTGATAGGCTACGGGCCGGCGGGGCGAAATGGAATTTTTTTCCAAAATTTCAAAAGGTCTAATGAGAAAATAAAATGCCGCACCTCTGTCCTACGAGAGGACATGTGGTGCCCTCTAATTGGCTTCGGGCTAGTGGAGGAAAAGATGAAATTTTTCCTGAGCCAAAAGTTTCAAAAAAATTCTAAGGATTTTCCGACGGGAAATTTTCAGGCCGCAGGCCCGCTAGGGAAAAATTTTCCACCAAGGCAGAAAAACTTCAAAATGCCATAACTTGAGCTAGAAAGCTCAGTTTTGGGAAAATGAGGACTTTCTGGAAAGATCTCGATGCCCTCTTTGCAAAAAAATCATAAATTTTACTTTTTGATAAATTTTAGAGGGTAAATTTTACAAAAATGATCTACAGACATTTTAATAAGCAAATTGGTAATTTCCAACTTTAAATTTGATTAAAATGGATCTCTTCCTTCACTCAACATGTCAAAAGAGATGGAGGATTTCTCTAGGAAGGATTTAGAAGATTTTAGGGAAGTAAATTTTTTCAATTTCTTCAAGTTGCATTTTTCAACCAAATGACATAAAAATGACTATTAGAGGGATTGGATTCGATTTTGCAATGGTTAAATTGTTTTCTTAAGTTTTATTTGTCAATTTGAGTTCATTTATGAAACAACATACTAAATTTTAACATCTCCAAGTTGATTAATGTGTGTAGGTCTGAAATGTACATTTTTATTAAAATTAATTGCCAGTTTTAAGTTTGTAATAGAAATCCCATTTCTAGAAATTTGTTTATCAAATTCATCCTTCAAATATGGCACTTCATTCCTAAACTAGTCCAATACATTCAGTTGTTTATAAACAAACCATTTCAAAGCTAAATTGCAAATCTGATTTCCACTTTAATATATTTCAAAAAAGAAACAATGCAATATAATTCCCTCATACGTATTTCTTCTTCTTTCAATTTTCAAAATAGAGATTCCAATCACAATTTAACATTCCAACTCAACCCAACAATGCAATGAGAAGTAAACTTTCAATTCTTTATTGACTTCAATTATACAACTTACATCTTTTAATGTTTGAAAGCAATAACAGAATTCTATTTCTTTCTTTCCCAAGTACAGAATACAAATGTCTTTCACAATTCAAATATCCACTTTCATAATCAATTACCTACATCTTTTCTTTACAAAATACATATTACAATTTCATCCACTTCAAGTGGGAAAGGTTACAAATGACTGTGTTTTCACAAGGGACTAGCAAAACTGTATTTTTCCTTTGCTCCATGATAGCAACATGCACATTTTCTCTTTCTCCAAGCTGATCACAACAAGAGAGGGGGAAAGGCAACGCTCTCCACCCAACCAAGACATCCAATGAAAGGAGAATCCTTCCTTCATCATTGGCCCCAAGCCCCAACCAAGATACAATAAAAGGTGTAATTCAACCCATGGAAACAACTGGCTTCCACAACACACAACATTCTTTCAAACATGCACATTTCAATATAAAACATAGTTCAATACAAAATAGCAGTTCACAACTGCAATTAAAAACATTCCAATCAAAACTCAGGTTTGATCATGCAAGCCAAAGGACCAAGGTCTATGGGGAAGCTACTTATGCCTCCCAATTGGGAATTGGGCATCCACCAAAACAAACCACCAATAAATTTCACCACACATATCCTTATGCCCCCCACAAATCCCTCCTTATGCCCCCCATAGATTTCCTTATGCCCCCCACAAGTAAGAAATGCAAGCTATTTCTTTTCCATGGTGGATCTCAAACCCAAACTCCTCCACAAAACTCGATGCCAATGGCATTCCTTATGCCCCCACATGGATTCCCCATAGCCTTCACCTACACCTTCCCAAAATCATTCTACCAAACAAGCAAACAAATAAAACTAAATATGCACCATTCACACAACACAACAAGATAATAGCAACATAAAAAGGAGAGTTAAATTCCTACCTCTCCATGGTTACTTTGCTTCCAAACAGAAATCTTTCCAAGACAATAACACATCTCCAAACAACAATGCCAAGTATGAAGATATCTCCAAATTCCTCCACAATCTACAAGAGCTCCAACAGTAAGAAAATGTGCCCCCAAGGAAGAATGTAAAAAGGTTCAACAACCCAAAACAAGCAAGGAGTTTGAATTATATAGAAGAGGGAGAGAAGAGGATGATGTGGATCCATGTGGGATGCCACATCACACATCCTCCAATTCAAACACAAAAGACAAAATCCATTCTCCCAAGCACAATAAAGAGGTGGGTGAACATATGACAAGTTACTTGCACACTCTAAAAATCCCACACCTCAAGGGATAGAAAAATAAATAAAATGTAAGAAAGTGCAATTAAAAACATGTAACATGACTTAATAAAATGCATTATAAAAATCACAAATCACATCTCCAACCATAAGTATGGTTGGTAAATTAAATTTAGAGGCATGGGACAAGTTTTACTTGTCCCACAAGCCTCCAAAACATCCCCAAGGACAAATTTGAATTTTTCATGGAGGTGGAGTATTTCATACTCCAAAACTGACTTACACAAGCTCTTACACAACTTACACATCCCTTACATATTAAATGCAAACAGCCAACAACTCTTATAATTACTTTCCCATATCCCAATTTAATTTATTTAAATTTTAATCATATGATTCTCACATTAATTCTATCACAATTTAATTAATTAAAAGAAGGGAACACATTACTAATAAAATACATACAACAATAATAAAAGAAACACATTAATTAAAATACACAAACATCTAGTTACTTATAAAGAAAATCCCCCATGGGAATCCCTAACAAAACAACACTCAACACAATAAAACAAGTTGCCATGGTGACCGTGTCGAATTCATCTAGAATTCTATTGTGGTTGGTCTCCAATCCCCCGATGTTTGTTGTGATGTTTTTAACCTACAAAATACAAATACCTCCTTTGGCCTCGTGGCCATATCAGAACATCCAATATGATATAAATAAAATCACAAAATCATCTAAGTAAGTGAATCACAACAATATTCAAGTAAAAACTACATTATTTGCATTTTTAGTCAACAACTATATCATCATCAATATAATATCCATTTTCTAGATCAACTCATAATATCCAAATCACATGTCCAAAAACATCCATATAAAATAAATATATCATCATCCACATATAAGGTGTCTCTAATAATCATCGTGCATCATAATCAAATCAAGATCAACAATAATCCATGATCAATGTCTAATAACATACTAAATCAAAACATAATAATGTCTATAATGTAATCACAATATCAAAATAGGTATCCAAAAGGTGTTAAAGGGAAGTGGGCACTACATCCCCCTCCCCTTAGACTCGACTTCCTCCTGGAAGTCACTAGAACAAATATGAAAACTAAACTTGTAATGAAGTAGCATCCTCCCATGTAGCTACAATCGCATCATATCTGTCCCACTTTGCACCCAAACCTCGATCAACATCTCTACCTCAAAGGCCCAAGGTCTTGCAATCTAAGATGTGAATTGGCTGCACCATCACCTACCCTTGATCCTGCACCTACAATGATGTCCAATCCAACACATGAGAAGTATTTGTAATATATATATTGAGAATAGAGACATGAAAAACATCATGTATGCAAGACAAGCTAGTGGCAAAGCTAGACGGTAGGCCAAAGGGACGATACGCTCCAAGATCTCAAAAGGACCAATGAATCTAGGAGCTAACTTAGAAAATTTTCCATAACAGATAGGGATCTTGTGTGGCCTGACACAAAGGAACTCCTTCATGCCTACATCAAAACTACGATCGATCCTATGTTGATCCACATACTTCTTCTGCCTATCTTGTGCCTCCTGCAACCTCTTCCTGATCAACACTACCTACTACTCCATGTCCTGTAAAAGAGCTGGTCCAAGGGATACTCTGTCCTCTAACCTGTCCCAGCTAAGGGGTGTCCTGCACTCTCTACCATACAAAGCCTGAAAAGGAGCCATGCCTATAGAACTCTGAAACTATTATTGTAGGCAAACTCCACTAAGTACATGTACTCCTCCCACTTAGACTACTGATCCATCACATACATCCTGAGTATATCCTCTAAAATCTAATTCAACCACTCTATTTTTCCATCTATCTCAGGTGATATGTTGTGCTGAAGTTAATCCTCATCCCGAGGACATACTGCATGGTAGTCCAGAAATGTGAAGTGTACAAAGGATCGCGGTCACAAATGATCTTCCATGGAATCCCGTGCAACCTGACAATCTCATCCAAATATACTTGTGCTACTGCTCTAGCTATATAAGTGGTCTTCATTAGAGAAAAGTGAGCCACTTTTGTCAACTTATCAACCATTACCATAATGGCGTCATGGTGATATCTCAACATCGGTAGCCCAACAATGAAATCCATGGAAATGGTGTCCCACTTCCATTCTAGTATAGCATGGGGATAAAGAAGACTTGATGGATGTTGATGCTTGGCATTAACTCTCTAGCACTCCAAAACCATGACACAAATTGGGCCACATCTCAAAGAATTCCTCTCCAATGGTAAAAATGTCTCAAGGTGGCATGTATCTTCTTCACCCCGATGAGGCTGAATAGGGCACATAATGTGCCTCTACCAAGATGTCCTGCCTCAAGCCTCCATCTCTAGGAACATATATCCTACCTCTGTTCTGAGAAGACCATCTGTCTCTAAGGAAAAACCATCAAACTTCCCCTCAAGGGGTCTTTGTGACTCAATCTCTACTCGTACTACAATGTAGAAGCTGTCAAGAGGAAGCTACTGAAGAATCTTACTCCGCAAATATGTGCTCACTGAGGTGGCCATAGCCACATGTCTTCATCTACTGAGAGCATCTACTACCACATTCTCCTTCCCCTTCACATGCTCTATCTCCATGTCATACTCACAAAGCAACTCCATCCAACATTGCTAACGAGCATTGAGATTGGGCTATATGAAGAGGTGGTGAAGACTCAAATGATCTGTCCTAAGTGTGAATATCCTGCCAAGAAGAAAGTGCCTCCATCTAACCAAAGCATGCACAACTACCGCAAGCTCAAGATTGTGAGTTAGATAATTAAGCTTGTGATCTTTGAGTTTTCAAGACTCAAAAGCCAATACTCTTCCCTCCTACATCAACACACCTCCAAGGCCTTCCAACGAAGCATCCATGCAAACAAATAACTCCTCCTGTGGATCCGTCACTACAAGGATAGGTGTTGTGCTAAGGCATTCCTTCAGTGTCCTGAAGGCTTGCTCAAATATCTTCTCGACCAAAAAACTTCTTCCCTTTCCTCTGAAGGGAAGTGATAGGGTGCACAATATGAGAGAAGTCCTAAACAAATATTTGATATTAACCCACTAATCCCATGAATCTACGCACCTCAGTCACTGTAGTGGGTGCTAGCCAATCCATGATGGCTCTAATATTGGAAGGATCGACCACAATACCTTCCCCATAAATAATAAGACCCAAATACTACACCTTTGTCTGAAAGAAAGCACACTTCTCCAAGTTCCCGCAAATATGTTAGTCCCAAAGACACTAAAGAACCTGGTGAAGGTGCCCCTCATGCTCCTCATGTGTACAAGAGTATATCAAAATTTCATCTAGGAAGATGAGCATGAAGTGATCTAAGAAGGTCCTGAATACCCCATTCATCAAACTCATGAACACTGGGGGCATTATTCAAACCAAAAGGCACCACTGTGAACTCATAGTGCCCATATCTCATGCGGAAGGTGGTCTTATGAATGTCCACCTCCGAAATCCTCAGCTGATGGTACCCTGACTTAAGATCAATCTTAGAGAAAATTGTGGCTCCCTTCATCTGATCAAACAAGTCATCAATACGAGGAAGAGGATAACGATTCTTGATCGTTACCTTGTTCAGCTGGTGGTAATCAATACACAACCACAAGGATCCATCCTTCTTCTTCACAAAGATCACCGCATACCCCAAGGGGATACACTAGGATAGATAAGGCCCTTCTCCAAAAGACCCTCAAGCTGCAACTTGAGCTCACAAAGCTCTGGGGTGGTCATCCGATAAGGTGCTCATGAGATAGGCTATGCTCCAAGAACTAGATCTATATGAAAATCAATCTCACATGGGGGTGGTAACCCTGATAGCTCCCCTAGAAAGACATCTGCAAACTCTCTCAAAATGGGATGATCATCTAGCGATGGTCCACTAGACCCATCCTCTGATCTATCACTAACCATCATAGCATACATCTGAAAACCCCGTTGCACACATCACTTAAGTTGCATAGCAGAGATGGTGTGAATAGAAAGGGATCTCCTAACCCCTGAAATCACTAACTCAACTCCAAAATCATCTACACAAAATATAGTCTTGTGATAACAATCCATCATGGCCCTATGTGTAGATAACTAATCCATACCCAAATTGACTCCATACGAGCCCAAAGGAAGGATACAGAGATCTGAGGTAGTGGTGAAAGGTCCCAAATCCACTACACACTCCTTAACTAAGGAGTCTATAGAGATCTTAGCTCCATAAGCCATCTTGACATCCCAACTAAGACCCTTCCTAACTACCACTAGCCTACATCACTCTTCTAAAGATGGTGCAATGAAAGAATTAGAAGAACCAAAATCAAACAATATAGAGGTAGGAATACCACCAATGCTACCTGTGTCTCAATGACTGTGCTCTAATGCTCTACCTGGTGGTTCTCAACTGTTAAATAAATCTTGTGGCTATGTCCCATGTCACAAACAATCGGTTCTAAAAATTTTGCCTTACCCTTGTTGTTAGGTTTCTATGGGCTCTTCAAAAGTTTCCAATAAATCCACAACCAAAACATCCTCCTGATTCTCCCCAATGAGTAGCACCTCTAGTAGGTGCCCTAGAATATTGTGGTGTGGACCTTGATGATCTAGCTGTGGTTTTTTGAGGTCTCTAATGGCAAGCTCCTACTGACTAAGCTCTAGGTCCACCTTGTGTCCTGATGGGACCCCTTGGAGGAGGCCCCATACTCGCCTCTTTGTGCAATAGCTCTTTGTGGAGGTTTATCGGGTGGGTGGGACTACTGCTTATTGCTATTTGTTGTGGCCTAAAGGATGACTATGTTGTACCTTGGCCACCATGAGGAAGGGGTACTGACCCCCTCAATCTACCATCCTGCATCTATTGTATGCAACTCCTGACTCAGTCTCTAGCCTGTTGGGTCTTTCCCCGAGTCTCCTCTGTAATATAGGTCTTCTCAACGGCTTCTGTTTAAGTTTGTGGGTAGTGGATCCGAACCATACCTCTAATATCTAAATTCAGGCCCGATGAACCTATGAATCCACACCTTCTCATCTTGCATATACTCTACATACTGGAGTAGATCCATAAATCTACTCTCATACTCTACTACTAAAAGAGATGCCTGTCAGATGTCATGGAACTCATCGATCCTCATCTGTATGAACCTCCGTGATAAATACCTACTCTGGAATATCTCCTCAAATAGCTCCCAGGTCACTATCTCTAAATCTACATGGAGCTTTTTCTCCTCTATCCTCCACCATACTCCTACTCCATGCCTTAGTAGATGGATCACAACATGAGCTTTCGTGTTGCTAGAATAAGGACAAAGCTTGAAGCAACCCGGTGGCCTCTAGGTCTCTCTGTGTGCTCATCCCTAAGCCTAGGGCTCTGAGACCTCTCTCTATGCTCAGAAACTTGGTCACCCAATCCCCTCTATGGTGACTCTTCCCTGGCTGACTCTGCATGGGAGTTCTCTCCTCTATGATCCTCGCTAGGTTGAGGAGATACCTACCCCTCAATGGAAGGGGCCTCGTCCAATGGTCAGGCTGCATGTCCTCCTCCTAATCCTCCACGTAGAGTGGCATTAACATCCTAAAGGGTCTATAGAATCTGAGGTACGATGGTTGTTACTCCTTGATCTGGTGGTGGTGGTGAGTCTGAGTTTTTGTGAAGGTTCCTCTCACTCCGTTTGAGCCTCCCGCACAGACCAAAGCGAGAGTTAGTTTATTTTGCTAAGTTTTACACAACTTCCATGTTTACTAAAATATACAAATCCTAGCTAAGTTGTTTTCTAGGTTTAAAAGTGTGCTAAGTTTAAATTTTATGTCACAAGTTTTCTAGTGTACCTAATGGTCCAAGATTTTTAACCACTTCTCTAATACCAAGTGTGATGCTCATTAAAACAACCCACTTGAGACCCAAAAAACAACCTAGGGTTAGAAAATTATGGAATAATTTTCTTTGATTAGAAGTGTCCAACACCAAGTTGCAAGACAACAGTTGACCCTATTATATTCCATAATAAATCTAAATTAATAGAACATATTCTTCCTTCATTAACAAATTTCAAGTTCACATGGTTCAAATTTTAGGGTCAGAAGTTTCAGTTAGGTTCAGGGAGTAATTTACCCCTATACCCACTCTCTAACAAGCTCATAGTTTCAACTTGATTTTTCTCATATTTAACACTTCCAAAATTTCCCTAAATTATTTCCATTAGATAGGAATTTTTCTCACTTTTCCAGTGATATAAAGAAGTCCTCCTAACTCCTTGTAGAACTCAAGTTATAAGCAAGCGGACTTTAGGGGACAAATTTTCCCCAAGCAGACATGTGTCAAGCAGGGGTGAAAGAAAAATATCAAATCAGCGGGTCGCAGGTGGCATTTGAGATTTTTCCTTGCACAAGAGAAATTTCCTAGTTGTACCTCTGTCCAGATCCTCCAAGGACACGTGGTGGCCTCTCGAGTCGTTGCGCCGGCAACAAGGGAAGGAAGGGCAGGGTGGCGGGAGAGTTTGGGGCATTTCACCCAAAGGGGAAGAAAACAAAAAACACCCACATGCCCGCGGGTCCACCAGGGCACATGGCACTCCATGATTCACCACAAGGAGAAGGGAGAGGGAGATGCGGGTGGCAGAGTGATTTGTGAATTTCATCGAAGGGAGGACAAAGGGGAAGTTGGACGCGTGGGTCCGCATGCCCACGAGAAGAATTTCCCAAGGCGAGGGTGGGGATACGGGGCCACGGGAAATTTTTCATAAATTTCCAAAGAAAAAATTTTAAAAAACAAGGGTCCTCCCCCCCCGCTAGCACCCAAAGCTGCCATGTGGCACTGTGATAGGTCGTGGGCCGGTGGGGTGAAATGGAATTTTTTTCCAAAATTTTCAAAAGGTCTAAGGGGAAAAGAAAATGTTGTGCCTCTGTTTCTACCCCATGAGGATACGTGGTGCCCTCGATTGGCTACAAGATAGTGGAGGAAAAGATGAAAATTTTCCTAAGCCAAAATTTTCAAAAAAATTCTAAGGATTTTCCGGCGAAATTTTCGGGTCATGAGCTCCAGTGAGAAAATTTTCTCAAATTTTCTGCCAAAATGCCATAACTTGAGCTAGAAAGCTTGGTTTTGGGAAAACAAGGACTTTCTGGAAAGCTCTCGATGCCCTCTTTGAACAGAAATAATAAATTTTACTTTTTGATAAAATTTAGAGGGTCAATTTTACAAAAATGATCTACAATCTTTTAATTAGAAAACTGGTAATTTACAACTTCTAAATTTGATTAAATTGGATCTCCTCCTTCACTCAACATGTCAAATAGACATGGAGGATTTCTCTAGGAAGGATTTATAATGTTTTAGGGAAGTAAATTTGTTCAATTTCTTCAAGTTGCATTTTTCCAACAAATGACAGAAAAAATGACTGTTAGAGGGATTGGATTCGATTTTGCAATGGTTAAATTGTTTTCTTAAGTTTTCTTTGTCAATTTGAGTTCATTTATGAAACAACATACTAAATTTTAACATATCCAAGTTGATTAATGTGTGCATGTCTGAACTGTACATTTTTATTAAAATTAATTGCCAATTTTAAGTTTGTAACAAAAATCTCATTTCTAGAAATTTGTTTATCAAATTCATCCTTCAAATATGGAACTTCATTCCTAAACTAGTCCAATACATTCAGTTGTTTATAAACAAACCATTTCAAAGCTAAATTGTAAATCTGATTTCCACTTTAATATATTTCAAAAAAAAAATAATGCAATATAATTCCCTCATACGTATTTCTTCTTCTTTCAATTTTCAAAACAGAGATTCCAATCACAATTTAACATTCCAACTCAACCCAACAATGCAATGAGAAGTAAACTTGCAATTCTTTATTGACTTCAATTATACAACTTACATCTTTCAATGTTTGAAAGCAATAATAACAAATTCTATTTCTTTCTTTCCCAAGTACAGAATATAAATGTCTTTCACAATTCAAATATCCACTTTCATAATCAATTACCTACATATTTTCTTTACAAAATACATATTACAATTTCATCCACTTCAAGTGGGAAAGGTTACAAATGACTGTGTTTTCACAAGGGACTGTCAAACTATATTTTTCCTTTGCTCTAGGACAGCAACATGCACATTTTCTCTTTCTCCAAGCTGATCACAACAAGAGAGGGGGAAGGCAATGCTATCCACCCAACCAAGACATCCAATGAAAGGAGAATCCTTCCTTCATCATTGGCCCCCGAGCCCCAACCAAGATACAATAAAAGGTGCAATTCAACCCATGGCAACAACTAGCTTCCACAACACACAACATTCTTTCAAACATGCACATTTCAATATAAAACATAGTTCAATACAAAATAGTAGTTCATAACTATAATTAAAAACATTCCAATCAAAACTCAGGTTCGATCATGCAAGAAAAAGGAGAAAGGTCTTGGGGAAGCTACTTATGCCTCCAAATTGGGAATTGCGCATCCACCAAAGCAAACCACCAATAAATTTCACTCGACATATCCTTATGCCCCCACAAATCTTTCCTTATGCCCCCATAGATTTCCTTATGCCCCCACAAGTAAGAAATGCAAACTATTTCTTTTCCATGGTGGATCCCAAACCTAAACTCCCTCCACAAAAATCTGATGCCAATGGCATTCCTTATGCCCCCACACATGGATTCCCCATAGCCTTCTCCTACACCTTCCCTAAGGTAGTCTACCGAACCAGCTAACAAATAAAACTAAACATGCACCATTCACACAACACATCAAGATAATAGCAACATAAAAAGGAGAGTTAAATTCCTACCTCTCCATGGTTACTTTGCTTCCAAACAGCAAGCTTTCCAAGACAATAACACATATCTAAATAAGAAATGTCAAGTATGAAGATATCTTTAAATTCCTCCACAATATACAAGAGCTTCAACAGCAAAAAAATGTGCCCACAAAGGAAGAATTCAAAAAGGTTCAACAACCCAAAACAACCAAGGATTTTGAATTATATAAAAGAGGGAGAGAAGAGGATGATGTGGATCCATGTGGGATGCCACATCACACATCCTCCAATTCAAACACAAAAGACAAAATCCATTCTCCCAAGCACAATAAAGAGGTGGGTGAACATATTACAAGTTACTTACACACTCTAAAAAGCCCACACCTCAAGGGACAACAAAATAAATAAAATGTAAGAAAGTGTAATTAAAAACATGCAACATGACTTAATAAAATGCATTATAAAAATCACAAATCACATCTCCAACCATAAGTATGGTTGGTAAATTAAATTTAGAGGCATGGAACAAGTATTACTTGTCCCACAAGCTTCCAAAAACATCCCCCAAGGACAAATTTGAATTTGTCATGGAGGTGGAGTATTTCATACTCCAAAACTGACTTACACAAGCTCTTACACAACTTACACATCCCTTACATATTAAATGCAAATAGCCAACAACTCTTATAATTACTTTCCCATATCCCAATTTAATTTATTTAAATTTTAATCATATGATTCTCACATTAATTATATCACAATTTAATTAATTAAAAGAAGGAACACATTACTAATAAAATACATACAACAATAATAAAAGAAACATATTAATTAAAATACACAAACCCATGGTCACATATAAAGGAAATCCCCCATGGGAATCCCTAACAAAACAACACTCAACACAATAAAACAAGTTGCCATGGTGACCATGTCAAATTCACCTAGAATTCTATTGTGGTTGGTCTCCGATCCCCCGATGTTTGTTGTGATGTTTTTAACCTACAAAATACAAATACCTCCTTTGGCCTCGTGGCCATATCAGAACATCTAATATGATATAAATAAAATCACAAAATCATCTAAGTAAGTGAATCACAACAACATCGAAGTAACAACTACATTATTTGCATTTTTAATCAACAACTATATCATCATCAATATAATATCCATTTTCTAGATCAACTCATAATATCCAAATCACATGTCTGAACAACATCCATATCAAATAATATATCATCATCCACATATAAGGTTTCTCTAATAATCAGCAGATATCATAATAAAATCAAGATCAACAATAATCCATGATCAATGTCTAACAAGATACTAAATCAAAACATAATAATGTCTATAATGTAATCACAATATCAAAATAGGTATCCTAAAGGTGTCAAAGGGAAGTGGGCACTACACACACCATACATTACATTTTACACATCCTACACATCACATGGTCACCTTGATCCATAGGGATCTACAATGACTCTACTTCATCATATCATTCAACACAAAGAAAGAAATTTAAGAAACAAAGGTTCTGTATTTTTATTAATAAGACCTCTCGCCCAACCCAGATGGCAGTCCTATAATCACACCCACCTGTGGTGGCGGTCCCGTGATCACACCAGATTGGGCGGTGGTCATGGCTCTTTCAGATAGAAAATAAAACTCAAAATTAAGAGTCACAAAATTTTAAAGGTTTTTGTGTCTCTTCTCCTCCATGACCTTTCCCATCCTCCAGTGCATGGGAGGACATGAGAAGGGCTATAAATACATGTAGGAAGAATAGTATTGGATCATCAAAGCATGAAAGCAAGTGAGAAAGAAATTATTAGTGTTGGAATTGTGTTTGTAGAAGAAAAGAGTGATGGGGGAGATAAAGTAAGTAATTGGGAGGAATTGTGAGATATTATCTACTTCTCTTTCATACTTATTGTAATTTTTTACTTCTTGATTGAATTGGCCAATAAAAGTGGGAAGAAAGGCATTTTCACTTCCTGACCGGTTTTTCTCTCCTATGGAGGTTTCTAGGATAAATATTATTGGTCTTTATGAGTTATATTCTTCCCTTTCTTGCAAATTATTGATTCTAAGCATAAGAAAAATTCATTCACTAGCTATCTCTGTCATTTTCTAATCGAAAGTAGAACAACAAAATTTTAATTTTGATTATGTGAATAATTCTAAAGTAGAGAGTTTACAGATCATTTTGGTATCAGAGCTAACAATTATCCAGGATGTGGTATTCATTATTGGATTTGTATGATAGTGACAAGATATAAAGGTGAAGAGGCTTTACCTTGTGATCTAGATATTTCTACAAGGAAGTGGAAACAAAGAATTTAGGGACAAATGGAGGAAGAGAACTTGGTCCGTAGAATTGAGATGCTAGAGACCATGATGGATAGGATGTTTAGAAGGCAAGAAGAACTTGCAGATTTGAAGAAGATAGCTTCCATTAAGCAAGATTCCATGGACTTGGTGGTTCTAGGCTTAACCAAAAATTTTGGCATAAGAAGGATCCACCATGAGGAAGAAAATTGGGAAGAGCATGAAGAAGAGACTTCAAATGTAAGAGAGAAGGTAAAATATGATCATGCTCCTTTTAAAGTTGAGACAAAAGTTTAAATTAAAATATTTTAAGGACAAGTAGATGCAAATTTTCTTGATAAATGGTTAAAATAGTTATAAGTCTACTTTAGCATCCATAATGTCACCGAGGTGAGAGGATTGCCTTTGCACATCTCAAAATGGAGGGACACGCTCTAGTTTTGTGGGAAACCCATTTAGCCACTTGTGAAAAGAAGAAACATCCTATTGTGAAATATTGGAAATAATTTAAATAATTACTTAGAGCTAACTTCTACCCTATTGGCCACAAGAATGACCAAATGATTAAATGGTAGTATTTTAGACAAGGCAATGGTCAAAGTCTAAAGGACCTATACTACGGAGTTTCGGAGGCATGCCATGTTGCTAAACATGGATTTGGAGGATGAGGATATTCTAACTAAGCACTTGGGAAGACTTCACACTCACCTTAGAAGAAAATTCATCTCTATGAAGCCCAAGGATCTCAACGAGGCTTGTGTATAAGTATACTACATAGATGATGAAAAGAAGTAGGAGAATCACAGCCAAGGAAAAACAACCAACAAATCAACAGAAGAAAGAGCATGGGAAAAAAATTAACAAGGGTAAGTGGAAAGGGAAAGGTAAACAAGTTGCCACTACTTTAAATACTTGTAAAGATCCCAAGAATTTTTGTAATAACTGTGATATCAATGGTCATATTGACACTACATGTTGGAAGTTGCATCTGGAATTACATCCAAAGAACTCGAACCAAGGACACAAAGAATTCCATGACAACTGTAAAGAAAGAAGGGGAGGTGGAAATTGAAGATGACTCTGATGTAGATGAAAGGCTTGGATGCACAACCACCAACATGGATAGCCAAGAAGAAGAGATGAGTATACTATTCCAAATCAAAATCCAAATCAAGAGAACTAAGGTAAATGCTTTGGTTGATACCGGTTCTCAAAGATAATTTTATTTATAAAGCAATTGTAAAGAAGCTTGTTCTTAAGACTTAAGATCATCCACACCCTTATCCTTTGGGTTGGGTGAAGAAGGGTGTTGAAATTCAGGTAAAAAAATATTTAAGGTCAATTTTGGGATAAATTCCCAGTATATTGATGTATTGGAATTTGATGTTATTCCACTTGATGCTTTTGATGTTGTTTTCGGGAGTCCTTACTTGTATATCAGGGATGTCATATTTATGAGAAGGGAAAAATGATACAGATGGGTCAAGGATGGGATCAACTTACAACATTTGGGCACACCATTGTAAGACACGAGTTACTATGGTGAGTGATAACCAAGCAAAAAGTCTTATTCAGAAAATCATAATCGGTTTTGTTTACTTTTATTAAAGGATAAAAAGATGGGTTAGAAGTTTCATAGATTTCTAACCAGGAAAACAATAATTGGATAGTATTATATAGTCTTTTCATGAAGATTTTCAAGAACTCAATGGGTTACCACCAAAATGGGAAGTAGAGCATGAGATTCATTGTTTCCGAGTCCCCTTTATCGAACATCGGGTTGTATAGGCAATCCTTGTTAGAGAGTACTGAAGTAAAGAAACAACTCTAAGAAATACTAGACCAAGGGATGATACATCTGAGCACCTCACCATGTGGTTCACCTATCATGATGGTGCCAAAGAATGATGGTTCTTGGAGAATATGCATCGACTACCACGCTTTGAACAAGATCACCATAAAGAACATATATCCACTTCCCCGCATAGATGATCTCTTGGACAATCTTCAAGCATGCCAAATTCTTCATGAAGTTAGATCTCAAGTTAGGTTATCACAAAGTTAGAATGAAGGAGGGGGATATATGGAAGACTGCCTTCAAGACAAAATAGGGTTTGTATGAATGAATGGTGCTTCCTTTTGGTTTATGTAATGCACTTGCTACATTTATGATATTGATGAATTATGTATTATGGGATTTCATATATTCATGTGTCATTGTATATCTAGATGATATCTTTATTTTTAGTGCCACAAGGAAAGAGCATCTAACTCATTTACAACTGTCTTGCAAGTTCTCGGGAGAAACAATTCCATTGTAATATGAAGAAATGTGAATTTTCCAAATAGTATCTTGTCTATATTGGGCACGTGGTTGGAGGAGGAGAGATGCAAGTGGATCTAAAGAAGTTTGAAGCCATCACTAATTGGCCAACAAAAACAAGAGCCACCGAGACTAGAATTTTTGTGGGAGTAGTACAAGACATGCGTAAGTTCTTATTAGGCTTCTCCATGATTATAACACCTCTACACATAGTGGACACAAAGAGTAAGGGTTTTAACTTGCGTAAGGAATGAGAAAATCCTTTGGGTTATTAAAATACAAGATTAATCATACTCCGGTACTTGCTCTTCCTAATTTGCAATAGCCATTTGAAGTAGAGACAGATTCCAATGATTACACTATGGGCACAAAAGTGTTGCTTGAGGAGGTAAAATTGTATGTTATCATTCTAAAACTTTCACTTCAACACTTACAGGATATTCAAATATGATAAGGAATTGTATAAACTATTTCGTAATTAAAAATGGAAGCATTATTTTTTGGGTAAAGAAACTATTGTGTACATTGACCACAAACCTCTCTAGTATTTGTAAGCAAGCACATCTAAATTGCACCATGGAAGACACTACAAATGAAAGGGGTTCCTACAATAATTCCATCTAGTGATCAAATACAAGAATGGTAGTACAAATTTTATGGTAGACATGTATTCTAGACCTCCCACACTAGATAAGTTCTTCTGTTTGGCCACCGTGTCTTAGATTGAGCCCTTCACAAAGGAAGCTTACTTGGAGGCATATGCCCATGATAGAGACTTTGGGGTTACATTTCAACAGATTTCAGTCCCAAGGGGTGAAAGGATGGGAATTGAAGATTGTTATCTCAAAAAATGGGCTGCTCTACTAATGGGGGAAACTTTGTGTACTTAAATAAGAAATACTTCTATTGATGAGGGAAGAACATACCTCAAAAAGTAGTAACTGGACATTTTGGTGTTGGTAAGACCGCCCACTTGCAAAGGTACGTGTATTGACCAATATGCAAGAAGAAGTATCAAAATTTATATGTGGAAGTAAACATTGTTGTACCAACAAGCCTAAGACTAGGAAGGAAGGTTTGTATATTCCTTTTCCAGACTCCTACTCATATGTGGGAGGAAATTTCTATGGATTTTTTTGGAGGGTTACCGATGTCTAAACATGGTCATGAATATCTATATGTTGTTGTTGACATATTCAATCAAATGTGTATTCTTATGGCATGTAAAAAGACAATAAATCACATGAGGCAACATATCTTTTCTTTTTTAATGTATGGGTGCATTTTGGTTTTCCAAAGTCTATTGTTTCTTAAAGGGATTCCTAGTTCTTGGGAAATTTTTTGACTACTTTGTGGGACAAGATGGTTACCAGGATACAAAGGATCACAACTTTCCATCCATAGAAATATGAAAAGACAAAGGTTGTGAATTTAACATTGGTATAGTTGATTAGAGGGTATAAAAACAAATATCCAAGGACTTGGGATGGGTCCTTATCCTACATTCAACATTCCCAGTAATCGAGAAGTACACACATCTAATATGAAGTCATTATTTGAGACATGCTTGGGATATCTACCTACAAATCCATTGGACATAGCAATTAGGCATCGGGGTGAGGAGGAGACACAAGACACGAGAGATGACTACAACAAACAATTTCATTGAGAGGATCCGACAAATCCATCTCAAAGTCCAAGAATAATTAGAGAAATCTCAAGCCAAGTATAAAGCTAGGCATGATCAACATAAGAGAGAACATAAGCTTCATGTTGGAGATAGAGTTTGGCTTTACTTGAGAAATGAGAGACTACAAGGTCAAGCACGAAATCTCAAGCCACTATGATATGGCCCTCAACCATATCGAGAGAAGGTTGGAGAAAATGCCTTTCGACTTGATTTTCCATCATTCATGAGGATGTAATCCATAGTAAACTGTGAGAAATTGAACCTATATAAGCCATCCATGCTAGATGAAGATGAAGGAATACAATTTGCTACCTTCCATTGAGGATTGCATCTTAGACTCACAAGGAAAATTGAAGGAGGATGTAGTGTTGCGGTAGAAGGTCAAAGAGACTAGGAGAGGTCCGTAGGAGTCTTGCCAAAGTTAGGCCGAAAGGAAAAATGTTGAGGTAGGCCCAAAGTGGTAATGGAAGGATCAAGTGAGGGAATTATTTCCTCATCTACTCTCCCACGAAGGTTTTTGGGACAAAAATCCTCGTAAGCAAAGGAGGTGTGATCCATAGGGATCCAAAATGACTCTACTTCATCAAATCAATTAGCACGAAGAAATAAATTTAAGAAATGGAGGTTCTATCTTGTTATTAATAGAACCGCCACCTAACTCGTGTGGCGGTCCTATAACCGCCACCCGACAGGGTGGTGGTCCCGTGACCACCGGTGTGCATTAGGCGGTGATCTTGGCTCTTTTGGACAGAAAATAAAACTCGAAATGAACAGTCCCAGAATTTGAAAGGTTGTCCATGTCTCTTCTCCTCCACAACATTTCCCATCCTCCAGTGCATGGGAGGAAATAAGAAGAGTAATAAATATATGTAGGAAGAATATTATTGGATCATCAAAGAATGAAAGAAAGTGAGAAATAAATTCTTAGTGTTGGAGTTGTGTTTGTAGAAGAAAGGAGTGTTGAGATAGAGAAAACAAGTAATTGGGAGGAATTGTGAGATATTATCTACTTCTCTTTCATACTTATTGTAAATTCTATACTTCTTGATTGAATTGGCCAATAAAAGTGGGAAGAAAGAGAATTTTCCCTTCCCAACTGGTTTTCCTCCTCTGGAGGTTTCCAGGATAAAAATTGTTGGTGTTTATGAGTTATATTCTTCCCTTTCCTACAAATTATTGATTCTAAGCATAAGCAAAATTCATTCACTAGTTATCTCTGTCATTTTCTAATCGAAAGTAGAACAAAAACGTTTTAATTGTGATTCTATGAATAATTCCAAAGTAGAGAGTTTACAAATCACACCTCTTATCATCACACATATTACATCATACTCTACATGTTGAACTCATTACCGATGATGCACTCTAGTCTCACGGTCCATACTGGATTGTTGAGGGTATACAACAAAAATGGACCACAACACACTCACACATTCATCATTCACTCTTATTTTTCTCATGTGACATTCCTAGGTTTAGTGATATATGCTTTAGGCTATAGGGCCACTTCTCCTTACATCATCTTGTGATCATTTACATCATCACCTTTTCCTACATTATTTAGTGGTACACACTTTAGGCTAAATCACCACCCCATTTCTATTCATCTAGTCATGATATATGCTTAGGCTATAGAGTCATGCACACATCATCACTATGTCACATTTCATCACTACACACTCACCACAATGCACTACACACAACACATAGTTTGACCATTTCCCGATGACACACTCTCATTTTTGGTTCATTATTGACTACTAAGGGGGCATACTAAATGAACCTCACTACATACAACTCCATTCAATTAGGGGCACATGGATCCTATCATCCATCTTACATTCCATTCTATCCATCCATAACATGTTGCATATCTTAGTTTATTTTACTCTTTCTTACTTTTTCTTATGTAAATGTGGAACAGGAAATTGACAATTTCTAAGCATGACAACTATACCCGTGTGTTAAAATTTTTAAGTATATCATTACAAGACACCTCGATCTGTATAGTCAGTCCAAATTACCTCCCAAATAATTTTATCTCATCCCCTAGGTGATTTAGGAAAGTTCATTCATTCCCTCTAGGTAATTTTAAGAGTTCATCAAAATTTGCAAGCTACAAGGTTGTGGTAAGGGTTAACACTGGCCTTCCTAGAGATGGAGCAACCTCACATAGCAGAGAAGAAGAGACTAAGTGGATGTGGAGGTGATCCAAAGGTCTTGGGACATCATGGAGATGATTTAGGAAGATTTTGGAAGGTCTTGGAGAATTTGGGGTAGTTTTTCCAAAATTAGGGTTCACAGGCCTAGTCACTACACATGCCAAAACAACAACCGAGCTTCGTAAGGTATTTCTTGGAGCCTCGTATAGAGTTAGGAGTAAAAAAATCCACCGAAAGAGGATTCCAATACCTACATGATGAATAAATCATATGTTTTACAACACTTTGGCACATCAGATCTATAGGCAGTTTTTCTCAGGCACAGGTGGAGTACCAAATCACAATTCTGATTTTTCATGGATCTAAGGATGAATAAAGAAATGATACCCCCAACATTGGATTCAAAATTCCATTTCTAGTTAGGATCATATAAACATTTTCAAAAAATTCCATTGGGAGTAAAGATATCATCATCACAAGTTGCCCTCTTGGAGTATGTTCGGGACTTAGCCAAATTTTGAGAGGACACGCGTTAGTACCAGGAATCTAACGGGGTTTAATGTACCTAAAATCCCTCATGTCAGGTACATCAACCTTAGAAAATGCACCGAGCCCCCATTTTACCTCTGGGACCCTCATGTGACCTTTAGACTTGACAATTCATCCCCTAGGTACATTTTTCGAGCTCAAATTCCCTGTCATCGGATTGAGGACACGTGTCAGCTCTAAGACCACTCTGGAATTTGATGTCCCTCATGTCCCTGAGGTCAAGGATAGAAGACATGGGAAAATTCACCCAGCCCCTATGGTGATTCCTTTGTCATCCACGCGACCGCTTTCAGCCCCAAAGTGCTTTCTAGTGCTTTTTCGAGAAAATCCCCTACCGTCGATCAAGGACACATGTCTTCCTCTTGCTCACCATGGAATTTTATGTCCCTAAGATCAAGGACATCAGACATTTAAAAATTCACCCATCCCCTCCATGTGCATTTTTTGAAAATTTAAATTCAACACTTAGTTGTTTTCTTCCTCTCATTTCTCCTCCACAGCTCCTCACCATGCCATGGATTTGATCAAGCTTATCTAGACACACAATCTATCATTGTTGATCCAAACCATCTTTGTCATGACTAAAAATGGTCTAATTCATGAAAACTTAGCAATATCATAGAAAATTATATTGAAGAATTGAAGAACGAGATGAAAATGAAGGTTTTTTTACGGATAACCGTGAAGTCACCCGATTGAAAAATCTCTATATCTCACAAGATACAAGTCATATCGAGGTGTCTTCTTCGTAGAATTCCACATTTTCAAGACAATCATGATGCAATAAACTAGAGGTAAAATGGTGCCCAAAATTATTTGTTCCAACAAAATCCTCACTTCATGCATTGACACACATTCGCCGATTTCCCATCATTCCGAAATGGAAATGAACTAAAAAATTACACACGAGATCCAAATGAAAAACCTATTGCAATGGATTTTTTTCCTTGCAAACAGAGACAAAAACAGACTGATAATTTTGAGCTCCATTAATGGTTGTCATGGCAGCTTTGTGCTTGAAGCCACTACCAAGTTAAAATTTTAAATTTTATTTCCTGGCATTCTAGTGGGAAAAATTATGTGAAATTTGGAGGATATGGTCGTGACGATGAGACAAGTCTAAAAAAATATGTTCTATCACAAATCGAGCACTAGAAACAAACTTTCTAAAAATAGTAAGTTTTCCTATACGACTTGCTATGTTTGGAAATTCATCATCAAAAGCAGTTGTGGCAAAGCAAAGGTGTACCCAAGGTCACCAAGAAGCCAGAATGATTGTCCCGAGTAGAAAATAGTTAAAATGACCACTTACTACAAATAGTAAGTTCTAAGATGGGTGATTACTAAAAATAAAAGGTCAACCCAAAATGTGGCTGAGGAAAGGGTAACGTGCACAGGATCAAATGAGGGATTTCATCACATCATGATGGTCAAGAAGAGGAAACAATCACCTCTCACTAAAAACAATATATCATATGTAGGCTAGGAGTTGTGGTCATCAGCGGAATAGTTCACTCAACTTGGCCAATGTTCGTGTGGTAATTTGAAGGAGTTTCATAGTGTACAAGGAGTTTGAAGATTCAAAGTTTCACTACATTTGGAGCTCTCCATCAACGAGGACTGACGGACTTCATTAGGAATGATGTCTCCTCTTCTTCTTCTTTCTCTCTTTCTCTCTCCTCTTTCCCCAACTTTCGCTCACTCTTCAATATTCTAATTTCATGTCAGGGCTGCAATTTTTCATATGTCCTAATGTTCCTAATGTAATAAGTCACCTTTATGTTATAAAAAGGGACTTAATATTCTCCTAGGAAGTCGAAAAGTTTTAAGTTGCACAAGGACATATGAAAAGCCATTAGGGGGTAGACGATAAGTCACCTCTCATTCTATAAATTTTAATGCCATTCCCATTTCAAAGGGTTGGTCATTAATTTTGTAAGCTCAAGAGTGCATTCTACCTTGAGAGAACAAAGGAGATAGCCAAATTCTTCCTTTCCCCCACTCTTTATTTTTCCTCCATTCTCATACTATGTACAACTTGGTTTAAGAAATCAATACAAGGAGTTTCAAGCCTTTTTGACTAAGGGGTTTATTGATACTTTGTAATCATAAATTCCATTTGGTCTTGTTGCTACATGTAGATTTGTTTCCTCCTAATTTTAATGCATGTGATAAAACTTCTAATTGATGTATGTAGGAATCTGATTTTCTACCTACAACATTAGTTCTCCTATCTAATTTCTCACTCCCCTTTCCCTCTCTATAGACAAATTCCTCTCTTGTAGGTATCTGCAATATTTAACGCAGGGTCAGTGGAGTGTCTCTATTGGATCCCCAATCGAAAGGACACCATAGAAATCCACCTTTTCATGTGCATGCATATACGATAGTTGCACCGGTTAAGTAGAGGGACTTAGATTCCCATAGCGTTGGAAAGCAATCCAAAAGTTTGTCCACCCAACAAATTTTATCACCGACATTTTTTGGTAGCCACCGTGGGGTAGATTTAGCAATAACTGCACCCAAAATATGACCGAAAGGTCCAAAATACAAAAAAATGAAATATTGAAAAAAAAAAAAAGGAGTTCACAAAAATCCATTGCTAAAAGATACATTGTCAATTCCTACACGTGACCTTTCATATTCCACAATGTCTTTTCATATTACCGTTCAAGGAATTCCAAAAGGTGGTTGAAGGAAGATACACCGGAGTTGAACAAGTCGAGAGGTGGTGTTGTTTCCAATTTTGAAACTTTGAAAAATCGAAAGAACGAATTAGAGATAATTCATACTTCTTCTCTTAAGCCTCATCTCTATTTGGAACTTTGAACAGTTCACCCTAAAATACTATCAAAACTCATGTTGATACCCCCTTTAAATTCTCTAATTTTTCCACCACCATTAAGTATTGAGTCACCTAAATAAGAATAGTTTGAAGAATAATTTGTAGAAGCAAGGGTTGAATCAAAAGCATAAACAAAAATGTAAGATGAAGTAGAAATACCTCAACCCATTGTTTCATGGGGAAGAAATATAGGCTCGCTTTCTCTTGAACCCCTCTTCATGATCTACCAACATGTTCCCATAAGAAATTTCCAAATTTCAAAGGTGATGTCACACAGATACCTGAAGAAAACATCACCACTTTCACCAAATCATGCGGGATTCTTGGATTTGAACATGAAGATGTTTCCGTAATATTATTCATGGAGTCCCTCTAAGAAAAAGTAGCAGAATGGTTTTACCTCTTTCCTGCCTGGTCCATCACGGGTTGGAATGACATCAAGGATGCCTTCGAAGAGAGATTTAAATCAACTGAATACTATCAAGACCTCCTGGTGCAGTTGGCTCAAATGAAAAAGAGAGAAAGTGAAACTATGAGAGACTTCATGGTTCATTTTGAATGGTTACTTCATAGGATACTTTGGAAGAAGATTCACCATCTCATAAAAATATTAATAGATTATTTATAAATGTTCAATCACTAGAGGTAGGGTTTCTCCTATGAATATTTCAACCAAGGAACATTGTAGAAGCAAAAAAGATGGCAACTAAACTTGATGATGATATCATCCTCTCTGGAAAGATCAATAATCCATCAAAGGGAAAGACCCAACATCATAGATATGAGAGAACCAATCCATCACTACAAAATTTGGCAAATGAGATGGCATATTTGAAGAGGGAATTATTTGAATGGGTTTCTTCTCAAAGAAGCAACAAAAATCAGATTTTAGGAGAACCCCAAAGGATTTCCTTGGAGGCCTCACATATCAATGCAAATTATAGGAGTAAGGAAAATGAAGAGGAGCTTGACCTAGAAAGTGAAGGTGGTGATTTCTTAGAAAGTGATGAGTTTGAAAATGATACACAAATATGATTCTAGTGAGTATTCTGAGGTGATGAAGGAGACGAAGAAGATGCACCTAATTTCTCATGTGTGGTATTCACTCATTCTCGTCTAAGAAAGGAACGTCTCCTTCCACTACTGTAGAGAAAAGAAGACTGGAGATCCTCCTGTGGTGACTCTGTAAAATAAAATAATCAGTCAAGGATATCCACTCCCACCCTCCATAGAGTTTGCATTGTTGAAGCATGATCCTGTAGCAAGTAAGAAGGCTCCTACAATCCCAAGCAAGTCTTCCGATGCCTCTTCCAAATCTAAATCTAAATCTGCCCCTGTAAAATCTAGTACTTTGAAATCTTCTATTGTACCTTTCAAAATATCCTCCATTCCCCAAAAGTCTACTCCTATTTCAGAACTCCGTCCTAAATCCAAAAGTAGTCCCTTTACCCCCTTATTCGCATCTTCTCCCTTTGACTTCATAGAATATGTAAACAAATCCAAAGTTGGGACATCAAAACCGAATATTTGCAGACCCATCCTAAACAATTCAAGAGGTTTGTTCAATACATCAAGAATGGTAGTCTAACACCCAATTATGTAGTTCATCATCCTAAAATAATACTACCAAACCCACCTACACCTCCTTCACAAAACATGATTTCTCCGGGTGCATCAAAGACTGATAAAGTTGAACCTTTTTACGTCTCCCTTCTTGTTTGAGGATATGTACTAAACAACTACATAATAGATATTGGTGCCTCGGATAATGTGATGCCTTTGCAGTCGCCAAGGCTCTCAAACTTACCATGACTCCACCAAGTGGTTGTGTTACTCTTTGGATTCAAAAGAGGTCTCACTTTTAGGGAATTTCAAAGATGCATATTTGGCTCTCGCCGATTTCCAGACAAGAAATTTTCAAAGTGATGATTTTGGCGTGAGACATCCCACCTCGTTTAGAATGTTGTTGAGAAGAAGTTTTTCGAGACTTGGGAGGAAAATTTAGATGAATTCATCTTCTGCAACCATACCATTGAAGGGAGACATAGATAAATTTCTTCCCGAGAAAAAGATGACGTACATGATGAGGCCATAAAATGACCATAAATTACCATTATTTTGTCCTTCCAAGTTACCTTTGAAAGTGGATTTAAATGTAATCTAGGAACTTATAGTTTTCTTAAGATAGAATATAGGATATATATCTTGTTCATTCTTTAGAAATATTTTGTTATATATTTTGTTGACTAATCCTATTGATTATTTGGGAAAAGATGCAAGTCTTGTGTATGTAGGACATAAAGGAAAGATAATGCTAGTATTGGAAAAGTTGAACTGATCATGAATAGTAAATTTAAACTCAAATATGATTTCATATTCAGATTCCTCTTGAAAAATTATGTAAGTTCAAAAAAATAATCATCTCAATCTGAGGTCGCATGCAAAATTTGTAGTTGTTTTAAGTTAGCTCCGAAACTCGCAGAGTTAGTTTTAGAACTCACAGAGTTAGTTCCAGAACTCGCAGATTTAGTTCTAGAACTCACAGATTTAGTTCCAGAACTTGTATCTATTGAATGAAATTTATTTTTAGAACATTAAATTTGTGGACAAATCAGATTTAGTTCTAGAACTTGTAGATTTAGTTCCAGAACTTGCATAAAAGGAATGATTGCTTTAGTTCTGGAACGTGCATCAATGGAATGACAGTTTTTGAGGGATTGTGAAAAATTAGAGAATCCAATGGGAAATATGAGAAATGTTTCTTTTCAAAAAAAAGTGTTTAACAAAAACCTCATTCAAATTTGCTAAAAGTTTTACTAATGAAGAAATATATAACTTTTAGTGAGTTGTAGTATGAGGAAAAGTGTATCAGACGAGCACTAAAAGTTCCATAAACAAAAACAGAAAAGTCAAATGGAAAATTTGAGAGAGGTTTTTGTTCATAGAAATGTTTAACAAAAACCTCATTCATATTTTCTACAAGTTATACCAATGAAGAAAGATATAAATTTTAGTGAGCTGCATGCCTGAGGAAAAAGTATATTAGACAAGTGTCAAAAGTTCCACAATCAAAAACAACAAAGTCAAATAGAAAATGGGAAAGGTATTTGGTCAAAATCATCTTTTGAGGAAAAACCTCCTTCCAATAATGTAGGAGAATAAAATCATTGTGATTCTTGTTACCAAAAAGCAAGGAGAAGATTTGGGAGCAAATCTTCCTAAAATAAGCAAGATAAGATTTGACTTCAATAATATATCTCTCTCCATATTTTGTGGAGATGGAGATCTTAGTTGTTAGGATTGGAATAAAGATAATATTAGATTGTATTTCCTAAAATAAGGAGTTGGTTGGATGCATGAATTATAAATGCAACCTTCCACACTGAGATATGTAATTCTTTTCCCAAGTAATCAAGATCTGTTCTTTCTTTCCAATCTTTGGAAGTAAAGTTTTTCTGCAAGTTCTGAATTAAAAGTATGAATTAAATCCTCTTCCAAGGAATGAGCTGGCCACTCATTCCAAGGAAGATGGATCAATGTGTTAATGTTTATTTCTTTATTTCTACAGTTTTCCTTTTGTTGTAAATTTCTATTTTTTTATGTTATGTAATTTCTTTTGTGAACCTACAGGTGTCTTTTCCTCTTTCCTTTATTTTCAATTCAACAATTTCAATTTATGCAAGTGTGTTTTATTCCTGCAAGTGTGATTTCATTTATGCAAGTGTGTTTCAATTTCTGCAAGTGTGCATTAAATTTCTGCATGTGTGCTTTCAATTTATGCAAGTTTGGATTGTGTTTAAGGGAGCTGCTTTCCAAGATCTTCTTCTCTTAATACATACAACCTTCGGACACCAACTTGATTGACATTATTAATGGTGAGGATTGACGACCCTCATCATTTTGGCACCGTTTCTGGGGACACGGTGTTATTAGGAGATTCAAAGTTCTCTAAAAGAATATTCTAGTGATAATAGAATACATTTTAGAAAATTCTATGACAAGAAGTATTTGGTAAGTAGTTTCTTTAGACTTTTATTTCCTACAAGTAGATTAAAATTTTATTTCTACAATTAGGAATATTAGATTGTAAATATTTATCTCCCCACAAACTAACTCTGTGTATAAGAAAATGACTGTGATGTTTGATCAAGAAGGTATAATGGTATGAACAAAGAATTCAGATCTGGAAATGGTAGAATATGATATTGAATTTGGAAGTAGATCCAGTTGATGAAATATCATATGCCATTTTGATAACCACCACCATTTCCCCTTGTATCAACTAACAACTCAATGATCTTATTACACATAACCTTAGTCAAAAACTGGCTTATCTAGTTTGTAATAATGAAGTGGTAGCATTTCTAATTAACTCCATCCATATTCAGGGATTTCATTAGAGCCAAAATAAAAACCCACTCATAATAAATCCACCCATCAAAATCAGTTTTTTCATCCCATAATAAAATTCAATCCTTGAACCATATCCATTAGAAAAATTTGTTTTCATGTCTTTCAATTTCTTCATTTTTGTATATGCTTGTATAACATTAAGAAACAATTATTGTGAATATCAAGGAAAGAAATTTTTGTGTACTAACATCTGAGGACTAGATCTATAGGAATTTCTAGAGTTGTTCTTGATATCAGCATGCATATTTTGGAGCACCAATAGTATCAACCAAGGAGCATGCAAATTTTGGAGGGACCCATGGATACCTTCACTTTCTCTTTTAACAACTCTCCATCTCCTGAGATCACTAGTTCGGGCTTTGAAGATTACTATGGTGATTCTAATATTGCACAATTCAAGTTGGGCTTTGAAGACCTAAAAATTGTCTACACAATTTTTGGAATCTTTTTGGAGTTACCAAGTATGCAAAGAGGTTTTTATGAGATCTCAGACATTGCTTCTTATTTTACACAAGTTGTACTTTGATGAATATAGTATGATGATGAATCAATTTTTATCTAATCCTTCTCATGCTATCATCTCAACAACAATAAAAATAAAACAATAAATTCAAAAAGCTTTGATTGGAAAACCAACTTGCTAGCTAATCAAAGGAAAAAATTAAAAATTAACAAAAATCAAAAAGCTTTGATTGGAAAACTAGTTTCTTTGGCGGGTCACCAAAGGTAAAAAAACTTTGATTGGAAAACCAGCTTGCTGCCAATCAAAGGAAAAAAAGAGGTGGATCTTCTTCAAAAGAAATCAATTGTTACCTGGTGGATTTCTTCTTGCACTATTTGACCATGTTAACAATAGGATGACAAAGACAACTAGAGGTATGATCAAGTTATTTTGTTCTACTATTTTATTTTTAAGTTTTCTTGTAAGTTTTTTATTACAACTAGATCCACTTTTAAATATTTCCAAGGAAGGAAAGATAAAATTCATATCTCCCCTACTTATATGAAAAATATGTGCACCTCTTTGCAATCAAAATTTTTGAGTCTAATTTATGGGCAGTCATAAATAAACAACATGCATGAGGACATGCATGAGTTTAGGTGTGGGAGAGAAGGAGAAGCATGAGCTATGCATTTTGATTTTAAATATGAGACACAATAGAAGGAGATCCACACAATAACTTGTTGTAAAAGAAAGAAATCAAAAGCAACAAAAGGAGATCCACACAAGAACCTGTTGTAAAAGAAAAGAAATCAAAAGCAGTAGAAGGAGATCCACATAACAACTTGCTTGTAAAAGAAAGAAATAAAAACAACAGAAGGATATCCACACAAGAACCTATTGTAAAAGAAATAAATCAAAAGCAGTAGAAGGATATCCACACAAGAACCTGTTGTAAAAGAAAGAAATAAAAAGTAGCAAAAGGAGATCCACACAAGAACACATTTGTAAAAGAAAGAAATCAAAAGCGTACCAAGGAGATCCACACAAGAACCATTGTAAAAGAAAAGAAATCAAAAGCAGCAGAAGGAGATCCATAAGAACGTGTCCTCAATACGGAGAAGAATCAAAGAAGATGATATAATAATGTAATGCATGAGGACATGCATAATATTAAGTGTGGGGAAATGATGAGGCCATAAAATGACAATAAATTATTATTATTTTGTTCTTCCAAGTTACCTTTGAAAGTGGATTTAAATGTAATCTAGGAACTTCTAGTTTTCTTAAGATATAATATAGGATATATATCTTGTTCATTCTTTAGAAATATTTTGCAATCTATTTTTTTGACTAATCCTATTGATTATTTAGGAAAAGATGCAAGTCTTGTGTATGTAGGACATAAAGGAAAGATAATGCTAGTATTGGGAAAAGTGGAACTGATCATGAACAGTAAATTTAAAATCAAATCTGATTTCATATTCAGATTCCTCTTAAAAAATTATGCAAGTTCAAAAAATAATCATCTCAATCCGAGGTCGCATGCAAAAGTTGTAGCTATTTTAAGTTAGCTGCGGAACTCACAGAGTTAGTTCCGGAACTCACGAGTTAGTTAGGAACTCACAGGTTAGTTCCAAACTCGTAGATTTAGTTCCAAAATTATATCAATTGAATTAAAGTTATTTTTGAAACTTTCAATTCATGGAAAAATCATATTTAGTTCTAGAACTTGTAGATTTAGTTCGGAACTTGCATAAAAGGAATGATAACTTTAGTTCCAGAACTTGCATCAACAAAATGACAGTTTTTGAGGGATTTTGAAAAATCAAAGATTCCAATGGGAAATATGAGAGATGTTTTTGTTTATAGCAATGTTTTTAACAAAAACCTCATTCATATTTGCTAAAGGTTTTACTAATGAAGAAAGATCTAACTTTTAGTGAGTCAGTAGTCTAAAGAAAATGGTATTAGACAAACACTAAAAGTTCCATAAACAAACAAAAAGTCAAATGGAAACTATGAGAGAGGTTTTTGTTTATAGAAATGTGCTTAACAAAAACCTCATTCATATTTGCTACAGGCTATACCAATGAACAAATATATAAATGTTAGTGAGTCAGATCACGAGGAAAAAGCATATTAGACAAGTGCCAAAAATTCCACAATAAAAAAAAAAATCCAAATGGAAAATCTGGGAAAGGTATTTGGTCAAAATCATCTTTTGAGAAAAACCTCCTTCTAATAATGTAGGAGAATAAAATCATTGTGATTCTTGTTACCAAAAAGCAAGGAGAAGATTTGGGAGCAAATCTTCCTAAAATAAGCAAGGATTTGACTTCAATAATATATCTGTCTCCAAAACTAAGGGAAAAGGAATACTACAAAGTGATGATGAGGAGGGGGTTATTGCTGAAGTTTTCAAGAAGTTCTGATCTTTGGATGGCGAGATGGGAAATGCAAAAATTCGCAATGACTGCATACTATCTACCCTTAAAAGCATTTATAATTTCATTGAACAACATGTTCATAGTGTTTACAGTTTAAGTGGGATTAATGAAGACATTTGGGGCCCCAAAGAGAAAAGGGATATTGCAATTGCTCAGGCAGATATGAAAGACTTCTCTCAGGCCACTGTCATTGCCTTCTTCATGTCGCTGCAGGCTATCAAAACCAAGATTGACAGGGCTATCAAGTAACGGATGTTGTGATGTTGTTTGTTGGCTATGAAGTTCTTGTTATCTGGCGGTTCTGGAGCTATTTTTGGGTGGAGTTATTATATGATGAATATATTTTGTTTGCTTTTTGATCTATTCTGCTACTTTTTGGATCATTGTACATCTGGATCCTTTCTTCTCATGTGTTGTCATATCTGGCTAGATGAGCCCTCTTAGGTTGGTTGTTTTGCCCTTCTCTGGGCTGTTTCTCTCACCTATGATATCTGGCTTTTGAGCCCTTTTGTATACAAGGTATAGTCCCTTCAAAACTATTTGCCCTTAAATATATATATATATATATATATATATATATATATATATATATATATATATATATATATATATATATATATATATATATCTGTCTCCATATTTTGTGGAGATGGAGATCTTAGTTGTTAGGATTGGAATAAAGATAAGATCAAATTGTATTTCCTAAAATAAGGAGTTGGTTGGATGCATAAATTATAAATGCAACCTTCCACACTGAGATATGTAATTCTTTTCCCCAAGTAATCAAGATCTGTTCTTTCTTTCCAATATTTGGAAGTAAAGTTTTTCTGCAAGTTCTGAATTAAAAGTATGAATTAAATCCTCTTCCAAGGAATGAGTTGGCCACTCATTCCAAGGAAGATGGATCAATGTGTTAATGTTTATTTCTTTATTTCTGCAGTTTTCTTTTTGTTGTAAATTTTTGTTTTTTTATGTTATGTAATTTCTTTTGTGAACCTGCAGGTGTCTTTTCCTCTTTCCTTTATTTTCAATTCAGAAATTTCAATTTATGCAAGTGTGTTTTATTCCTGCAAGTTTGATTTCATTTATGCAAGTGTGTTTCAATTTCTGCAAGTGTGCATTAAATTTTTGCATGTGTGCTTTCAATTTATGTAAGTTTGGATTGTGTTTAAGGGAGCTGCTTTCCAAGATCTTCTTCTCTTAATGCATACAACCTTCGACACCAACCCGGATTGACATTATTAATGGTGAGGATTGACGACCCTCGTCGATACATGGTATGAAATTTTGGTATCCTGGAAGCTAACATCTTGTATCAAGGTAGCAGGAAGATGAATCAATTTGTGGAAACCGAGGAGGAAGAGGATATCCCCATCTTGATAGGTCTAGACATGCCTTCCTAGAGATATTTGGATTTTGAAGAAGCATTGAGGAGATTTGAGTTACAAGAGGGCAGCCCTGAATTACTAGATGATGCAAACCATGAAGAAGAGGAAATGGTTCTTGATCATTTTCAAGTAGAAAAATTAGCTTATGTGCTTATCCATGATGAGGAGTTATTCTCATTCCCATTTGGGGATGAAGATGACCTCAACCAGGCCATCTATGGAAAGAAAAAATCAGCTTCTGATGAGCCCATGAAAGGTTTGAAATAAATGTTTGTACAAGGACTGCTAAGAGCCACGGAAGAAACAAAAGACCCTAAGATCAATCTTGAACTTTTAATGCAAGCCATGAATCTAGAAGATAAGTGTGAAGATGACTTGGAAACCTCAACCAGTGTGAAGATGGGCTATGTTGAAATAAATCTAGATGAGAAATATGATGTCCCTCTCGAGCCAATGGTTGGTGGATACAATGATGAAATTGAGGTATTTTCTTTCCCATTTGAAGAGGAAGAATCTTTCCATGATGAACAAATTAAAGAAAGAAGTTTCAAGGCCTTTGAAGATGAAGCTATTTTTGATGAAGGATTGGTAGAGTGCAGCGATTCCTAAGATGATGAGGTAATCCCTCTAGGTAGTTTCCTTGAGCTGCAAAATAAAGATTCTTTGAAGGCATACAAAGAGGAGCTGCAGGAAATGACAAAGCATAACTCCGTGCAAGAAATATTAGATGCAGTAAAAGTTGCGGAAGACCCCGAGATGATTCTTGATCTCTTCACTTGTGTCATGGCCATACAAGACAATTATGAGGTCGATTCTAATCCTTCACAAGTCGATACTCAAACATCTCACAAAAGAGAGTAAAGGAAAAGGATAAGTTTGAGGTTTCTCATGGAAAAGAGGTCAACAAGCATAGACCTGGGAAAGAAAAGAATCCAAAATGTTCAAGTAATTTGAACGAAAAGCAGCCCTAGGGCAGCGATGAGATGCTCAATGAAGAATCAACTATGTGGATAAACGCAGAAGGAAACTCAGTGCTATGAGACTAACTTCAAAGAGGATAAAGGAAATGGAATTTCCAAGTGAAGACCTAAGCATCAAGAAGCTCACATGGACTCACTCCTACAAAGTAAAAGGACAATCATGGAAGCACTTGGCTTCCATAAAAAATTAAGGAAAGGAGGTTACTTTTTGGAACCAGTCAATGGATTTGCAGAACAACATCACTCAATGTTGCCCACTCATGGGTAACTTTTAAGGAACATAAAATTCTTCAATGAAAGTGGGTTGTCTCTTGCCATGTACCATAGGTGATTTATAGGTGTGTTCCCTTTTTTATTGCATGTGTTTCCCTTCATATTGTGTGGCTTTTCCTTTTTGTGTGCATGTGTGTTTCCTTCTTCTCTCATTCTCTCTTGTTGTAAGTTGTACATGACTCTGCAGGGCCCAATGGATAAGGAACTTGTCTTTATATCGAATTGTTGAGATTTTGGGATTCTTCATACCATGTCTTTACTACACTCACCCACGTCATTTCCCAAGCTAGAGCCATTTTTTCGTGGCAAATGTGCAATAGGGAAATCGATAATGTCCAAGCACGACAATTATACCCTTGTGTTAAAAATTTCAAGTCTATCATTCCAAGACACCCCGGATCTATCCAGTCATTCCAAATGACCTCTCAACTAATTTTATCTCATCCCCCTAAGTGATTAATGAAAATCCATTCATTTCCCATAGTTGATTTTAGGAGTTCATCAAAAGTTGCAAGCTATAGGTAGTTGTGGGAAGGGCTATCACTGGCCTTCCTAGAGCTAGAGCAACCTCATGGAGTGGAGAAGAAGAGACTAAGTGGATGTGGAGGTGATACAAAGGTCTTGGGACATCATGGAGATGATTTAGGAAGATTTTGGAAGGTCTCAAAGAAGTTGGGCCCCTTCAGCTAGAATTAGGGTTCACAGGCCTAGTAAGTGCACAAGCCAAAACAACCATTGAGCTTCGTGCAGTGATTCTGGGAGCCCCAAATGGAGTTAGGATTAAACCAAAACATCTCTCGAAAGATGATTCAAATCCCTACATGATGGTGAAATCATATTTTTTACAAAACTTTAGCGCATCGAGATCTACGGAAGTGTTTCTTAGGCACAGTGGAGTACCAAATAAAAATTCCACTTTTTCAAGGATCACGTTGACGAATAAAGAAATGATCCACCACCATTGGATTCAAAATTTCATTTTGAGTAAAGATCATATAATTTTTTTCCAAAAATTCCATCGAGAGCTCAAGATATCATCATCACAAGTTGCCCTCTTGGAGCCTATTCGGGACTTACCCAAAATTCGAGAGGACACATGTCAACACCAGATCCCTGGCGGGATTTTATGTCCCCAAAATCCTTGATGTCGGAACATAAACCTTGGATAAATGTTACAAGCACCCATGTGACCTTTGGGACCCTTATGTGACCTTCAAACTTTACGCTCATTCCCCCCAGTGCATTTTGGAGCTCAAATTCCCCTGTCGTCAAATCGAGGACACGTGTCAGCTCTAGGACCACCACGGAATTTGATGTCCCTCATGTCACTAAGGTCAAGGACAAGAGACATGTAAAAATGTGTCCATTCCTATGGGAATTCCTTTGGTCATCCATGTGACTAGCTTTTAGCCCCCAATGCTTCTAGTGCTTTTTCGAGCGGATCCCCGCCATCGAGTTGAGGACACGTGTTGTTCTATTGCTCACCGTGGAACTTTATGTCCCTCACATCCTTAAGGATAGGGAAATTAGACATGAAAATTTTTTTCCAGCCCCTCCATGTGCAGTTTTTGAAAATTTAAATCCGACACTTAGCCATTTTCTTCCTCTCATTTCTCCTCCATAGCTCCTCACCATGCCATGGATTTTCTCAAGCTTATCCAGACACCTAGTCAGCCATTGCTGATCCAAACCAGCTCCTCCATCACCCAAAAATACTATACTTCATGAAAACATAACAATATCAGAGAAAAGTGGATCGAAGAAATGAAGAATGGGAAGAAAATGAAGGTTTTTGACAAATAACCGTGAAGTCACCCGATCAAGAAATATTTATATCTCACAAGATACAAGTTGAATCGATGTGTCGTATTCTCAGTAGAATTCCACATTTTCAAGATGATCATGATGTAATAAAATAGAGGTCAAATGATGCTCATAATTATTTGTTCCAACAAAATCCTCACTTCGTGCATTGGCTCACATTCGTTGGATTTCCCATCATTCCGGTAATGGAAATGAGCTAAAAACTTGCACACGAGCTCCAAATGAAAAACCTATCATAATGGATTTATTTTAATTGAAAACAGAGAAAAAAACCAGACCTACAAATTTCAAGCTCTATTAATGGCCGCCATGGCAGCTCCGTGCTCAAGTCACTGCCAAGTGAAAATTTTGAATTTTATTTCTCGACATTATTGTGTGCAAATTTATGTGAAATTTGGAGGATATGGTTGTGCTGACGAGATGAGTCTAAAAAATATATGTTCCATCACAATTCGAGCACTGGAAACACACTTTCTGAAAATAGTAAGTTTTCCTATACAAACTTGTTATGTTTGGAAATTCATCATCAAAAGAAGTTGTGGCAAAATTTGTGTGTACCCAAGGTCACTAAAAAGCCAAAATGATTGTCCAGAGCATTAAAATTTTAAAATGAACACTTAATAAAAATAGTAAGTTCCCTATATGGGTGCTTACTAAAAATAGTAGGTTAACCCAAAAAGCGGCCGAGGCAAGGGTAATGTGCACAGGATCGAATGAGGGAATTCATCACATCACGATGGTCGAGAAGAGGAAAAATAACCTCTCACTAAAAACAATATATCATACGCACACTTGAGTTGTGGTCATCGCGAGAACAATTCACTCAACTTGGTGAGCATTCAGAGCTAATTTGAAAGAGTTTCACAAAGTGTGCAAGGAGTTCGAAGATTCGAGTTTCACCGCATTAGGATCTTTCCATCAATGAGGACCAATAGAATTCATTGGGAACAAAATATCCTCTTCTTCTTCTCACTCTCTATTTCTCTCTCCTCTTCCCCTAACTTTCTCTCACTTTCCAATATTCTAATTTCATGTTGAGTCACACTTTTAATATGTCCTAATTTTCTTAATGTAATAAGTCACCTTTATGTTATAAAAAGGGACTTAATATTCTCCTAGGATGTCGAAAAGTTTTAAGTTGCATAAGGACATATGAAAAGCCATTGGGATTAGACGATAAGTCACATCATATTCTATAAATTGTAATGCCATTCCCATTTCAAAGGGTTGGTCATTATTTTGGTAAGCTCGAGAGTGCATTCTACCTTGAGAGAACAAAGGAGATAGCCAAATTATTCCTTTCCCCCACTCTCTATTTTTCCTCCATTCTCATACTATGTACAACTTTGTTTAAGCAATCAATACAAGAAGGAGTTTTGATCCTTTTTTAACTAAGGGGTTTATTGATACTTTGTAATCATAAATTCCATTTGGTCTTATTGCTACACGTAGAGTTATTTCCTCCTAATTTTAATGCATGTGATAAAATTTCTAATTGATGTATGCAGGAATATGATTTTCTACCTGTAACATTAGTTCTCCTATCTAATTTCTCACTCCCCTTTCCCTCTCTACAGAAAAATTCCTCTCTTGTAGGTATCTACAAGCTTTGTTGCATGGTCAGTGGAGTGTCCCTATTGGATCCCCAGTCGAAAGGACACCACAAAAATCCACCTTTTCATGTACATGCATCTATGGTAGTTGCACCAGTTAAGTAGAGGGACTTATATTCACAGAGCGTTGGAAAGAAATCCACAAGTTTGTCCACCAAAAAAATTTATCGCAAACACCTTTACTAGTTCATGTTCCCTTATTACACATGCTACTAGATTTGGTATATGTCATAGCATTACCATATACAAATGCACATTCACACCTTTTTCTAGTTGCGATCACGAGATACTAGTATCTTACATGTGACATGCATGCTCACCTCCTACCACTCCTACAATGGTCACTGGTGGCATCCAAATTAGTCTCTAATAGGTGATATTGTTTCATTATATACTTAACACTTTACATCACTTGCTTATACATGTGTTTAGAGTAAATATTACCTCTTCAACTTAACCTAATAAGCAAGAGACTAAAATTTACCAAACCTCGAAATGGCAGGGCTTTAGTGGTACCCTCAGATGTGGATGGTCGATGTTTGACGTTGCACTTCATCTACGAAATGGTATAAAATCATGTCCTCATTCAAGAAATCTGCAATCACATACACTACACAAGACGTGATTAAACAATTATATGGCAAATTTCCTTGAAAAGGAAAGTCCCTAAAATTCAATGGAATTCCTTTCAAGGATGTCAATCCACTTTTGAGCAATTAATCGATAATAATACTATAAATCCATAATAGAAAATAAAATAAAAGTAGACAATATAAGCATTAAATGAAAAGGCAAAGGGACCGACACGACCTCGGTTTATATGTTGGTCGATGTTGATTCCTAGTCCAAAGGGAGTCTAGTAGTCATAATATGGCTTGAAGGAGAAATGATACATAATTGTATATGATTTGCAAAGGTAAGTATGAATCTAATTTGGATAAGTGATAAAATGCGATAGATGACTCAAAGGAGCTCAAAATGGTCAGTAAGCACCTAAAGGTAGAATGATGGCAAAGGCTAGTGTCTGGATATGTTTATACACTCAAAAAGGCAAGCGAGAGGATGTGTTTAATTGAGATAATGTGAAGGATGGATCAAAGGAGATGGATATGGATCATAGGATCATAATTGGACTAAAAGAGACTCACAGAGACAGAGTGTTGGTCAAGATTGGGGTCTGAATGTCAAAAAGTCAAGCTTCCATGGTAAAGGGATCTAATAAACAAGACTCACCGGTAATTGGGAAAATCGTTGGTGATTAGGGCTAAATATACAAAGGTTGACAAAGGATGAGACAAAATTGATCAAAACTTTTAAACAACGAATGGTTAAAGTAATGATGTCTGAATAAGGTGCATACCTAGTTCAAATGATAGATAAGGTTGGGACTAGATTTCACCCAGAGTTGTAGACGTCTAAAAGATCACTGATTTGAGCTTCAAAATGTGTTGATGAAATCTACAGATTGAGTGATACAGAGCTAGCTAACAAGTGATCTAGAATGGCTCCAAGATACTCAATAGAGATAAATGATAACACTTGATGTTGATTTTACTATCTCGGTGTTAAATGATGATGTACGAAAGGATTGATGGAAGAATGAGGGTTGGAAGTGTGAGAATATTATTCTCGGAAAGGGACTGCAATTTTGGTTTAAATAATTGCTAGTGATTTCGGGATTCTTGAGTTTGTTTTGGAACAAATTCCCAATTTGAGCTTTTTGTTCAAAATTTTGAAGGATGGGTTTATTGGTCAGTTTTGAAAGTGTTGTGTTGTCTAATGAGGTGTCAAGGAAAATATTTTATTAGTTAGATATGTTCTAATTTAGCCTAAGTTTGTTTAGGATATGTATTAAGTTATTTGATTAAGATATATAAAACGTACAAATATATGATTATTTGTGATAATATAAGATTTTGGTAAGATAACAAGAGATTAGGAAGTTAGGGATATATTAGAAATGGATTTAGATGGATTTTGGAGATTTGGATAATTTAGAAATGAAATATTAAGCTTAGAATAAAATGTAATGCAATTAAATGGGATTAAATGGTGTATAATGAAATATTCATATATTTAATTAATTAATTAATTAATTAAGAATGAAGGGTGTAAGTGTGGGATGTTAATGTATTTAATTAATGCGACAAAGGTGAGAGATGTAATATATGACTTAGGATATAAAATATCGATATGTTTAATTAATGATTTAGACAAATATGAGGGGTGTAGATTTTATATGACTTTGGATATGGGGAGTTGATATATTTAATTAATTAATTGAGTAAGGATGAGGGTGATGAAGGGTGTAGATTTTATATGACTTAGTATAGGGATTAGATGTGATAACAAAGGGGGTCTAGTAGAATCGAACACAAGGAATATTAAACTTAGGATCAATTATGTTGATAATGTAGTGTGATTAAATGGTGCGATAAATGTACGATTTTCATAAGAATAATATGATGTGGTGAGTGTATGGATTTTTAAGAAATAATGGTATAGTGAGGAAATGAGTGTGTGAATTTTGAGTGTCTACAACATGCTTTTGATTTATGGGTTATCTTTCTAACATGTTAACGAGTGTTTCATGTGCAACATTTGTTTACTGTGGATTATTTGCTTCCATGGTTATCTGTTGTACTTGCTTGTTTTGTTTTCTATTGTATGCGGGCCTTTCCCTTTGTTTAGTGTGCACACTTTTTTATTGTATGCAACCATTGCAACCTTGCGTGTCTTGCAACATTATGAGTGATGTCCCATGTTTGAAACCCACTTTGGTGGTCTATGATTGTCTTCTTACATGTTTACTTGCATTCTAGCTTCTACATTGTTTATGTAGCATACACTTTTATTTTACATGCATGATTGTTCGTATTAACTCTTGTTTCTAGCCACTTGTTTGTGTGCACCTTGGTTTGTACCAAGAACATTCCCTTATCTTTATAGGGAACAATTTATGTGGTGGTTCTCTTTTGGGGATGCATTATCCTATCAATGACGTTACATGGGCCCCCAAGGAGGATATCATTTGGATTTTTACATATTACAAAGTTCTTATACACTAGTTCAATTCAGGTTTAATTTCCTCCCTTAGCTTCAAGGGTTATATAGGGAGTGGGTTCAAACCAATCTACGAACCCTATATAAAGTGGATTTTATAGGACATATTTGTCCTTATAATTCTAGGGAGTAGTTATAGGTTAGAGGATACATCGAATTTCTTCTCTACACTACTTCGGCCAATGGCATCAAATCACTCAAAAAACTAGGTAGTACAAAGATCTCTTCACATTTTATTGGGAAGAAGTTACAGGTTGGAGAATAATGAATCTTTCTCCCTACAATTCCTCGGCCAGGTGGCGTGAGATATCCTAAAAACTCATAGTACACGATATCTTTCTACACTTTTTATATCGACATGGATTAGGTGTACATGTTCCATTTTTCATTTACGTGTTTTACATTTACATGCTTCTTTTACATGTGTTTTTACATATATATGCGTATTTGACTAATTGATAATTTTCTCCTTCCAGTCCGTCTCGTATGAGAAATAAGTAATCAACAACAACTAGTACAACAATAGGGGCAACAACATTCTCGCGACAACACACATGATCTAACATTGCAAGTACACCACACACGTTTCTACCCTAGATTCACTCTCATCACCTTTTTCACATTTTGTATCTTTAGTTTCCACGCTACTATTTTTTCATTCCATGCTTTGTTTAGTCCTTCAACTCGTTTCTACACCACTCTACATATATTACCAAGTATGCATGTTTATATACTTTATGTTACTGAGATTTTCACTCACCAACATAAAGTGGGGGAAAACGTAGTCACAAAATCATGCACTTTAGACATTATTTATTCCTAGTCTCATACTACTATTCATATGGTTTTGAGTGAAGAAAGTACTAATTAACCCATGTCTTTTGGCCATTTTACTTTGATTTCTATCTTCACCGTCGACCTTCAAAAAAATTTTCCCAGTCTATTTTATCATCTCAAGGCGTCATTTTACCTTTGAATGGGGTGTCTAACCCAATATTGGGATGCCCTAGGCACCTTGGTCCCATTTGGGGTGCCCTGAGCCTTTCTACACTTTCCGACACTTTTTGGGCACTTTATGACCATTTGAGCTTCTTATCTTTTTAGTGGTCAACCTTTTCGGGGTTAATTACAAAATTAGAACAAGAGAACCATATAAATATAAAGTTATGAGACCACAATGAGGGAAAAACACTAAACGCTACTATAATAACCTAAGGTTGCATTCATCAAAGGTTCCATTTACATCCATCTAGCTCTGTCATAAGGCACAAGGATGTTTCATCTCGTATCACATTGCATAGAAGGGAAGTTTATTCTAGTCCATCCACCATTAAATTACATTTTCTACACATAGTTATTGCTCGCTACTTTCCCAAAGTATGACCGACACACGAGCACCTATGGCATGATTGCACACACAAACATAAAACTACATCGGGTATGAGATGTAGTGTAATGTTCAGTTAGTAAGTCCACCATTGTGGCAAATTGAGGTTGGTCTCGACTCCTTTATATGCACATTTTTTTAGGGTTTGATGTTTGTCTTGGGGTTTTATAGGTCTTTTATTCATCACCGATTACAAAGAACATATGGTCGAGTATAACGAAGTTAGTATGACAGGAAAAGAAGGCAGGAAAACAATCAAGTGACACTTTAAATGAAGGTTACAAAGTATTTTCATAGACCGGGGCAGCCATATTGCAGACTAGGGTGCCCACAAGCGCCCCTGTACTTATCTAGGTGTCCCGACCCACCGAGATTTCTCAAATATGAAATTCTCTCGAACCTCAACACAGTCATTTCCTCCTCTTGTTTCTCAATCCATCTCTACGACAAATTCCAACAATATTGTAACTCTCATTGCACTTTAGGGTTTTACATATCTACTTTCTTAGTTGCTTGGGTCATTCTCTTTATACATTCATCTGTTATTTATTATTGCCCTTAATGTTAGATTAACTATTGAATTATTTATAATTCCACATTTTAGTTAATTGACTCAGTAAATCATAATAGTGGCTTGCAGTAGGGAGTAGGTAAAATTTAAGCTGTTTTGATCAAGGTAAAATGAAGGTTCGTATAATGATATTCTTATTAGTAAGTAAAATCAAACTTTTTATGTTGGAAGGATGTATTAAATTCGGCGTATTAATCTTGATACTCTATTTGATCGTTAATGACTTCAATGTTACGAATTTAATGTGTAATCGATGATCGAAAATATCATCATGCAATTGAGAAAACTTGTTGGTGCATATTGTCTTCGACCGATCATAACACCAAGCTAGGAAATAATTTATCTTGTTGTTAATGTTGACCTTGGATAATTTTAAGCAATGTTAAAGGATATAATATTTGATGTTCGAAAACCACTTTGTTTTAGACATTTGAGTGTTAGTGGATCAAACTCCTTGGGCATATTAAATCGAAGAAAAGTAATTTGTGTTGGAATTTTATCATTGAAGGTGACATGGTATTTGACCCTACTTTAGTGAAATTTGATTTTTAAAATGATCAATATTAGATAAACTTACATTTCATAGACCATGATCATTCCTAAAGTCAAAACATCATAATTAATATCAATGGCTGTTGTAAGTTCATAAAAGGGCCAATAACATGGCATGGTGTTAAATCAAATGTATTTTATGGTAGAGTGGTGAATTGGTCTTCACCATAGTCGAAAAACCTTTTGATCATTTGATTCTCATTCAATGAAGTTGGTCCTTGACCAAACTCAAATGGTAATAATTGTTGGATTATTCAAATTTGTCAATCAACCATGCAAATAGTAAAGGGGTTAACTACTGTTTAGTTGAGAAAGTTCCCGCTAAAATTGGTAAGAAACTTAGTGGGTGGTGGTGAATTTAATGGAGCCACCAAAGAGCATTAATTACCTCGCGCTTCTTCGAGAAGCTACCATCGAGCAGGTTGTATTCTATATTTGATAGTTGTTTCTAACAATGAGTTCTCCCTCCTTCGAACTGCACTTTTGGGAGATATGTGCATGTAATCTATAGAGTTATTTTTGGTTGATATAATTGGGGGAAAATATTAACTGGTTCATGTGGATTATGGCATATGTTTTTCGTAAGCCTGGGGAACTCGAAACTCTGTTGTTGGCTGAACAAATTGTGAAAAATCATTTTCTGGGTTGTGACCGAGGAAAACATTGCAGAGAAGAGTTGAAAATCTCTCCATTGTTACATGCATTGATATTTCCCTTTTCTTCTGTTCTTAAGTTTTGAGATAGCTAATATTGATGGGTTTACCATTTAGTTTAATTTTTGATATGTTTTGTCTTCCATGAGATTTTGATTAATTTAATGGATAAGACTGGGATTTGGGTTTGGAGAGAATAATATCGTTTAATCTCCTTGAGAGGTACTTAGTGTCGACTGTGGAACAATTTTTGTGTAGAGTAATCTGTTGAGTTCTTTACTCGTATTTTTGGATGAGTTTACTTGAAACATGAAATGTATTGTTGCAGTGATATCTGCTATTTTTACCATTTGGGGTTACTTCTATGGTGTCCTTAGCAAAAACTGTATCATGTCATTATGTAAAACCCAAGATTAGGAGGGTAATCTTTGTTTAAATCGTTTAACTCGATACTTTTTTGGGGGCGGATTCAGAATCTCCCAGGGATTTATAGTTTAAAACAAGTCTTCTTGAGCCAATACCTATAAGGGCATATCAAACACTTCAGAAATGTATGTAGATGATGATTTTGTGGATAAACACGTGACTTAGAGTCACTATTAGGTTCGACTAGAACCAAGTGACCTTTGGCAGTAACATTGTGGGTTAATATAACTTGAAATTAGTAGTTGTATTGACTGTTATGTTTTGGAAATATGATTCAGATGATTTGTGAATGTTGATATTTGAGGGGCTTGTTTTATCAATGTATTTCAAGGATATTAGAATTGGTTAAAAGGATGAAATATGCTTACTAGTGTTTATAACATCTTTAGTATTTTCTAATGATAATCAGAAGTTTGAAATGTGTTTTCCTTCAAATAAAAATATGTCATATCCATTAATCTAGATCATTTTAGAAGGGTTAAACCTTTCACATAAATGAGAAGTTGTATTTAAACCTGAAGTTAGCACTCAAAGCTTTACAACAAAGATAACTTAAGCAAGATAGTGTTTAGTTGATAATTGTAAAATTTTAGTTGAATTCCTATTTTTGTGAGATGAATTTGGGCCTTATATTTAAAGTTAACATATAAGTTGGTCATATTGTGTTGATGATGGGTGCATGCAAGGATTTAATGATTAAACATTATTAAATCCCTTAAATGGGTAAATCTTGCTTTTATAAATTGTAAATTTGGAAGACTAATGTTTGTTTGTATGTAACCTACGTTAGTATGATCATTGTTAGATCTACAATTAATCCTTAGTGAGGAGTGTATGTTGTTCTAGAAAAATTTGGTTCTAATTGTCTTAAATGATTTAATTATGACAAATATAGTATGGTAGTAAAAAAGGGGTAATGGGGTAATCTTCGAACTTAATTGAGGGATTTCTTGTGTTGTTTGTATGTAGCATGATTATTTACCCTTGTATAGGACTAATTGTACTTTACAGGAAATAAGGTGATCTATCAATATTATATAGCTCATAATTTAACAACATAAAAGAATTATTCATTTCGATTCAATTGAACCGATCATTTACATGTTGTACTTTATCATTTTTAGGTTTGCAAGTTATAAAGAATTATGAAATGGAAAAAGATTGATTTGTTAATCATTGATATGATTGTTTTATTATTTCTTGTGAATGTAATATATGTACCTATTTTTCTAAAAGTGAAATAAAATTACTTGCATGATCTAGGAAAGGCCGTTAAGTCCAATTGTATTTAATTGACATTGATTGATCTAGGAACATCATAAATGTACCTAAAAGGAATAAGGCATTATATGACTTCTTGTATTTTTAATATTGTTGGCAATATCATTATGTACTTTTAAATGAGGTTTAACCTCCATGACATAATTATATGTTGTTGTTTTTACAACATATTTAGTTTGTATAAAGTGTTATAATGTTAAAATTACTATAGATTATAATGTAGAATTTTCAATTATAGTTTGATGAATTATTGTTATCTTTATGATTTGATTATTATCGTATGTTAAGACGAGACATTATTATTACGACAAATACAACAATATTTCTATGATGCATTTGTAAATTAATTACTATAATGACACACTTAACGATGCTTAAAAATATAAGTGAATATTGATTAATCATGTGTTTCATGATTAATCATATGAATGATAACAACCACCTAATGTTGCAATGATGCGTAGAGATAGTCGGAATATATGACATCTCACTGCACATATGCGTTATGATCTTAAATAAATGATGTGTAATAAATTAAATGTACCATTCATATGTTGAATGAATAACTGTGAGTTCGTTTAAGATGCAATTAAGTGTCGCAGTGATGCGACACCAAGGTATCTTGACCGAGCCAATTTAGAATGGCTACATGAAGGGTGATAGAATGCAATGATGCAATTCATCATGCATTCGCAACCTTAATCATAGGTATTCCAAGATGGTTTAGTGTGTGTATTTTCGTAGGGCTTAGTAGAACATAATCTGTTGTATTCTAAAAACTAAATTTTGTTAACATAACATTTCATAACCAAAGACAGTAATCATAATGTGACAATCATGTCTTACGTGTCATTCCCATACCAGATTTAGATGAATACCGAAAAAGGGAAAAAAATTTTAACGGGTTAGGTCATTACGTCAACGTACCTAATCTAGTATGGATCCCAAAGTGGTGTTGGTATGAGCCGCATGACTTGAATGCCGAGCTATGATAACTATGGCTTCAGATGTATGAAATTTAAATTAAATATTTGTTTTCTTAAGATGTATAATAGTGGACTTAATAACCTAAAAAACATAAATGAATCTTGAAGAATATAAGTGGAGTGAAGGGAAGACAAGTTCCATAGGATTATGTGTAGTCTTGGAATCTGGATTGCTAGCGCAACACCAAATAACTATGGCCATAATAATGCATGTAATTGGATGAATTGTATGCTCAACAAATATTCTTGCTATTGTGTGAAGATTCAAAAGTTCATATCTACTCACAAGTTCTCTCATCATGTAATAAGGCTTAACCAAATGATACAATGGGTGTATTGGCTCGTAATGAGTGTTTAAGGGAGATCGGGTAGGATCTGTATACCCTTGCAGTTGCACATGGTTATCATAGATTATATGATTGGATTATGAACATTAATTAAGGATGGTTTAATTTATATGTTTTTTTAGATGATGTTTTCATTTCAGTGTAAAAGGAATTAAGAGATGGTAATCTCTTGTATGATGTTTTCAAACATCTCGTGTGTTTAATTCAAAAAATCATTAACTCGTATTTATTAAGTTGATAATTTTTTTCCTAGTTTTTGATGAAGTAAAAATAGATGTTACATTTTGGTATCAAAGCTAAAGGTTGCACCTATTTGACCTCTTAATTCCCTACACTAACTTAAAATTAATTTTTGTTCAACAAAGAAAATAGTTAGGAAAATAGGTCACACTATTAATCACCAACCCGCGAGATGGTGAGCTTCCATAGTGTAGAAATTGGATGAAATACTCACTGTCCTCCAAGACACATGAAATCATATGGATGTTCTTCAACAACAAGTGATGGGTAATGACAACAAAGATTGAAAATGATGGTATTGAGAAACCTCAGGGTCATCTTAATGCCGCTTAACAATAACATCAATGCTGAAAATAATAATATAGATGCTAGAAATAATAATGTAATCATAATAATGCTACAAATCCACCACTTGAATGTAAAAGATTTCTTGATAGCTGAGATATCTAAAGATATAAAATGTATCACTCCACCAAAATTTGATGGAATGAATTTAGGTGATGGAGCTAAGAATTGGCTCAGTGAGATGGAGAAATATTTCACCATTAGAAACTTCTCTAAATAAACTAAGGTAGTTTGGGGAGCTTATCAACTCTCCAATGAGGCTTCCTCATGGTGGGATAACCGGAAGGTAGAACTGGGGGTAAATGATGTTAACATAACTTGGGATAAGTTCAAAGCCTATTTTAGGCAAAGTCTTGGTTACCATAACTCGTACTATGACCAAAAGATGTCATAATTTCAAACCTTAGCTTAGGGCAAGATATCGATGAATCGAGTATTGGGAGAAGTTCACAAAATTTATGAAGTACATTCCCAAGATATTAGATTGATGAAAAATTAAGCGAAGGAAATTCATTATGGGTTTAAAATTTGTAATAAGAGGTGAAGTTAATGTGCATGGACCATCAACAATGAAAGAAGTGTTTGAAAAGGATATCGGAAGGAGCAAAAGCTCCAATCCATTTCTTCTCACGAAATGATAATCGGAAAATGAACCATAACTCGCATTCACCATTGTCACCTAGGAAGACATGGGGAAAGAAGGTAGAAAATAAAGCTCAAAATGGTGGAAATAACACTGCTGCAAAATTTAAAAGAATTGAATAAGAACACGCCACTTGGTAATATTGACAGTTTTGAAAGGAAGAGGTCTTTCACAGTTATGTCAAATGTGGTGGTAGTGGCCACTATATAAGGGATTGTACCTTGAGAAATAAAGACACAAAGAGAGGATTAAAGCTGCAATGGAAAACCGAAAGGCTAGAAAAGAAGCAACATTGATGAAGTTAAAGGCTCTGGATCCCAAAACTGTCATAACGAGACTAGTTATACTGCTAAGATACTGATCAAAGAAATCAAAATGAGGTTTCTTGATAAATTTCAATGTTAAAAATATTATTTTTGAGTAATTATTCTATTTTCTATCAATTATTTTTACATACTTGATACTATTTTATTTATTTAATTCTAAAATGACAAGGATTTTGTCATATTTGAGGTCAATTTTGTTTGTCATTAGTTGAATGAATAAAAGGCTATTACAACTAGTAAATTTGAACTTCAGATCTGAAAATTACAAGTTTTGGGTGAAAATGTTGATTTTTCTCCTTAAGTTGTTAGATGTAACTATGTGATTGATTTTTATGATTGCGATTAATGAGTAAAAATCATCGGGACGATGATTCATTAAGGGGGAAAGTATGTCACATCCCACAATTTCAATGTATGTTATTAAAAGGGTAAGTCATTAACTGGTGAATGAGTTATGAAGGTAGGCTAAAAAATATTGTTACATAGCTGAGTATGAAGCTACACATACGTGTGTGTACCTTGAAAAGGATATACACACTTACACATAGTTGCATGTGTAACCGTTCCATAGTGTTTGTTGTCAAGCATTCATGAATCACTTAACACTTATGATTTATTCTTATTTTTCTTTGAGGTATAAATGTGCCTACCATGTTGTGTGTGATGGCTTCGATACATGATGAACTATTTAATTGTTGTGTCGTGAATGTGTGTCATTATGCACCTTGTTATGTTGCTTGATGAGTTATTTCCTTTCTTAAAAATGTGATACTTTTCTTTGCTAATAATTGGATACTTTTCTTGATTTTTATTCCCGATATTGAAATTGATGGTTTCCTTTTCTTGTTGGAAGTAAAGAATTACATAAGGTGAAGGATTTAAACATGGTTGCAACAATATCGTTCTAGTATAAAAGCATAGTTTGATTTTCAAATGTTAACCATCTCCTATTAACATGACGGTCGAAGACCATAAATAATAATAGTGGTTTGCGGTAGGAGTAGGTGTGTGATGCCCGCTAAAAACAATCCACTTGAGACCCAAGAAATAACCTAGGGTTAGTTAGGAAAATTATGGAATAATTTTTTTTGTTTAAAGGAACCAACAACCAGGTTGTAAGGCAACAGTTGTCACTAAAAAGTTCTAGAAAAAGTTTAATCTACTAGAACATACTTCTCTTTTATTTATATTAATCATAGGTCACAAGGTCCAAATTCTAGGGTTAGAAGTTTCAACTAGGTTCGGGGGATAAATTAACACCATACCCACTCTCAAATAGACTTAGAGTTTTAACTTGATTTTTTCATACTTAACACATTCAAAATTTCTCTAAATCATTCCCATTGGATAGGAAATTTTCTTACCTTTCCAACTATATAAAGAAGTCCTCCTAACTCCTTGTAAAGCTCTAGTTATGGGTGGCGGGCCTTAGGGTGAAAATTTCCCAAAAGGGACACGTGTCGAGCGGGGGCAATTGCACTTTTTCGGGTTGGCGGAGTTGCGGGCGGTGTTTGGAAATTTTCTCCGTGCAGTGTAAATTCCACATTTCTCCCGTGCCTTCGCAGTCCTCCAAGGACACATGTCTAGCTCTAAGCCAAAGCGGGGAAAGGATGAGGGAAGGGTGGGCGGTAGAGAAAGTTGGAGAAATTCGTCGAAGGGGGAGAAAAACCAATTAGCGCCCACGCACCCGCGGGTCCACCAAGGACATGTGGCGCTCAACAAGCCGAAGCGGGGAGAATGAGGGAAGGGCGGGGCAGTAGAGGTGATTGAGAAATTTCGCCAAAGGGAGGAAAAAAAGGAGAAGTTTGACCCGCGGTCTCGCAAGGCCCACGAGTTGACCTCACCAAGGCAAGGGCGGGAGTGCGGGGCACAGGAGTTCTTTTAAAAATTTTCCAAATAACAAAATTTCAAAAGGGACAAAGTTTACGAGGGTTCCGCCCCTCCATCATGCCACATGGTAGCCTCCGATTGGGTCAAGGGCATGGGCGGGGTGGCGAGGGATATTTTAAAATTTTCCCCAAAAATTTTTCAAAATTTTTTTCTAAGTTTTCTAAAGGAAATTTTTGGGTCGCGGGCCCGCCATGGAAATTTTTCTCAAATTTTCTTGCCAAGGAAGGAAAACTTCAAATGGCCATAAATTTTGCTAGGAAGCTCATTTTGGGCGAATGAGGACTTTTTGGAAATCTATCGACACTCTCTTTGTACAAAAATAATAAATTTTAGATTTTGATAAATTTTAAGGGGTCAATTTTACGAAAACGGCCTACGGGTTTTTAAAAGCGGATCGGTAAAATTTAACTTATAAATTTGGTTTAATTTGATCTTTTCTTTCACTCAACATGCCAAACAGACATGGAGGATTGTTCTAAGAAAGATTTAAGATGCATTTGGAAGGTGATTTTGCTCAATTGATTTCAATTTGAATTTTTCCAACATTTGAGAAAAAAGTCTGCAAAAATAACTATGAATGGTTTGGGCCCGATTTTGCAATGTTTTAAATGTTTTCCTTAAGTGTTTTTTAGTCAAAATGAGTTCATTGATATTATATCATGCTAAATTTTAATGTTTCCATGTTGATTATTGTGTGCAGCCCGAACTGTGCATTTTAATTAAATTATTTGTCAAGTTTTAAAATTTAAAATAGAGATCAAATCTTGAGGGATCTATTTAACAATTTCATCTTCCATATTGGAAATTTCATTTCCTTTCTAGTCTAAAACATTTAAATGATTTAAATCAAACTATTCTAAACCCAAAATGCAACTCTGATTTCAATTTTACACATTTCCAAAGATACAAAATACTGTATTATTCCCACATACATTTCTTCCTTTCCAAACAGAGATTTAACTATCTCTTTTGCCATACAATGAAACATTGAATTCATTCCATGCTAGCCTTAAATGTTTTCCTTCTTCAATCAAACATTAAAACAAGAATCCAGTTTTCTATCTTTTCCCAAAATCATATATTTTAAACAAGGCAGAATAATACAATTTCATCTCACGTGTTTCTTCCTTTTTCCACTTTCCAAAATAGGGATTCCAATCACAATTTGATGTTCCAATTCAAAACAACAATGCATATGAAGAAAGGTATTGCAATCCTTTATTGACTTCAATTATACAACTTTACATCTTTCAATGTTTGAATGCAAATAACATATTTCTATTTCTTTCTTTCCAATAAACAGAACAAAGTATAAATATCTTTCACATTTCGAATATACAACTTTCATAACCAATTACATACATATTTTCTTCACAAAATACATTACAATTTCATCCACTTCAAAGTGGGAAAGGTTACAATAAAATATATTTCACAAGGGACTATCAAAACTATATTTTCCTCTGCTCCAAAATAACAACATGCAAGTTTCCTTTTCTTCCAATTTGATCACAACAAAAGTGGGGAAAGGCAACACTCTCCACCCAACCAAGACATCCAATGAAAGGAGAAGCCATCCTTCATCATTGGCCCTCGAGCCCCAACCAAAATGCAATAGAAGGTGTTATTCAACTCCTGACAACATCAAGCTTCCACAAAATATACACACAACATTCTTTCAACATGCACATATCAAATTAAAACACAATTCAACACAAGACAACAATTTATAACTACATTTGAAAACATTCAAACAGAACTCAGGCTTTATCATGCAAGCCAAAGGAGCAAGGACTATGGGGGAAGCTACTTATGCCTCCTAATGGGAATTAGGCATCCACCTGTAACAAACTACCAAAATAATTCATCACACATATCCTTATGCCCCCCATAATCCCTCCTTATGCCCCCCATAATTTTCCTTATGCCCCCACAAAGTAAGAAATGCAAGCTATTTCTTTTCCATGGTGGATCCCAAACCCAAACTCCCTCCACAAGAATTTTGATGCCACTGGAATTCCCTTATGCCCCCCACATGAATTCCCTATAGCCTTCTCCTACACCATTCCTATGGTAGTCTACCCAAACAACCAACAAATACACAAAAACATTCCATCACACAAACACAAAAAGAAATAACAACATAAGAGAAGAGCTCAGCTCCTACCTCTCCATGGTAGCTTTTGTTTCAACACAACAAGATTTCAATGCCAAAACATAGTCCCATAATTAGCAACCAACAAGCATGCAAATTTCTCCAAATCTTCTCCAAGCAAGAGCTCCCAAACAACAAGAAAATGTACCCCAAAAGGAAGTATGCAAAAGTTCAACAACCCAAAACAAGGAAATGAGTTTGAATTTTACAGAAGAGGGAAGGGAAGAGGATGATGTGGATCCATGTAGGATGCCACTTCACACATCCTCAATTCCAACACAAAGGTCAAATTCCATTCTCCAAAGCACAATAAAGAGGTGGGTGAAAATATGACAATTTACTTGCACACTCCAAAAAGCCCACACCCCAAAGGACTGAATTAAATAACATGTAAGAAGAGTGCAATTAAAACATGTAACATGATTGATAAAAACATTAAAAAGGGCTAAAATTAATCCTCCAACCATAGGTATGGTTGGTAAATAAACTTAAGAGGTATGGGACAAGTTTTACTTGTCCCATAAGCCTAAAAAAATAGCCCCTAATGAAAAATTCGAGTTTCCAAGGAGGTGGAGTGTTTCATACTCCAAAATTTGACTTACAAAACTCTTGCACAAACTTACTTTGTTATCTAAAATATTCCCCTTACACATTTTGTGGCTAACTCCCTTCATTTTTCCCTTTCTTGTGCCTCAGTCATAATTTTTTGCTTTTCAGGCACTCAAGACCTTCTGGAAATTGCACCATTGGATAGAACTTTTTCTCAGCTTTCCAGAAAGGTAAAGTTTTCCTCTTAACTCCATGTATTTTTGAAGTTATGACTCGGTGGAGTTTTTGTGGGAAATTTTCCCCTGAAAGGCCCGCAGCCAATAAGATGGGGCCACGTGTCCTCGGGAGTGGCGGAGGGCGGAGGTAAACTTGAAATTTTTACTAAGTGATTCGGCAAGTTTTCAAAAGGAATATTTCGCCCTGAAGGCCCGCCGATGAATGAAATGCTGCCACGTGTCCAAGGAAAAGAAATTGGAAAATTTTTCTAAGGGTCGATCCAAGAAATTTTTTTGATGCTAGGCCTGCATCGAATCAAATGATGCCACATGTCCCAGGGTTGGCAGACTGCGGAGGAAGATTTAAAAATTTGGCGAAGTGTTTTGGTGAGAGGAAAGGAGAAATATTTGGCCCGCCGCCCCGCCGACCAGTCAGAGCTTGCCACGTGTCCCTGGGGGTCAGACCGGTAGAACGCAGGGGGAGTTGGGAATTTTCCCAAAGCAAAACGTGAGAAAATTTGAAAGGGAAATTCCGCCCCCTAAATGCGAGCCAATGGGATCTTGCCACGTGTCCAGTGGCGGGAAAAAATTACAAGACAGCCCGTGAGAAAAATTCTAAGGGAAAATCCCGCAGACCAATGGGGTTTTGCCACATGTCCAAGTTAGAAAAATGGTCAACAGCAACGAAAAAAAATTTTAAGAGGAAATGCACGTGGCGAATCACATCGTGCCACGTGTCCCCGGTCATCTAGTCGGCGGAGATTTTTTGAAATTTTTTCCAAAGGCCAAAATGATGGAAAATGAAGCAGGAAGAGCCCGCAACTAATGGAATCATGCCACGTGGCACCAGGAGCTATAGGGCGTGGGGATTTTTTGGGAAATTTTTCCTAATGCAAAAAGTGGAAAAATTTCAAATTTTTGGCCCACCAACCCATTTTGGCCCTATTTTGCCCTACATTTTCAAATGGCCATAAATTTCGATCCAGAGCTCGCTTTTCACGTTCTTTATATCAATGGAAAGATGGTGAAATTCTCTACAAGATTCTAGGGTCAATTTTGTATTTTTATGGATTTTGGAGAGAGAAAATTGAAAAACACCTCGGGCATGTGGTAATGAACAGAAATGACGTTTCAACCACCATTTTTAATGAAGAATGGCTCGCATTCTCTCCCAGCATGGTGGAAAATGTTAGGGAATGGACTTGTAAGGATGCCCATGCTATTTTATTGCATTTTTGGTTGGTGGTTGAAGCTCTCTCACGTTTTCCCGTGTTTCTCTCTCCGGGCTTGTTTCTTGCATTGTAAAAGCCAGATTTGGCTCATTTTGAGAGGTTGAACATTTTTCATGTATTGCAGGCTCCCTTTTTCACCTTGAAAAGTGATTTTGTGGAATATCAGACCTCTTCCAAGACTACAACCTATTTTTTTACCTCTCAGATGTTGTAATGCATGTGTTTTTGATGTTGGAAATGACAATGCAAGCTCTGTGAATGAGTTCCAATCCTCTGTTTGTGTTGTTTGCTTCATTTCTAACCTTTCATTACATTTTATTAGTTTTTGCATGATGTTTTTACATTTCTATGACTCATGTCTATTTGCGAAGTAAAGAATGTTCACCATTCCTTTGGTGCATCACCTTATTAGCATTAGTTTCAGTTTTTGCATTCTCTATCTCTGTCCCCTTGGAATTTAGAGTAGGATCTTGAATTCAAAACCTCTGCAACTTGCAAGTAATACACTTGATCAGAGGAGTTGAGGAACCAACCTCTAATATGGAGATTCTTTTCCCATTTTTACAAGTCCCACACTTGGGGAAAAGATTCAATGTTGTGCAATCACACTGGATGTCCAAAGTGTCAAACTAGAAATCTGATCAACATCCAGGGGTGCTGTTGATTTGCACCAACAATTTTGGCACACCGGTGGGACCTTAGAGGTCTTCATCTTCATTGCAACAAAATTGATGTGCATTTGTTGCAAGTTTCTTGCTTAAAAGAGCCCTAAATTGCACATCTGGCGACTCCAAGGAAGAAGAATCAGTGGTTTTAGCAGTGTAGACCTGAAAACTCATGAGAAGAATCAACACAAGGTCAAGATTTGGAGAAGAAGAGGTGCTATTTGAGTATCTGTAGTTATCTCCAAGAAGAAGGCAAAGAGGGAGGAGAATTCAGAGGTCTCCATCTCCACCAAACAGAACTCTATCAACTCCTCCACCTGGTAGGCCTTTCATTCAATCAACAAGGGTTCTAAGGCCAATCAGAATGGTACAACACAACCCATGTCAATTTCACCGCGAAGCCCACTTACTCTCAATGCACAAAATCCAATCCAAGTTGTAGCATTGAAGAACATTCCATACTTTACTGGAGAGAATCAGACCACTCCTGGTGATCATGTTAAGGATATTGCTAATATTTGTGCAATCCATGAGATTAATGAGATGCAAGTTGCTATCAAACTACTGGCATCTTCATTCAAAGGGAAAGATTTGCAATGGTTTAGGAGTCTTGCCTTAGGTTCTATTCAAAATTGGAACCAACTATGTATAGCCCTCCATGAGCAGTTTGGAGAAAAGGGAGATAACTTGTCCCTTTTGGAATAGTTGACAACCATCAAGAGAGATCCCAATGAGCAGCTGACTGACTTCAACTTCAAGTTTCAAATGACTTGGGATAGAATTCTAGTGGCAGTAAGGCCAGCGAGAAGGTGTTTTTCTATATTACCTTAAAGCTTTAAATTCTGATATTTCTATGTTAATTCAATCCATGGGAGGAACAACTATCCTTGTTGCTTATAGCATTGCCATTAGAGCTGAAAATTGTTTGATTCAAGCTGACAAGCTAGCTCCTAGGCCTCCAATGCCATTGTATCCAAGTTTAGAGAGCCCAAGTACTAGTCAAGTGCCTATTTTAGCTCCTATTCCCACTCCTAGAAATCAGAATTCAAGTGAAGCTTCTACTTCATCTTCTAGTGCCTCAAATGAACTTCAAGAAGTCATGAAGCAATTGCAAAATTTAGGTAATGAGCTGGTTACACTCAAGAGGCAGCAAGCCCAAGGTTTTAGACCTTCTTTCCAGCCTCAAGCTCAGCCTAATAGGCAGCCATACCAGCCTCAAAGACCACCCAATCCAGTTGCAAATCAAAATCAAACAAGACCTCCTGCCAATAGACCATTTCAGCCCTATAATCCCAATGTTACATCTGCCTCTAAAGCAATAGTGCCAATGCAAAACAACATAGCTCAAGAGTATGATTGGTGTTTCCCATGCAATGAACCTCACAACCAGTCTATGTGTTTCAATGGTGCCTTAAATCAAGCATTAATGGTGACTACAACTGGTGTGGAGGGTGAAGGTAGTCAAGGAAATAACCAACAACAAGAAACATTCTAGTAGCAATCAGCTCCAAATGATACCACACTTGTAAACTGGCAGGTAGAAGATTTTTGTGGCATGAATCAAACAACTTCCCAAAGTGTTGTAGCCAACACAAGGTCAAAAAGAGAAATTTGGGTGAAGAATAGCTGTTGGCTCCAAGTAATCCAAAATCTTCTATCACTCCCCAAATTATTGGCAAACAAAATGCGCCCAAACAACAAAATTCAGTTCCAAACACAAGGGCTGCCTAAAATAGTTCCTAGGCCAACTCAAATGTTAGTTGTTGTTTCCCATGTGCAAGGAATGAATGTGTAGGCCAAGGGATAGCAGAGAGATGCTTCATCTCCATTCAACATCATTGATCAGATGAAGAAGACAAATGTAAACATATCAATGTGGGAATCACTATCCATCCCACACAAAGAGATTTGCTACAAGCTGCCATGAAGGACTAGTCAACTTCAAACCAACAAGTCCAAATGCAAGAGAAGGTGCTCACAAATGCTGCCTAGCCTGAGGGGAATCATGGAGGATAGCAAGGTAAAATGTTGAAGCCCCCTCCATTCTATGTTTCATTGATCATTGGAAACCAATTAGTACACAACTGCATGATTGATTCCAGAGCAAGTAGTTCAGTAATGCCCAAGCAAATAGCTGATCAGTGGGGCTTCAGTATGAAGTCATATCCAAAGGGGTAGTGCAATTGGATGGGATAGTAGTAACAACAGTTGGAGTGATAAAAACTTGAGTCTTACTTTGCATGCATGCCCCAACGTTGTTGTTTTGCAAGATGTCTCAGTAATAGATCTTCCACCACTCTTTGCCCTATGTTTGTTAAGGGATTTCATAGCCAAGATTGGAGGTTATTTATCTGCTGATTGGTCACACATGTTGTTTAGAACAAGATATGGAACCAAGGCCACAATCAGATCTGAACCTATTGCAAACTTTCACATTGAGCCTCACACTCCAAGTCAGATCAATACCAATTGTTCAACGTTTGATCAAGAAGATTATCCAAGCACTGATGAAGCTGACACCAAGGTTGGAAGTATCCCAGATCTAACTCTTGATGAATGGGCAAACAAGGTGCATGCTTTTGATCCTTATCAAGAAATATAAGAATATGAGCTGGGAGTCTATTGCATGCACGAAGAAACTAAGCCTATTCCTAGCATCACCAAGCCAAACCACAAGGATGACAATGAGGTATGGCAGTTTGTTTTTTTGATGGATCAAGGAGTAGACAAGGTGCAGGAGGGGGAGCTATGCTTATTTCACCTCAAGGAGTTAAGTATTATTCAAATTTTAGATTTCAGTTTGCATGCTCTAATAACACTGCTGAATATGAGGCTTTGATACAAGGATTGCATTGGTCAATCAAGAGAGGAATAAAGAACTTGCAAGTCTTTGGTGATATTGAGTTGATTGTCAACCAAGTTAAGGGGCCGCATGTCACAAAAATGATCTGCTCAAGTGCTATAAAAACATGGTGTGGGACCTCATTGAAGATTTTGAGGGTTTTGGCATCAAATCCATTCCTAGAAAAGAGAACCAAGCTACTGACAGGCTTGCAGCAGTTGGGGCAGCCTTTGACGTTGTTGAAAGCATCCAAAAGACAAGGTACAACCAAACATCCATGTGATTGTAAGGCCTTCAGTGCCAGACAACAATGTAAGTTGGCAAGTGTTTGAAAATGATCAACAAATCATCCATTTCTTGCAAGAAGAGGCTGAGTTCTCAGCTAAAAATCAGGAAAATTTGAAGCAGCAATATGGTGACCAAGTGGTACAGCTAAGAACCAACAAACTACCAAAGGGACTTATTACTTTGGATTCCATTTTCAATCCTAATGATCAGTTTAGGAAGGAGAAAGAAAACATCCAAGTCAAGGGAGAAGATTCAATGTCCATCTTGGTGGAAGAAGGCAAATCACTCCAAGTTGGTAAAGTGACAACTGAGCAAGAAAGGTATGAGTTCATACAGCTTTGTCAAGAATTCCTTGATGTGTTTGCTTGGAGTTATGAAGATTTGAAAGGTTTTAATCCCAAGTTAGCTCAACACACCATTGAATTGGATCCAAGTACTAAACCCATCAAGAAAAAACAAAGGCCAGTCAATCCACACATGGAGCCTCTCATGAGAAAAGAATTGAATAAGTTGATAGAGTCAAGAATCATATTCCCTATCAAGCATTCTAGTTGGGTGGCCAACTTGGTTCCAGTTAGAAAGAAGAGTGGGGAAATCAGATTGTGTGTTGACTTCAGAGATTTGAATAGAGCATCTCTCAAGGATCATTATCCACTTCCTTCCATGGAGTAGATTTTACAAGTTGTTGCCGGCTCGAGAGGTTTTGTTACTTGATGGCTATTCAGTGGTACAATCAGATTGTAGTGAAAGAGGAGGATCAATTCAAGACAGCCTTTACAACCAGATGGGGAACTTATGCATACAGGAAAATGCCATTTGGGCTGTCCAATGCTGGAGCTACTTTCCAAAGATAAATGGACATGGTGTTCAAGGATTTGATTAAAAACATGGTGTTGATATATCTTGATGATATCACCGTTTTTTCAAAAATGCAGCAGAGACCATCTCTTTCATTTGAGACAAGTATTCCAAAGGTGCGAACAAAGACAATGATGAGCAGCCAATTTCTTTCTTCACCAAATCTCGGAGGACTATGAGGTGAGGTATTCCTTCATTGAGAAGCATGTTCTTCCAAGAATCGGGAGCTTGAAGAAATTCAAGCATTTAGTTTCAAACAACAAGGTTCAATTGCTGGTTTCTCATGTGGGAGTTAAAGACTTCCTCCTCAATAAATACCCGAATGAAAAGAGAGCGGGTTGGATTACTCGTGTCATGGAGTATGACATTGAGATCAAAGTCACCAAGTTGGTCAGAGGAAAAGGTTTGTGTGAGCAGCTGATTTTGAGAAAACACAAGGAAGCATGCAATGAGGAAGATGTTGTTTTGGCATTGCAAGACAACCATGAGCAAGGAAGCACTCAAGGGGAAAACAATGGTGTTCTCACTCCTTGCTGGACCTAAGACATAATGCACTTTATAAGCATGAGTCTATGCCCTCCAAAGATGAACAAGACCAAAAGAAGACACTTTAGATTGCAGGCTGTCCCATATGCCCTTGTTGATGGTGTTTTGTTCAAAAGGGATGTGAATGGAGTGCTGCTGAGATGCATTGGTACAAATCAGATTCACAGGGTGTTGGAAGAATTCCATGGTGGACCAGCTAGTGGTCATTTTGCACCGAGAGTGACAACTCTAAAGATCATGAGGGATGGCTATTATTGGCCCAAGATTTTCAGTGATTGTTATGCATGGATCAAGAGGTGCAAGAATTATGCATTCTTCATGGGTAAGGAGAGGCTAGCTGCCCTTCCATTGCATCCAATTTCAGTTGACCAGCCATTCATGCAATGGGGTTTCAAATTCATTGGAGTCATTAATCCAAATTCAAGCCAAGGACACAAGTGGATTCTAATGGCAAAAGATTACTTCACCAAGTGGACTTAAGCAATAACACTCAAGGAAGAAAATGAATCTAGCATCCTGGACTTCTATGAGGAAATATCAACCAGATTTGGCATACCTGCTACAATAATATCGAGATAATGCATTGGCATTCATTAGGTCTATGGTAACTCGAATGGGCTATCAAGAATGGGATCTACCTAAGCACTTCATCAAATTATTACCCTCGGGTAATGACCAAGCTGAATCTACAAACAAGAACTTGTTAAGGATCATTAGGAGGAATCTTGATGAGAATCAGAGGTCTTGGCATACTAAGTTGAAATCAGCCTTATGGGCTGATATGATAACTCCCAAAAGATCTACAGGTAATTCTCCATTCAAGCTTGTTTATGGAAGAGAGGCAATTTCGCCCATGTCACTTGAGTTGCCAACATTGGAACTCATGAAACAATTGGAGTTGTTGGAGTTTGAGCCCATGGAGGTTAGGTATGCAAAATTGATGGAGCTCCAAGAAATTAGAAATCAAGCATCCCAAGCAATGGAGAGGGATCAAGCTTTGATAAAGAATACCTTTGATAGAAAGGCCAAGGATAGATCTTTCCAAGTTGGAGATCTAGTGTTAAAATGGGATGCAGATAGATCAAAACCGGGAGGCATTCAAAATTTGATGCCATTTGGAGCGGCCCATACATGGTCACAAAGTGTAAGGACAACAATGCCTTCCAATTGTCTACATTGGATGGTGAAGAATTACAGATTCTAGTCAATGGAATCCATCTAAAGCATTGCTACTGAAGGAAATTCTCCACCTTGTACATATTATCTTAGGTTTTCATTCCTCTAAGTGCTTATGCACATTGTTCTGTTGTAGATTAGCTTTGCTTTCCCTAAGTGCTTTGGCACAAGTCTATTCCAAGAAATGTGTCTTGTAGGCCTTGCTCCAATCAGATGGTGTTCTACCTTCCATCTTCCTCCATGTAATTTTCTAATCGGTTAGGTACCAAGCAGAAAATTTGATGACCCCATGCCCAATGGATTTCTTCACGCAACCTGGTAACTTCATCCAACAGAAGATGACCCCTCTGAGTTGCCAAAATTGTTATCTAAATGTCCCCCTTGCACATTTTGTGGCTAACTCCCTTCATTTTTCCCTCTCTTGTGCCTCACTCATAATTTTTTACTTTTCAGGCACTCAAGACCTTCTGGAAATTGCACCATTGGATAGAGCTTTTTCTCAGCTTTCCAGAAAGGTAAAGTTTTCCTCCTAACTCCATGTATTTTTGAAGTTATGGCTCAATGAGTTTTTTTGGGAAATTTTCCCCTGAAAGGCCCGCAGCCAATAAGATGGGGCCACGTGTCCTCGGGAGTGGCAGAGGGCGGAGGTAAACTTGGAATTTTTACTAAGTGATTCGGCAAGTTTTCAAAAGGAATATTTCACCTCGAAGGCCCGCCGACGAATGAGATGCTGCCACATGTCCAAGGAAAAGAAATTGGAATTTTTTTCTAAGGGTTGATCCAAGAAAAATTTTGATGCTAGGCCCGCATCGAATCAAATGATGCCACGTGTCCCAGGGCCGGCAGACTACGGAGGAAGATTTAAAAATTTGGTGAAGTGTTTTGGTGAGAGGAAAGGAGAAATATTTGGCCCGCCACCCCGTCGACCGTCGAGCTCGCCACGTGTCCCCGTGGGTTGGACCAGAGGAACACGGGGAGTTGGGAATTTTCCCAAAGAAAAACATGAGAAAATTTGAAAGGGAAAGTTCGCCCCTAAACGCGAGCCAATGGGATCTTGCCACGTGTCCAGTGGCGGCAAAAAATTGCAAGACAGCCCGAGGGAAAAATTTGAAGGGAAAAGCTTGTAGCTAATGGGGTTTTGCCACGTGTCCAAGTTAGAAAAAGATGGAAAATTTAAGAGGAAATGCCCACGGCGAATCACATCGTGCCATGTGTCCCCGGGTCATCCAGCCGGCGGAGATTTTTTGGAAAATTTTCCAAAGGCCAAAACGATGGAAAATGAAGTAGGAAGAGCCCGTGACCAATGGAATCATGCCACGTGGCACCGTGGAGTGGCGGGGCATGGGGATTTTTGGGAAATTTTCCCAAATGCAAAAAGTGGGAAAATTTCAAATTTTTGGCCCGCCAACCCGTTTTGGCCCTGTTTTGCCCTAAATTTTCAAATGACCATAACTTTCGATCCAGAGCTCGGTTTTCACATTATTTATATCAATGGAAAGATGGTGAAATTCTCTACAATATTCCAGGTCAATTTTGTATTTTGATGGATTTTGGAGAGAGAAAATTGAAAAATGCCTGGGCCGTGGTAATGAATAGAAATGACGTTTCAACCACCATTTTTAATGAAGAATGGCTCGCATTCTCTCCCAACGATGGTGAAAATGTCAGGGAATGGACTTGTAAGGATGCCCATGTTGTTTTATTGCATTTTTTGGTGGTTGAAGCTCTCTCACATTTTCCCACGTTTCTCTCTCCTGGGCTCATTTCTTGCATTGTAAAAGCCAGATTTGGCTCATTTTGAGAGGTTGAACATTTTTCATGTATTGCAGGCTCCCTTTTTCACCTTGAAAAGTGATTTTGTGGAATATCAGACCTCTTCCAAGACTGCAACCTATTTTTTTGCCTCTCAGATGTTGTAATGCATGTGTTTTTGATGTTGGAAATGACAATGCAAGCTCTGTGAATGAGTTCCAATCCTTTGTTTGTGTTGTTTGCTTCATTTCTGACCTTTCATTACATTTTATCAGTTTGTGCATGATGTTTTTTGCATTTCTATGACCTGTGTCTATTTGCAGAAGTAAAGAATGTTCACCATTCCTTTGGTGCATCACCTTATTAGCATTAGTTTTAGTTTTTTTGCATTCTCTATCTCTGTCCCCTTGGAATTTAGAGTAGGATCTTGAATTCAAAACCTCTGCAACTTGCAAGTAATACACCTGATCAGAGGAGTTGAGGAACCAGCCTCCAATCTAGAGATTCTTTTCCCATTTTTACAAGTCCCACACTTGGGGAAAAGATTCAATGTTGTGCAATCACACTGGATGTCCAAAGTGTCAAACTAGAAATCTGACCAACATCCAGGGGTGCTGCTGATTTGCACCAACACTTACACATCCCTTACATATTTAATACAAAGAGCCAACAACTTCCATTATTACTTTCTTATATCTAAATTTAATCAATTAACTTTTAACCATATGTTTTCTCACATTAGTTCTCCACAACTTAATTAAATAAAAGAAAGGGACACATTACTAATAAAACACATAAAATAAAACAAGGAACCGCATGAACAAATACACAAAAACCATGGTCACATATAAAGTGATCCCCCATGGGAATCCCTAACAAAATACAACACACATACACACATACAAAACACGTTGCCATGGTGACCTTGTTGAATTCACGTAGAATTCCAATGTGGTTATTCTCCAATCCCCAGATGTTTGTTGCGATATTTAACTTACAAAACATAAATACTTCCTTCAGCCTCGTGGCAATATTAGAACATCCAACATGATATAAATATAATCACAAAATCATCTAAATATGTGAATCACAACAACATCAAAGCAATTTAACAAAATCACTTACAATTTATATCAACAACATCAAAGTAACAACTATATCATTTGTAATTTAATCAACCACTATATCATCATCATATAATGTCCATTTTCTAGTCTACTCACAATATCCAAAATCACATGCCCAAACAACATTCACAATATATCCATGTCAAATAGTATATCATCATCCACATATGAGTGTCTCTAATAATCATCGTGCATTATAACCAAATCAAAATCAACAATAATCCATGATCAAATATCTAACATCATACTAAATTAGAACTATAATAATGTCCATAATGAAATCAACAGTATCAAAATAAGTATCAAAAGGTGTCAAAGGGAAGTGGGCACTACATCCCCCTCCCCTTAGATTCGAATTCCTCCTGGAAGTCATTGGAAAAAATGTGGAAATTGAACTCGTAATGAAGTAGCATCCTCTCATGTAGCTGTAGTCTCATCATATCTGTCCCATTGCACCCAAACCTGATCAACCTCTCTACCTCAAAGGCCCAAGGTCTTGCAATCTAGGATGCGAATGGGATCCACCATCACCTACCCCTGATCTTGCACCTGTAATGATGTCTAATCTAACACATGAGAAGGATTTGCAACATATCTCCTAAGAACTGAAACATGAAATACAAGCTAGGTGGAAATGCTAGATGGTAGGCCAAAGGGCCGATACACTCCAAGATCTTAAAAGGACCAACGAATCTAGGAGCTAACTTATAACCTTTTCCATAATGGTTAGGGATCTTATGTGGCCTGACATGAAGGAACACCTTCATGCCCACATCAAAGCTATGGTCGATCCTATGCTGATCCGCATATTTCTTCTACCTGTCCTGTGCCTCCTACAATCTCTACCTGATCAACACCACCTACTACTCCATGTTTTGTAGAAGATTTGTTCTAAGAGAAACCCTATCCTCTAGCCTATCCCAGCTAAGAGGTGTCCTGCACTCTCTACCATACAAAGCCTAAAAAGGAGCCATGCCTATAGAACTATTAAAACTATTATTGTAGGCAAACTCCACTAAGTACATGCACTCCTCCCATTTAGACTGCTGATCCATCACATACATCCTGAGCATGTCCTATAAAATATGATTCACCCACTTAGTCTATCCATCTATCTCAGGGTGATATGTTGTGCTGAAGTTGATTTTCATCCCGAGGACATACTGCATGGTAGTCCAGAAATGGGAAGTGTACAAAGGATCACGGTCACAAATGATCTTCCACGGAATCCCATGTAACCTGAAAATCTCATCCAAATATACCGTGCCATTGCTCTAGCTATATAAGTGGTCTTCACTGGAGAAAAGTGAGCCACTTTTGTCAATTTATCAACCGTGACCATAATGGCATCATGGTGATATCTTGACATCGGTATCCCAACAATGAAATCCATGTAAATGGTGTCCCACTTCCATTCGGTATAGCATGAGGATAAAGAAGGCCAACTAGATGTTGATTCTCAGCCTTAACTCTCTAACACTCTAAACATCGTGACATGAATTGGGCCATGTCTCAATAAATTCCTCTCCAATGATACAACTATCGCAAGGTGGCATGCATCTTCTTCACCCCGGATGGGCTGAATAGGGTGCATGATGTGCCTCTGCCAAGATGTCTTGCCTCAAGCCTCCATCTCTAGGAATATAAATCCTACCTCTGTGCTTGAGAAGACCATCTGATTTGAAAGAAAACCCATCAAACTTACCCTCGAGGGGTCTCGAGATTTGATCTCTACTTGAACTACAATGTAGATCTATCAAGAGGAAGTCAAAGAATCCCGCTCCATAAATGCTTCACCGAGGTGGCCATAGCCACATGTCTCCATCTACCGAGAGTGTCTACTACCAAATTCTCCTTCCTCTTCACATGATTGATCTCCATGTCATACTCACAAAGCAACTCCATCCAACTCCATTGATGAGCATTGAGATTGGGTTACATGAAAAGGTGACGAAGACTCAAGTGATCTATCCTAAGTGTAAATATCTCGACCAAAAAGAAAGTGCCTCCATCATACCAAATCATGCACAACTATTGTAAGCTCAAGATCATGAGTCAGATATTTAATTTCGTAATATTTGAGTTTACGAGACTCAAAAGCCACTACTCTACCCTCCTACATCAACACACCTCCAAGCCTGCTAAGGAAGCATCCGTGCAAATGAAAAACTCACCTGTGGATCTGGCACTACAAGAATAGGTGTTGTAGTGAGGCACTCCTTCAATGTCCTAAAGGCCTACTTGCATCTATCCGACCAAACAAACTTCTTCCCTTTCTTTTGAAGGGAAGTGATAGGGTGTGTAATCCGAGAGAAGTCCTGAACAAATCTCCTATAGTATCTTACTAATCCCATGAAGCTGCGCACCTCTGTCATAGTAGTGGGTGCTGGCCAATCCATAATGACTCTAATCTTAGAAGGATCAACTACAATACCTTCCCCATAAATGATATGACCCAAATACTACACCTCTGTCTAAAAGAATGCACACTTCTCCAAGTTCCCGTAAAGTCAGCTGCTTCTCGAAGACACTCAAGGATCTAGCAAAGGTTCCCCTTGTGCTCCTCATGCATACATGAGTAAATAAAAATTTCATCTAGGAAGATGAGCATGAAGTGATCTAAGAAGGTCCTGAATACCCCATTCATCAAACTCATAAAAACTATGGGGGCATTAGTCAAACCGAAAGGCACCACTGTGAACTCATAGTGGCCATATCTTATATGGAAGGCGGTCTTATGAATGCCCACCTCTAAAATCCTCAGTTGATGGTAACCTGACTCAAGATCAATCTTAGAGAAAATTGTGGCTCCCTTCATCTGATCAAACAAGTCATCAATACACATAAGGGGATAACAATTCTTGATCGTTACGTAATTTAGCTGGTGGTAATCAATACACAACCGCAAGGATCCATCATTTTTCTTCAAAAATATTATCGGTGCACCCCCTGGGATACAATAGGATGGATAAGGCCTTTCTCCAAAATTCACTCAAGCTTACAACTTGAGCTCACGAGCTATGGGGTGGTCATCTAATAAGGTGCTCATGAGATAGGCTCTGCTGCAGGAACTAGATCTATATGAAAATTTATCTCATGTGGGGGTGGTAACCCCAGTAGCTCCCCTGGAAAGATATCTGCAAACTCTCTCAAAATGGGATGATCATCTGAAATGGTCCACTAGACCCATCATCTAATATGTGAACTCATAGTGGCCATATCTTGTATGGAAGGCGGTCTTATGAATTTCCACCTCCAAAATTCTCATTGATGGTAGCTTGATTTGAGATCAATCTTAGAGAAAATCAGTAGATCCCTTCATCTGATCAAACAAGTCATCAATACGAGGAAGAGGATAATTATTCTTGATTGTTACCTTGTTCAGTTGGTGGTAATGAATACACAACTACAAGGATCCATCCTTCTTCTTCACAAAGATCACTGGTGCACCCCAAGGGGATACACTAGGATGGATAAGGCCCTTCTCCAAAAGACCCTCAAGCTACAACTTGAGCTCACAGAGATTTGGGGTGGTCATCCGATAAGGTGCTCATGAGATAGGATCTACTCCAGAACTAGATCTATATGAAAATCAATCTCACGTGGGGGTGGTAACCCCAGTAGCTCCCCTAGAAAGACATCTACAAACTCTCTCAAAATGGGATGATCATCTAGCGATGGTCCACTAGACCCATCCTCTGATTTGTCACTAACTATAACAACATACATCTAACAACCCCGTTACACACACCACTTAAGCTACATAGTAGAGATGGTGTGAATAGAAACAGTCTCCTAACCTCTGAAATCACCGACTCCACTCCCAAATCATTTGTACAAGTTATAGTCTTGTGATAACAATCCATCCTGGCCTTGTGTGCAAATAACCAATCCATACCCAAAATGACTCCATACAAGCCCAAAGGAAGGATACAGAGATATAAGGTAGTGGTGAAAGGTCCCAAATCCACTACACACTCCTTAACTAAGGAGTCTATAGAGATCTTGGCTCCATAAGCCATATCAACATCCCAACTATGACCCTGCCTAACTGCCACTAGCCTGCATCGCTCTACTAAAGATGGTGCAATGAAAGAATCAGAAGAACCAGAATCAAACAATACAGAGGTAGGAATACCCCTAATGCTACCTATAGTCTCAATGACTGTAATTTGATGCTCTACTTGGCGGTTCTTAACCATTGCATAAATGCTTTGTGGTTACATCCCATGTCACCAACAAATACTCCGAGATCTATCTTACCCTTGTTATTAGGGTTTTTTGGGTAGTCTATCCAAAAATTTCTAGTAAATCCACAACCAAAACATCCTCCTGATCCACCCCAATAAGTAACACCTCCATTAGGTGCCCTAGAAGTCTGTGGCGTGGATCCCAATGATCTCAAGCTATGGTCTCGTTGAGGCCTCTACTAATGAGCTCATGTTGACCGAGATATAGGTCCACCTTTTTCCCCGATGGGACCCTAGGAGGAGGCCCCATACTCGACCTCTCTATGCATTAGCTCTGTGGAGGTCTATGAGGTGGGAAGGACTACTGCTGCTCCATATGCTATTGTGGTCTAAATGATGATTGTGTTGAACCCCATCCACCATGACGAAGGGGCGGACTCCCTTGATCTCGTTGTCCTACATCTTCTCGTATGTGAATCGGACTCGCCTCTAGCTTTACGGTCTTTCCCTGAGTCTCCTCTGCTATATAGGCCTTCTTGATGGCCTCAGCTAATGTCTGTGGGTAGTGGATCTGAACCGCACCTCCAATGTATAAATTTAGGCCCTAGGTGAACTTGTGAATCCACACCTACTCATCCTACATGTACTCAACATATTAGAGTAGATCCAAAACCTACTCTCATACTCTGCTACTGAAAGAGATGCCTGTCGGAGGTCATGAAACTCATCTATCCGCTACTGTATGAACCTCCATGATAAATATCTACTCCTGAATCTCTCCTCAAATAGCTCCCAGGTCACTATCTCAGAATCAACATGGAGCTTCTACTCCTCTTTCCTCCACCATACTCCTGCTCCATCCCTTAGTAGATGGATTGCAACACGAGATTTCATGTTGCTAGAACAAGGACAAAGCTTGAAGCAACCGCTCAAGGTCACTTATCGTGCCTCTGCTGAAATCCCCCATGTCATCTCGAGTAATGTGATGGCTGAAGTTTCAGGATATCCTTGATGTGATCTACATCTGTGGTCTGACGGCCTCTAGGTCTCTCTGTGTGCTCATCCCTAAGCCTAGGGCTCCGAGACCTCTCTCTACACTCTGAAACTCGGTCACCCTATCCCCTTTGTGGTGACTCTTCCCGATTGACTCTGCATGGGAGTTCTCTCCTCTATGATCCTCGCTGGGTTGAGGAGATACCTGACCCTCAAGAAGGGGCTCTGTCGTGGCTGGCTGCATGTCCTCCTCCTAATCCTCCGTGTAGAGCGACATTAACATCCTGAAGAGTCTGTAAAATCTGGGGTAGGATGGCTGCTACACCCTGATTTGGTGGTGGTGGTGGTGGTAATTCTGAGTCTATGTGAAAATTCCCTCACCCTATCTCGTGCCCCTACACGTACTCAAAGCGAGAGTTAGTTCATTTTTGTAAGTTTTACTTAGTTTCCATGTTTACTAAAATATGTAATTTCTAAACTAACTTTTTTCTAGATTTAAAAGTGTGCTAGGTTTAAGTTTCATGTCCTAAGTTTTCTAGTGTGCCCAATGGTCCAAGATTTTGAACCACTACTCTGATACTAAGTGTGATGCCTACTAAAAACAACCCACTTGAGACCCAAGAAACAACCTAGGGTTAGTTAGGAAAATTATGGAATAATTTTTTTGTTTAAAGGAACCAACAACTAAGTTGCAAGGCAAAAATTGTCATAAACGAGGTTGAATAATTTTAATCTACTAGAACATACTTCTCTTTTATTTATATTAATCAAAGGTCACAAGGTCCAAATTCTAGGGTTAGAAGTTTCAAATAGGTTCGGGGGGTCAATTAATACCATACCCACTCTCAAACAGATTAGAGTTTCAAATAAATTTTCTCACACTTAATGCATTCAAAATTTCCCTAAATCATTCCCATTTGATAGAAACTTTCTCACATTTCCAACAATATAAAGAATTCCTCCTAACTCCTTTTAAAACTCCAATTATGGGCCGACGGGCCTAGGGTGGAAATTTTCCCAAAAGGGACACGTGTCACGTGGGGGCAATTGCACTTTTTCAGACCCATGGGCATTAATTGGTTTTTCCCCCTTCGGCGAATTTCTCCAATTTTCTCCACCGCCCGCCCTTCCCTTATCCTTTCCCGGCTTTGGCTTAGAGCTCGACACGTGTCCTTAGAGGACCCACGGAAACGTGGGAGAAATGTGGAATTTGCACCTACATGGGAAAAATTTCCAAACATCGCCCCACGACCCACCAACCTAAAAAAAATGCAATTTCCCCCGCTCGACATGTGTCCCTTTTGGGAAAATTTTCACCCTGTGGCTTGTCGGCCCATAACTAGAGTTTCACAAGGAGTTAGGAGGATTTTTTTATATCTTTGGAAAGGTGAGAAAATTTTCTATCCAATGAGAATGATTTAGGAAAATTTTTAATGCATTAAATGTGAGAAAATCAAGTTGAAACCCTAAGCATGTTTGAGAGTGGGTATGGTGTTAATTTACCCCCTGAACCTAACTAAAACTTCTAACCCTAGAATTTGGACCTTGTGACCTCTGATTAATATAAATAAAAGAGAAGTATGTTCTAGTAGATTAAACTTGTTTCAGAACTTGTTAGTGACAACTGTTGCCTTGCAACCTGGTTGTTGGTTCCTTTAAACAAAAAAAAATTATTCCATAATTTTCCTAACTAACCCTAGGTTGTTTCTTGGGTCTCAAGTGGGTTGTTTTTAGCAGGCATCACAAGGTGAAAGTTAAGAATGTTTTCGTTAAGGTAAAATTAAGGTTGGTATAATGATATTATTATCAATAAGTAAAATGTAACTCTTTATGTTGCGAGGATATATTAAATTCAGCCTATTAATCTTGATAATCTATTTGTTTGTTAATGTTGATCAAGTTAAGCATTTAATGTGTAGTCAATGATCAAAAATATCATCATGTAATTGATCAAACTTATTGGTTGCATGTTGTCTTTGACCGATCATAACGAAAAGCTAGGAAACAATTGATCTTGTTGTTAATGCTTTGATAGTAGATCATTTGAAGCAATGTTAAATGATATAATAGTTGATGATCTAAGACCATTGTTTTTGACATTTTCGGTGTTAATAGATCAAAATCCTTGGACATATTAAATCAGAAAACGTATTTTGTGTTGGAATTTTATCATTAAAGGTGACATGGTCTTTAACCCTACTTTACTGGAATTTGATTTTTAAAATGATCAAGAATTATATGTTGATATTACTAATAAACTTACATAGACCATGATCATTCCAAAATTCACAACGTCATGATTAATATCAATGGTTGTTGTAAATGCTTAAAAGGACCAATAACATGGCATGGTGTTAAATCAAACATATTTTATGGTAGAGAGGTGAATCTTTCTTCACCATAATTTAAAACAATTTTTATCATTTGATTCCATGAATTTGGTCCTCGAACAAACTGAAATGGTAATAATTGTTTGATTATTCAAATTTGTCAATCAACCATGCAAATAGAAACTATATGTGGAAAAAATTCCTCAAATCACAAAGTAGTAGGAAACTATATAGCAGAATTATACATGCGAAATATAATAGCATAAATAAATAATGCACAAAAGAAGATAAGACAAGATTTAATGCGGTTCACCCAATGTGGGCTACGTCCCACCAAGAAGACTTGCTCATATTTTATTATCAACAAGAGTAAAACAAATCTCACAATCTTCTCTTAGTTATAAATTCACAATAAAATTCCAAAGATGCTAAACCACATCTAAACCACAATTGACACCCAATTTCTTAACCTTGATCACTCTTGATCACCTCTTGATCACTAAGACTCAAGACCTCTTCAACACACAAGATATCTTCAAGATACCCTAACACCTCTATTTATAGGATTACAATCCTTTAAGAAGTCCAAAATTTGACCCTAGAAGTTTTAAATTCATGACCTTTCATCTTCCCATAGATGGAAAAGAAACTATCATGACCTTTCATCTTCCCATGGTTGGAAAAGAAATGGTCATGACCTTTCATCTTCCCAATTCAAACTCCACACTTCAATACTGATTTGAGAAGACCAAAAATAGGCTCCACACCCCAACAATATCCCACTTGGAGACTGTTCCTACTGAGAAAAGTTCTCAACCCTTCATTATCAACCATGAAGGCTAATCAAATTTGAACACAACTTCAACTTCTCCCTTATGACCGCCTTGGTCATCATATCCACAGGATTCTGACTAGTATGAATCTTTTCCAGCTTCAACTTATCTTCTTCCAAATCTTCCCTGATGAAATGATATCTCAGCTGAATGTGCTTCATCCTAGAGTGAAAAGAGGAGTTCTTCGCTAAATGAATAGCACTCTGACTATCACTATGTAGTCTCCCAACTTCCTACTTATGACCCAAATCATCAAGCAATTGATGTAGCCAAATCATCTCTTTGCTTGCCTCTGTGGTAGCAACATACTCAACCTATGTGGTTAACAAAGCCACAACCTTTTGTAACAGAATCCGTAAATACATAACCTGTTGTGCTCCTCCCGCTATACAAATCTCCCGCCATATCAAAATCTACATAACCATGCAATGTAGTGTCTGATCCACTAAAACACAATGCTTCTCCCATGGTCCCTCTCAAAACCAAAGGATCCACTTAACTTCTTGTCGGTGCTCTCTACCGGATCACTTATAAACTTGCTCACTACTCCCACTACATGGGAAATGTTAGGCCTAGTGCATACCATATAGCATACATCAAGCTACCAACCGCCGATGAGTATGGTACCACTGACATATCAATTTTATCATCCTCGGTATTGGGATTCTACTCCTTTGATAATTTAAAGTGACTCGTTGCCAAAGGAGAACTAATCGATTTAACATCCCGCATACTAAACCCCTTCAAGACCTTCTTTATGTACTCTTCTTGTGATAACACCTCGCTTCTTCTCTTTCGTATTCGAGTTAATCTCATACTAAGGATTTGTTTTGCTGCCCCCTAGTCCTCCATAATAAAAGAGTCACCTAAATTGCTTCTTGAGTACCTTTATTTCCTACACGTTCTTCCCCGTAACAAGCATATCATCCATATACATGCACAAAATAATATAAATACCGTCAAGAAACTTCATGATGTACACACAATGGTTTGAGTGACACCCGAAGTAACCCCGATCCTACATAAAACTATCAAACTTCTTATACCACTATCGCGGAGCTTGTTTCTGAGCCATACAAGCTCTTCTTCAATTTGCACACTAACCTCTCATTCCCTTTAACCTCATAAATATGTGGTTGTTACATATATAATTCCTCCTCCAACTCACCATGAAGGAATGCGGTCTTCACATCTAAGCTGTTCTAAGTGCGGGTCTTCTCTGCTACTTTTTTGCGTAAATCCTTGACCACCAACCAAGCCTTATATATTTTTCTTCCTCCACCTTCCTCTTTGATTCTATACACCCACTTGTTCTGCAATTCTCTCTTTCCCTAGGGTAGCTCCACCAGATCCCAAGTCTAGTTTTCCATAAGAGATCTATGCTCTTCATCCATGGCTTGCTCCCACTTCTTCCTGGCATCCACCTGGACATTGCTTCCTCAAAGCACTCGGCTCTCCACCGTCGCTGTGAACAATAAATAATTCAAAGATGGAGTAAATCATTAGGTTCCCTTCTTACCCTAGAATACCTTCTCACCTTAGGAGTTTGGGGTTTCAACTAGTTGTCTTTGGAACATGTTGCGCCTAAACCGCACCCTTAAACACCTTGATGTCTCGCAATGTCCTCTAATACTTTGTATTCTTTCTTTGATTCCTCTATCTCTGTTCTTACAAATGATCTTTATACATGACTTTTTCATTAAAGAAAATATCTCTAGACCAAAATATTTTCTTTTCCTTAAGATTCCAAACACGGAAACCAAATTCATCCTCACCATATCCAACAAAGGTGCATTTCTTATAATTAGCCTATAACTTGGTCCTATCATCTTTATCTATGTAAAAATACATCACATCCAAATACTCTAAGAAATGAGTAATCAATTTTCTTACTGCACCAAGCCTCCTCGGGTATACCTCCATACAAATCTATAGAGGGTCCTTTGTTAATCGGATAAACACACTGTGCTCACTGCTTCCACCAAAAGCATGAGTGGAATCCCCACATGTAACCTCATGCACCTACAATGCTCCATGATTGTCTTGTTCATTCTCTTTGACACACTATTTTCCTATGGAGTATTTGGAACTGTTCTTTGCCTGTGAATCCTATTTACTGAACAGTAATCAAGAAATTCATTACTATAATATTCCCCTCCATTATCCGATCTGAGAAATTTCAACTTGAGACCTATTTCATTCTCAACCAAGTTTTTCCATCTTTTGAAGGTTTCAAACACATCATATTTCTTTCTAATGCAATATACCCAAAAATTTCTAGCTGCATCATCAATGAAAGAGACATAATAACATGAACCACCAATAAATTTTACCTTAGTTGGCCCCTATAAATTTATATGCACTAAATCCAAATTACCCTCCTTCCCGGTAGGTCCAACCTTGAGGAATCTCACCCGCTTCTATTTTCCATAAACTTAGTCCTTACAGAAGTCTAAATATAACTCCTTTAATCCGAGCAACATTTCCTTTATAATCTACATTCCCTTTTGACTCATATGACCGATTCTCTAGTGCCAAAAAGTTGCATCTCCATCTATGACAACTAAATTACAATAATTAGCACCATTAGTTAAATACAAAGTACCAATTTTCTTATCTCTTGCAACCACAAGATATCTCTTGGTAACCTTCTAAGAATCCACTTGTAAAAATGACCATACAACCATCACTACCCAGTTGACCCACTCATGTTATCAAGTTCCCCCTCAACTTAGGCACATACCTAACATCCTTAATTAGCCATGTGTTATAATTCTATATTTTCACCCAAAAAAACCTTTCCCTACTATTCTACATGGTTCATCATCACTAAGATATACATGTCCAAAATCTCCTTGAACAAAATTAGTAAAGTAATGTCTATGTGGGGTGACATGGAAAGAATCCCTGAATCTAACACCCAAGACTCAACAATATTATCTAAAGAAAGAATTAAGGCATCTTGAAAACATCACATGCTGCCAAATTTACCTCTTTAGTTTCCTCCTTTTTTCTTCTTATCTCAAAGAGCACATCAATATTTCTTAGCATGACCAACCTTCCCACAGTTCCAACATTTTAAGTTACTCTTGGACTTTGACCTTCCATAATCATTCGACTTCCCACGGTTACCTTTCCCTTTATTTTTTGTCTCCCTTTTCTCTCCACAAGCCAAAGTGTTTCCAAGTAGAAGAATCTCAGGTGCTCTTCCTTTGCATTTCCTCACTTAAGATCACATCTATTACATCCTCAAACTTTAGCTTTGAATTATTAGAGATTGAATTTCTTATAGCCATAACCAAGCTATCCTAGCTATCTGGTAAGGAGCACAAAATCAACAAAGCCCTGACCTCATCATCAAAGTCAATTTTTACCAAGTTTAACATACTCACAACCTTATTAAATTCATTCAAATGAATAGTAATAGAACCATTCTCAGACATCTTTATATTAAATAAAATTTTCATCAAAAATATTTTATTAGAGGTAGAGGGTTTTTCATATAACTTACCCAACACACTCATGAGACCTTCTCGTGGTCTTCTCTTGCGATATGTTGAAAGAAATTGAAGATGTAAGACATAACTGAATTTCCCCGAGTTCCTTTCTATCCAGCAACTCCCAAACCTCATCTGACATTGTTGTAGGTTTCTTTTCTTTTCCGTAAATGAACATGGATGTCCTTTTGATATATGTAATCCTCGATTTGTATCTTCCACAAACCAAAGTTTTTCCCATTGAAATTTTAAACCCTTGATCTACCCTCATCCACCATAGCTCCCACTAAAGCTAAAATTTCCTATGATTTACCACTTCAGCAAAAAACCATCAAAGCTCATATACCAGTTGTTAGGAATTAGAGAAAAAATATGTGGAAAAAAATCCTCAAATCACAACAGTAGGAAAATATATAGCAGAATTATATATGCAGAAATATAATAGCATAAATAAATAATGCAAAAAAGAAGACAAGACAAGATTTAATGTGGTTCATCCAATGTGGGCTACATCCACCAAGAACTTTCTCATATTTTATTATCAACAAGATTAATATAACTCTCACAGTCTTCTCTCACTTATGAACTCACAATAGAATTCCAAAGATGCTAAACCACATCTAAACCACACTTGACACCCAATTGCTTAACCTTGATCACTCTTGATCACTAAGACTCAAGACCTCTTGAACACACAAGATGTCTTCAAGATATCCTAACACCTCTATTTATAGAATTACAATACTTTAAGAAGTCTAAAAGCTAACCCTAGAATTTTGAAAGTCATGATATTTCATCTTCCCACGGCTGGAAAAGAAACCTGTCCCGACCTTTCATCTTCCCATGGCTAGAAAAGAAACGATCATGACATGTCATCTTCCCAATTCGAACTCCACACTTCAATACCAATTTGAGAAGACCAAAAAAAAGCTCCACACCCCAACAATCTCCCACTTGGGGACTATTTCTACTGAGAAAAGTTCTCAACCCTTCATTATCAGCCATGAAGGACAATCAAAGTTGAACACAACTTCAAATTCTCCCTTATGACCGCTTTGGTCATCATATCCATAGGATTATGACTGGTATGAATCTTTTCCAGCATCAACTTATCTTCTTCCAAAGCTACCTTGATGAAATGATATCTCAACTGAATGTGTTTCATCCTATAGTGAAAAGTAGAGTTCTTCACTCAATGAATAACACTCTAACTATCACCAAGAAGTCTCCCAACTTCCTTCTTATGACCCAACTCATCAAGAAACTATTATAGCCAAATCATCTCCTTGCTTTCCTCTATGGCAGAAACATACTCAGCCTCTGTGGTTGAAAAGGACACAACCTTTTGTAACCATGAAATCCAACTCACCGCTATATCACCAACCGTAAATACATAACTTTGTCATGCTCCTCCTGCTGTCCAAATCTCCTACCATGTGTGAATCTACATAACCACGCAATGTAGTGTCTGATCCACTGAAACACAATGCTGCTCCCATGGTCCCTCTCAAATACCGAAGGATCCACTTCACTTCCTACTAGTACTCTCTACCTGGATCACTCATAAACCTACTCACTGCTCCCACTACATGGGAAATGTCAAGCCTAGTGCATACCATAACATACATCAAGCTACCAATTGTATGTTTATCAATGACCTTATAAATATAAGGATGTGCTATAGTAAATGGTGGTTAAACTTCCATGGAGAAAAATCATTCTATTAATCCTTTAGCCCCCTTTTTAATAATCTTCTACATTTGGTGAGAGCTAACCACTTGAGGAGTTTTTACTTGTATTCCTTGAAGTTCAAACTATCTTCCTTTAGAATGAAAGTGCATGAACAACTCCTAAAAAATAATCTCTATTGTTCCCAAAGTTGTAAGACACTAAAAACATAACACTATTGGAGCTCCACCCATGGGGATAGTGAACATAACAGACTCCATTTTTATTCACCCATCATAAGTCTGATTTTTTTAATGAAAATTTTATTGTACCACCATCTGCAATCATTACTTGAAATTTATGTTTTGGGTAGATGAAACAATTTAGCCTTACTTCCATGTTATTATTGATGAAATTATGTGTGCTCCCAAAATCAATCCATAATGTCACCTTTTGCTTCTTAATAAAACCCACTACCCAAGTGTTTATGGAGTGATAATACCGATAGAACATGACATGAGAGAGTCATTTGGGGATCTTTAGCGTATTTTTAAAGGTTTTCCACTTCATCATTTGATGTTTCCTCATCTTTTTCCTCCTCACCGGTACCTTCAATGTAAAATAATTTCTTCTCGGCATATTTGTGACATGGTCTATATTTGTTGTCATAATTAAAACATAATCCTTTTTCTCACTTTTCTTCAATTTGGTGAGGTTTCAGTCTAATTGGTCGAGGGTATGATGGTGTCAAGGTGCTACGGCCTCTGATGTTAGTGAAAGTCTTCCTTTTACTAGAAATGATTTTTCCTCTACCCTACGCTCCATGATAATAGAATTAGAAACCTTAAGTGGATTAAACATGCACACCTCATGCTCAATTTGGTCCTTAAGACCCCCAAGAAATAGGTCATTCAAATACCCTTATATAATATTCTCCACACGTAAGGATAGGTTTTGGAATTGATGAACATAATCCTTGACTGATCTTGTTTTCCATAACTTTGCTAATTGGATAAAGTAATTTTCGACACACTAGAACTATAGTGTAATTATAGATCTTTAGTAAAAACTATCGATGTGACAACGAGACCATTCTTCTACCTTTGAGCACATAACTAATGATACTAGATGAATTACTCAGGTTTGAGATATAAGGATGCCATGGTCATATTTTTCCTAATGGACTTTGATGTAGATAAAATAAATTATCCATTTTGTTAATCCAATTGAGTGTATCATTTCCATAGAACTTGTGCATTTCCACTTTTGGAATAATTCCATGCCACTGGTTAGAAGATCCACTAGTTTGTGTAAAGGATCCTCCTTGGTTGGTGTGATTTGGATATGTGTGTGCATTTTTGGAGGAACCCATGTGATTGGAATGGGAATTCATGCTAGTATTCATGCTTGAAAGAGAGAACATCATATCCTTCTACATTTATTCAAACCCCATCTTCATTTCACCCTTAAGGATACCTTCCAGTAGAAGAATCTTGTTGTTGAGGTCATCCTTACCATATTATTAACCCTTTCCTAAAGTTGATTGATTACTTAGATAATCTAGAACCTTCTGAATATTCCAAATCAATATCTTCCTTATTTGGAGTCATTCCTGGAGTTTCTTGACCTTTCCCTTTGCCTTGAGTTGATCTACCGGTCATGATGTAGGGTTTGGGTCTTAAGATACAAGGATTAGGGTAAAAATTTAGGGTTTGTGGTTTCATAAATTTATTGGCCGAATAGAGGGAAACATAGAGAACAAACCCTAGCTAATTTTTGGCAAGATTTCCAAAAATGTAAGAAACTTAGAAAAATTCCCAAAATTTCAACCTAGGTAGAAAATTTATGAAAAATAATAAAAATGCATAAATTTTATAAAACAAGTCAAAAAATATTAAAATTTGGAGTGTATATTACTTGACTTATTTCACAACACCCCAAAAAATTGTAGAATTTTTTTACCATTTTGAGATATAGTTGAACCTTCACAATTAGGGTTTTAATGCAGTTTTGGCCGAGATAAAGCTTTGATACCACTTATAATGAAATTAGTTAGATATATATGAATATTAAAAACAATATAACATCAAGTAATACCCAAAATAGAGAGAAACAATCACAACATGCAAGTATAATATCTCAGCTACTTTGAAGGGGCAACCTCTAAACCATACAAAATACGCAAGTGTTTAATATGATGATTAACTACTCTTAACTACCATATATATATATATATATATATACCATTCCTAAACTATGGCCAACACTAAGTCCGACCTAATGAACATATAAAAACATAAATAAATGACATATGACAAGAAAAGAGATTATGTAAGCCACAATTTGGTATTATATATCCAATATAACTTATAGGACTAAGGGCGTAGTAAAAGGACCAAAGAGAAGAAAAGATAAGGATTGAAAAGCTACAAAGAGAATCTATAAAATGCACGATAGATGGGGAGGTTATATTAATTATGAAGGGAAGGAAAATAAAAATGTGAGTAGGGATAAGAAAGGGAAGGTTTCCAAAAAAGGAGGAAAGGATCCTCGTGAAGAAATTGAAAGGATTTCTGAAGAAGGAATCTGAAGTGGCCAAGAGGGTACATAATAAGGCATGGGAACCGATTACAAAGATGAGAAGGAAACCAATGAGATGGAGACAAAATACTAAGAGAGATAGATAGAAGTAGTTAGAGGTATATTTATGAATAAGTTGGTACTAAATCCTAAAAACATATCATGGAGACCATGGTATTGTGAAAATTAAGAAAAGGCATTCAACAAGGAATTAATGGAACATGATCCACAAAGACCCATAAAATATGATAGTACCCATCATCTAGGATATATATCCCTAGATAGAGATATCTAATTAATTACGTGGGATTTTATAAATGATTTGGATCAATTTAAAATTTCACAAGAATCGTGAAGGAGATTAAGAAGACAATATATAACACATACAATGTTACAACCAAGAGCTTTGGATATAGGAGTGGATTAAATGGTCAAGGAAGTATATTTTTCAGGTGTGCATTGCTCCATTGTGCAGGATTGCATTAAAGGGGAAATTATGAAAAGAGTGGGGAAGATAGTAACTATATTTCTATAAGTCTAAAATACAAGGTTATATTTCTAGAATCTGAAGAATTAGAAGAAGAGAAGGTAGTACCCAGTGAGGCTAGTATATGTATTGGTGCAAGTACTGATAAACTAGGAACGTAATTAAATCCAAGACATATATCAGGTGATAATATTATGTAAGGTCAATATGGAAATCATTTGGGTCTAGGGGAAGATGTATTAGCTCCGTAATCATTTTACAAGTATACATCCTTATGATGGGACTACCAATCCCGAATATTACCTTCTAACTTGTGATATATGTTGGGCGTAAAATGATTTATAGATGAGAAAAAAAGAAGGGTGAAATTATAGGAGCATTACATGGAATACCCTTGGAGTTTATGTATTCAATACAATTGAGTGCACAATATTTTTAGGACATGCACAATGATTTAATCCAAGAATTCAAAAGGAAGAAATGTGTAGGGTAAACTATTCAAGACTTGAAGGAGATAAAGAAGAATATGAGATAAAAGGTCATGGAATATGACATTAGGTTCTCTAATGTAATGAAAAAGGAAAATTTTAATTTTGATGAATCAAGAAAGGCTTCTTGGTTTTTGGAAGGATTGTGTAGTAAGATTTGGTTTACAATCATGTGCAAAAAAATTAAACTAAAGTTGAGGCCATTGAAGTGGATATCAAGGTGGGAAAGATTGAGGATTATGGTGAAAAAAGTATCTACAAATATAAAAATGAAGCAAATTTAGATGCAATAATGTAAATATTGGAAGAAATGCAAGAAGGAAAGAAACATATTCTCGCCACATGGTGTGTTGATTACGGAGATAACAGACACCATAAAAACAATTATACAAAGGAAAAATTAGGAGGACAAAGAGAGTATTATGATATGTTGAGTAGAGAATACTTAACCAAAGGCACACAAGAGGTCCATAGGGAATATAGGGCATGTTCAAAGGTGCGAACGGATAAGGAAACGTGCACGGAGGATAAGTTCATATTTTAGGACATAACCATTTATGCACATGAGGATATATTTTTAGCAATGAGGTGTAGAGCACAAAAATGAGGAAGAGACTTGCGCGTCACACATTGGATATTTTGGAAGATCAACTATGAAGTGCTTTGCATGGACACAAGTCGGAAATAGATCTACTACTATCAGTTAACTAACAATAGTCTATTGTTAGCACTATTGCATGTAAGCCTATTTATGTAACGACACATGGCTAATAATAGCATGCGACCTATTTTTGTATTATATAAGAGGTGAAGGGAAAGTCCCCACACTTATAAGTATGTATTGAACTGCGTAGTAGAAAACACGATGAATTATTATTATTACGGGATGAGTAGAGAGACAAATATATGTATGTGTGCAAGATTGGACTATTGTATCATATCTATGCGCGTATGGGCATATAATGCCATTACTGTAAGAATCTTCTATGTAATTTTCATATTTAATATAATGGAGGATATTGGCTGAATCTAAGTGTTAGTTCTATGTGTATCTAGATCTAGTATGTTCTTGATTTCATCATGGTTAATACTTAATTTTGTTCTCCCTTAGATATAGATCTAGCATGCTCTATAGAATGATGTATTAATAATGGAACTACATGTGTTAAGTCTTCATCATGCTAACATCCTGCAACAACAACCCTAAAGAGGGACCTGGTACCTTTGCGCACTTTGGGTGAGTGCTCAGTCTAGGCTGAGTGATGTACCAACGACGCCTAGGGTCTTATTGGGCTTGTATTACTGAATTCTAGGCTACATCATTGGTTCTATTTCCGAGACCTCTTTTTCAGTTGTTTTCAGGATGGTTTGCAATGAAGACATACTAGTTGACCTTAGAAAGTGTTGAAGAGTGGATACACGATTTGGAAGAAGAATACGCATGATGGTTCAACACTAGATCTGAGTTTAACACACACATATGGGTGGAACAGAACCTGTATGATATTCTATATGAGAGCTTTTTGCCATCTTCGCAGTATAATTGTATGAGTGGTTGATTGCATATGCATCTAAGCGAATGGAGGTACCACATACTTGTTTGGACATAGTAAGAATTTCAGGCCCTTTATGATATTGATCGATCTAGAATCGAGCTATGGATACATGGTTCTGTGGTGTTTTAAACAATTATATCTTGGAGTACTCAATTTCCACTTATTCATGCCCAAAGGTAGCTGAATTCAAATTTTTACGATATCCAAGGGGAACTTACCTGCAAGGCATTCCACTGGCAATCAAGATCCTGATGATAACTTTGAATTTGGAGAGTAAATCAATGGCTCACTAAACCCCACCACGTGTAGGGGCAGGAGTAGGTTTGGTGAAGGATGATAGATCTAGTGGTAGAAAGGCAGAGAGAGGAAAGGTGGCTTAAGTATAATGAGGCACATGAGAGGGAGGTAGAGAAGCATCGTAACATTGTAGAAAGTATGATGTTGAGGAGAGATGGATCATGAAGCATTTGAAGCTCTCATAGAAGACATGGATCCAAAGCATCAGGAACTCCCCCATCTTAGAAAGCATGACAAGGATCCTCCCTTAGCCTCACGTAGCGGTGCACCGAAGAGATGACCTGGGTAGCAGTGCATGCATCTGAATCCACCTGGTAACCTTGCCCTTGCACTTGGTTTTCTAGCATCTAGTATGTTGGTATCCAGATTTAATCTCCTTCACAACTTGAACAACATCATGAATTTTCACAAGACACTCAAGGATAGATAGATGTTTTGTATGTCGTTTGTAGCTAGGGAAGCACACCTATCTGCTTGTTTGCATTCAATAATTGAGGGAGTGGATAGCACCTTCAAGAGGGTTTTGATCTAACCCTCACTATTTTAGGTTGTGCCTATCAACCAAGGCAAGAGAACCTGTATTGCAGCCCCTATATGGTAAGGAGATGGAGATATCCTTGTGTTTTACATATGATATGGAAGAGGCTTTGTGAAAACATGATCAAGTATCCATTATCCAAACTCAAAGGAGTTGTCACTACTAAATGATGGAAATGTTCTCAAAACAAAGCTAGAGCTACTAAAGACATGATAAAACCCTGATCAACTTTGTGCATTTTAGTGAAAGGATTGAATTCTTTTGTGGACACACAATGTAAATACATGGGTATTGTAGGTAGGATGAGTTAGTCTAAAATGAAATTCTAATGAGAGATGTTGGGACAAGAGTAGTTAGGAGTCATCACCTTCTTTGGGAAACTTTGTAAATGAATTACAACACCTAAACAACAGAGATGTTTCAATGAATTTGAAGTTCTCTTTCAACCAGGATGTGTGCACACATGGATGCCCAAATCTACACTATTCCATACAAAATTTGATAACCTGCCACAAAGGCTTGAAGAAAAATATCAATGAAGCATCCAGGAATCCCTATTTAATCATGACCTAAGGTGCACCCAAAGGTTTACAGACAGTCTCATTAATCAAGGATAGTAAGATGATTTTAAATCTATTTATCTTCTATCAGATGAAAGCTCTTCTGAATACAAGATTGAAAATGCCATTAAACCATCAACCAGAAATGAGACCCTGTATGATCAGAGAGATCCTAAACACTAGATTGTAACATAAGCATGAAACACAAATTGAAAACATACTGAAATATAAGTGTATGCAAGCTTTGCCAAGAGATAAAACCAGTTAATCCAAGAATTTGATTAGATGTATCAATAAGGGAATGTTATTTAGACAATCTCAAAGCTTGTTGATGGCTTTACAGGCTAAAACCAGCTCAACATGATGAACATTTCATGCAAACAGGAACCAAAAATGGCTCTTAGGCAGTCTCTCCAAAAAGAAATGGACTTCTTCCAGTTTTCCACATGAAAATTCTTCTCTCCTCCTCCAAAATTCTCAACAAACTTTTTAAAATGCCTCCAAATTACATCATATATCCTCTGCCATCTTGGATCCTTGCATCCCAAGCAAAGAATATGCCAAAGGGATCAAATTTGTTACAAAACCCTATCCATTTGATGAAAAATGATATAAAATTGTAAAACAACTCACCAAATGCTAGAGATGCACAAATATTTTAAAATATTGCATGAAATTAGATCCTTATCCATCCCAGGGTCACGTTTTTGGCATTCCACCATGCCAACATGCATTTGTAATCATTTTTCACCTTTTTCCTCATCGTTTTAACTCTGCAACTTTTCATTTTTTACCTTTCACGTGTTTTTCACGGGCTGAGGAAAATATTCCATGAAAAACACTACAGGGCACCAAATTAGCTCAAAATAATGGTTCCATTGCACTCATAAGGCCGAGGGGATGTGAAATCATATAAAATTTCATGTGATTTGGTGCAAAAATAACGATTCCACACTTCTTGGAGCTTCCATGGCACCCAAAAATGAAAATGCATAGCAACCGTTGATTAAAATCAACTTTAAATCTCTACCCTCCACGTGTCAGATCAAATCTTGAATATTCCCTTGAAAATACCCTTTTTCCCTTTGGATGAGGTGGGACACGTGTCCAAATACCATTAGACCAGGCCTTTGCCTCCAAAAATGCATTTCAATCCCTTTTTTGGATTCGGGAAATTTTTGAATATTTTCCCCACGAGCCCTGGATGTGCCACGTGTCCTCTTGTGGGCCTCCACCAAAACCATGGGCCAATTTGATGCATTTTTCCACTTTTTCAAGAAAAGGAAAATTTTCTCCAAAACCTCTGCGGGCCCGAACACCTGCTGCCGCTTCTGCCATGTGGCGGTCTCCCATTCACTGCAGAGCCGACCCCTCCCCTTTTCCTTCACTCCTCCATGAGAAAAAAAAACCTCTTGTGGGCTCACGCTCCCCTTTTCACCTTTTAAATAGGCCACATGTCACCCCCTGATTGGATGCGGGGGACACCTTCAACTTTTCCCGTTCGGGGCCAGGGACAAATTTTTGGTTTTGAGATTTCTAGCCAAACTTTGTAAATTTTTTCATTTTCTCCGCGCTCCCACATTTCCACAAAATCCAAGACACATGTCCCCCCTCCATTGGACGTGGGTCTATTCTTCATTTTTTACCTTTTATACCAAGGGTAAAAATTCCCAAAATTTTCTTCGGCCCCCATTCCCATTTCTCCTCCCGGACACGTGTCGCCTTCCTACTCGTCACGGGCCTTCGGGAAAAAATTGATTTTAGCATTTTGAAGTCAAAATTTTCAAACTCTTCCAAGTCCCCACTTTTCCAGTTGACCTCCCTAGACACATGTCGCCCTTCCATTGGGCGCGGGCCTCTAGGTCAAAATTTTCCATGACATTTTGAGCCAAAAAAATTTGAATTTTTTTAACTCCACCGCTGCCCATTTGATCCTCCCATGCCACGTGTCACCATACCATTGGGCGCGGGCCCTCGGAGAAAAATTTAACATTGAGAAATTTTTCAAAAATGAAGAAAAGTTTAAGTGACCCCTACCCCCACGGTTCATCTGACCAATCACATCGTGCCACGTAGGCACATCACTGTAGCACTGCGGGGCCGTGGTCAAGAATTTTCCTTTCACCAAAATTTCAAAAATGACAAGTTAATAATGTTTTCTGCACATCCCTAACCAATAGGAGCCTGCCACGTTAGCATAAAGATTGTAATGATAAATTTGACGGCCCGAGAGCCCGTCAAAATGTGAAAAATATAGGGAATGCCCTAGAAACCAATTTTTTTGATAGGGAAGGCAGAATTCTTCATTTTAAACCAATTGAATCATTTTTGACATCATTTGCAACCTTGGGATTGGGGAAACACTTGCACGAATTCAGGATTTGATCAATTTCAAGTTTTTGCATGATTTGGCAATGGAAAAGACGACACATCCCGAAAAATGAAATATTAGGGCACAAATGGGGGAAACTTGGATCTTGTTTCAAAATAGGGTAGAATAACAACATTATGAGCATATCAAAGGCATTCAATTGGAAAATGTGAACTGCAGACCATGAGACCAAAAATGAAACGTTTGTGAGTACATTTGGTCATGAAAAATAAGGCACATTATGCAAACTCAATAATGGGACCAACATAGTACAACAAACAATGAACAAGTTAATTCATGTAGTGGGAGATTAGGATCAATTCTTATAAGAGGTACAATGATGGAAGCATAAAAAATTCAACTTCATTATTATATGGAAGTACCTTTTTGGGTGTATCATCAAAGACATAATACAAGTGCGCTGATTTTTGACTAACTTTTGGGAGTAGTAACGTTTCATAGATCTGTCAGTGTGCGGTTCGGTTCTACTATTGGGACATAGGGAAGAACATATTTTGTCCGACCCTACTAAAGGTTTGGGATTAGGAGGCACAGTAGCTCTAGTTCAAAGTGGATATGCTGGTTTTGGAGGTAGGGGAAACATAGGAGGTTCTAGATCGGGTGGGTAAGGTTTGTACCAACCCTAGGATATTTACATGGAAATGTCTCTTCATCATCTAGAGTATAGAGGCATAGAAGATGTTGCTTTGAACACGTGTATATGCGTGAAATAATGTGGCATGTAAAAGGAATCATGGATTTTGAGTGCAGGGAAAGAAAATTTGCTACTATGTTATAAGGGAGCACACACAACCGGAATAAAAGTTTGACCTTGATTAGACTTGCGTTGACTATCTAGCCTTAAAATATGCATTCCTTAAAGAATTTTACATCCCTGAGTTTGAGTATAAGAGTATAAGTGCACTCAAGGATATTAAGCAAGGCACTATTGAGAGTGTTAGAGAGTATGATGCCCATTTTAAAATGCTATTATCTAAGCTATCTTATGATATACACACAAGCCATCATGTACAATGGTTTGTTGGAGGTCTGATTACCCCTTTTAGAAGGGAACTATCCTATAAGACATACAATGACCCGTGCAAGAAATTGGAGGTAGGTCTACATGTTGAGGCAGTTGGGAGTATTAACACTGGCATTAGCCCATTCTTAGAGGCACATATTGTAGCTATGACAAAGAAGTTAGAGAAACTATTAGAAAATTTGGCCCATGAAATACGCTCAAGGATTTGGTGTATAGATTGTGAAGTAGAAGGTCACACCAAGGATAGTTTCCCCCACAGATCCATACGTTCATTGTTGTTAGAATGCGAGATCTATCATTTGAATCATGATGCTAGCCACTATCCTTTGTTACAGTGTGTGATAAGGAAGAATGTATCCTGCTATTGTAAAATTTTTTGGTCCTCGACCCATGATACAGAAGATTATAGATTGATCGGTTAGATCCATGATGCCATAGACATTGGTGTATGACAGACAAGTGTAACTGATAATTCTAAAAACAAGAATGAGCACCAGGATTGCGATCACAGTCAAGCATGCTATGACAGGAATGAGGGGTGTTTTGAGGGAGGTCATGGAAGAGGATGCATTTTTGAGGTGGATATGGAGGATGAGGCCATGGTGGAGGAAGAGGCAAGTTTCCTTGTAGAACATGTCATACATGCGAGTCTCCTGACCACTACAGGCGTGAATGTCCTCAAAATATTACATGATATTTTTGTGGAAAGAACCATAGCTACGAGGAGTGCCCTGACTTGTATGAGCATTTGAGTAAGCAGCATAAATAAGAAAACAAAGGCACATGGATGGTTAGGATATAGTGTGCTATTAAAAATCAATGGATGCCTAAGCTTGAAGCAGAGTTTGAGGTGTTGCAAGTGAAGATCACGACTTGCGCTGAGGCAGCACATTCCAGAGAAGTATTACAAAAGTAGCCTCCCATCACTAAAGAGGAAGTTCTCCATGCATGATACCTAGATCCCGCCCTTCAAAAGGAGGTTTACCAGGAAACCATGGAAGTTCTCAGGAATCTTCAGGGTGAGATATAATACTTAAAAGAGTAATTACAGAAAATAGAGCAAAATAAAGTATTAGAGATGGTCCAAATTGATATATATGACTTAAGGGAAGTATGTAAAATGTTGTGCCAGGAAAATATCATTCCACTATTAGGGAGTTTGGTAAAAGTAAACACTCCACACGTAAGTGTTGGGACTGGATGGTAGATTATACATGCAAATATTCCCCCTCATAGTCTAGATTATGACAGGAAATCACTCGAATTCTATTATGGATGGGTGGTACAGTTGAGTAATATACTAATTGATACAGGTTTGGAAGTCAATATTCTTACCTTAGATGCATGGGTACAAATGGGAAGACCCCCATTGCAGCCATCATCTAATATATTGTTCATGGCTAATCATACTAAGGCGACTCCCATCGGAGTCTTGAACGATGCATCCATTACCATAAAAGGAGCCAAGTTCACTAGAGACTTTGAATTTTTAGTGCTTGACAGAGTCAAATAGCTTCCCACTCTATTGGGGAATCCTTGGTGTTAAGAAAATAATGTTGATCTTTGGTTTAGCAAGGACTATATCAATTTTGAAAATAAAGAGGAACGAGTTATTATCCCTTTAACATATGGAAAATATGTGCCCTATGTTGAGCCTTGAACCGAAGAAGATTTGAATAGGATTTATGTATGTGTCATCCGAGATCCAGAGATAATTGAGCCAACCAAAGGAGTAATTCAGTGGGAGGATGCACAGTCTATTAGCAATACTACAAGTGTTGCTTGTGATAATTGGGCTCACAACACTTATGAGTTGGTAGGGCATGAAGTAAAGAGCATATTTCCTAGAGGTACAAAACCATGTTATGTCAGGAGGATAGGTAACAACTTGGTACCTTGTTACATAGGAGAAGGAGATCCTATGGTATTCCTGCATGCCATGGAAGAATAGTGGATAGACCCACTAGAAAGAAGAAATATGCTAGCATATACACTACGTGGGACAACAACACACTGGTGGGTGGCCCATAGGGATAATCTTGTAGGATGGAATGAAATTAGGATTGCTCTTACTACTAGGTTCTTCAGGAGAAATGCACCTACTCAAATATGTACTTATTATGGTAATCAACCTGTTCAACACCATGTTTAGAAGTGTGATAGAATCTGGATAGAAGGGTAGGAAGCTTTACCACCTTCGCTATGGGTGCATAGGTTTTATTCCACTATACAAGGTTGCGGCATGTTTGGTATGTATATGCGAACTCCCCACATAAACCGAAAATTGGTAGAATTTAATTATAGGAATGGACCGGACATTTGACTTCTTCTCTACGTAGCCTCCGCTGGAATAAGCATTGAAAGTTATTAAGCACTTAACTATGGGGGATAGTGCCAAGGTTGAAAAACTCCTTCAAGATTTATTAGATAAGGAAGACTTAGGAGCGCATATTGATGAATAACCCAGGCAACATTACTTCAACGTGCTTTCCTTGAGAAAGAGAAAGGAAAAATGCTCTACTTAGTGGATGAAGAAGAATTCAAAAATCTAGATGTAAACCATTCAACAGGGAGGCATGAGGTATTGGATAGTGCAGATAAGACCACACGCGCCTATCATGAACCTATGAAGACAAAGAGGGTGAATATTGGATCAGAGGATGAGCCTAAAGAGGCCATAATTGGAGACTATTGGTCATAATATGAAGTGGAAAAAATCATAGAGTTATTAAGGGATTACTAGGACCTATTCCCTAGGGGTACCATGAACTTAAAGGTGTGCATGAATCATTAGGTGAGATGAAGATAAAGCTTAAAGAGGGTGCACACCCAGTTAGAAAGAGACCTTATAGAATGAACCCAAACTTGCATGAAAAGGTCAAAGAAGAGATTGATAAAATGTTGAAGTATGGGATTATCAAGCCCCTTGATGAGTTAGAATGGGTTAGTCCAATGGTGATCAGTATCAAGAAGGATGGATGGATTAGGATATGCGTGGAATACAAGGAGTTGAATTTTGCATGTGTAATTGATCCATTTCCTATGCCATTCATTGAGGAAATACTAGAAGGCATTGCAAGGTGTGAAATCTATTCATTTATAGATGGGTTTTTTGGGTATCATCAGGTTAGGATTTCCCAGGAGGATCAGGAACAAGACTACATTTACTACTGAATGGGGTAGCTTCACCTATAATGTAATGCCTTTTGGTCTGAAAAATGTGCCTGTTATATTTTCATGCATAGTTGTTCAAGCCTTCAAAGAATTTATTCACAACTTCTTATAGGTCTATTTAGATGATTGGACAGTGTATGGATTGGTTAAGGATCATTGTGAAAATCTACGCTTAATGTTTGAAATATGTAGACAATTGAGTATCTCTTTGAATATCAAGAAGTGCATATTTGCTACACCATTTGGAATAATTTTAGGACACATAATCTGTAAGGAGGGTTTGTTGGTTGATCCAGCCAAGGTTGTAGTCATTATAGGCCTAAGAGAGCCTACCAGTCAGAGTGAGGTGCATAGATTTTTGGGTCATACAAGATATTACAGAAAGTTTATTAAGGGATATGCCAAATTTTCTACACCATTGGAAGAGTTACTGAAGGGGAAAGGTATGTTCTACTGGGAAGAACCGCAACAACACGCATTCGAGACATTGAAGGAAAAACTTACTACCACACCTATTCTATGTTTTCCTTTATGGGACCAACCATTTCATGTACATATTGACGCCTCTGGCACAGTCATTGGCACAATGTTGGCTCAACCTAGAGAAGGTATTGTAGATCATCCTATCTGTTTTACTAGTAGAAAGTTTACTCCTATAGAACATAATTACACAACTACAGAGTGCTAAGCTTTGTTAATGATCTATGTGCTACATAAATTCCACCAGTACCTACTAGCTACACCATTCATCTTTTATACAGATCACATGACATTAAAGTATTCTGTAAATAAACCTATTTTATAAGGGCACATATTTCAATGGATGCTACTATTTTAGGAATTTGAATTCACAGATGTGGTAAAACTAGGGAAAAGTAATTCTAGACCAGATAATCTATCAAGGATAGAGTCAGGAGAAGAAGCATAGGAAATTGAAGATACCATATCAAATTCACAGTTATATAGGTTACAACGAGTGCCATCATAACTAGAGGAAATTGTTATCTTTCTACGAATAGGGATGGCACCAGAAGGAATGAAATCCTTGGAGAAGAAACAACTTTCTATGCGCACAACCCCTTATATGTTAATCAGTGGTGATTTGTATAAATTAGGCTGAGATTAAGTATTGTACCATTGTGTATTGGAACATGAGCACATGTATATTATGGAAGAGGCTCATAATGGTATTGCAAGTGGAAACTATGTAGGTGATGCTACTACGCACAAGATTCTACTCATTTGGATTATCTTTGGGATACCCTATATAAAGATTGTAAGGCATGTGATCATTGTCAACATCTTGGAAAACCAGGTCAATGAGATGAAATGCCTCTGAGACCTATTACTAGTGTAGAACCATTTGAGAAATGGGATATAGATTTTGTGGGTCCTATTTCACTAGTTTGCACATAACTGGATCATGCTACATTATAACTTGCACAAACTATCTGACAAGGTGGGTAGAAGTAGCACCTACAAAGGACTGTACAATGGCTACAACAGCTAGGTTTCTATGGGAAAATATTATTACAAGGTATGGATGTCCTTTAAGTTTGACCAGTGATAGGGCACACATTTTCTTAATGAGACAATCAAAATTTTATTAGATGAATTCATGATTGCACACCATAAGACTACACCCTATCATCCTCAAGAAAATGGAAATGCTGAGGATTTCAACAAAATTTTGAGCCGCAGACACTCACAAAAATATGTGATGTTGGACAAAAGGATTGGGATGATAAAGTATCTCGTAGTCCTTTGGGCATATTGGAAAACTTATAAAAGGTTGAAAAAAGCCACACCATTTCAATTAGTATTTAGTACGAGAATCGAGTTCTTCCTATGGAATTTATGTTACTTTCTTTATGTATTGCGCATGCCGAGGTCTAGCTGATGAGAAAGCTTTAGAAGAATGGATTAAAAAGATAATCAAGATGGATGAGTGATGAGCCATAGCACGTTGGAGTTAGAAGCAAGAAAAGGCTAGGTAGAAAGCATGGCATGATAGAAACATAAGGGATAAGAAGTTTGAGATTGGAAAAATGGTACTTCTCTATGACTCTAAGTTCTTGTGCCATCCAAAAAACTTAAGGTACATTGGTTGGGGCCGTATGTTATCACTTACATCCTTGAAACAGGTGCTTTCTAGTTAGAAGCACTTGATGGAACACGGCTACCCGATTACTTCAACAGAGTAGGCTAAATCCCTACTATAAAAAATTCTTCTTGGTGATTATAATAAGGTAGTATTTCCATTTAGATTAGGTTTTCAAATATGCATTCCCTTAATGTATTCATTATTTGTTGCTATGGTTTGTCAATTTTGTTGGTGTGTTATGTAATAAGCACGTTTATGCGCTAGAAGCTAATTACTATTTGAAGAATTTTTATGTGCAGAGGACTGCACATACTTCAAGTGTGGGGTTTTTGTTTATATATAGGTACAAGACAGGTTAGAAATGATCGATGAAAGGAATAAGCTGCTATGGGTGCTATTCAAGTAAAAGGATTTCCTCTAAAAAGTGACAAAAATGTAGATATATGAGGGAATAGTATAACGCGAGGTAAGAATATGCCTTAACAACTACCAAAGTGGAAGGTGTTTGGGACAAGGTACTTAGCGCAAGGAAGCACACTAAAAATAAGTCTATGACTAAAGGGTAGGAAGGCGTTCTAGAAGGTTATAACTGGGGTTGTGAAGAGGTACCGTGTGGAATGAATGAAATTGGTCAATAAATGAGAGGACATTGGGTAGGTAAAGGAGCAATAAATGCATTAAAAATGTGAAAATTTATATAAGGATGGGATGTGAGTTCATTATTTCCATTGTGATTAAGAGAATTTGACAAGAGCTAAGTGTGAAGAGCCAAGAAATCATGTTGAGGTGTGAGGAGTGTGAAACCAGATGTGGAAAGGAGGTTTGTGTGAAGGAGAAGCTTACGCTCCCACATGAGAAGGGTTTGAGAGAAGAAGATGAGTTAAAAATGATCTAAGGCACATGATTTCCACTAGGGAATAGAGATTTGAGCTATGGTTTGAGTTACACATTGTAGAAGTCAAAAGATGAGTATTTTCGAGGATTTCGGGGGTAGAAATGACACCAAAGAAGGTATTTGTAGTAAGAGTTAAGGGAAAGAAGAAGGTGGTTGTGGAGGAAGAAGAAATGACACCTGAAAGAAATTTTTCAGAGATGCAATATCCAGAAGGGGTTATAGTAGGCTAGGAGTGGGATTCCCACATTCAGAGAAGTAAGATAAGTGATTACAACCATCGTACCATAGAAAACAAGGAGTTGGATGCACTATTGAACACAAAGACAAATAAGTGCATGATGGAGGACATGTCGAGTCTATGACGACGCTGGGGAGAATTTATTGAAGAATATTAGAGTATATCAGTTATACGAGCTCCCCTACTTTGGAAAATATGATCCCTTATACCAATGGCTCATGAGAAGAGTACATAAATACTTCTTCTACTTTTCAGACGCAGAGTAAGGATTTCAGCCGTCTTTGATCTCCACAATGATAGGGTTGAAGGCTATAGGTGAAGACCTCAAGGGGGACTTAACAAACAAGGCCGCAATTCTAGAGACTAGGAGGAGATGGGGTACACCAAGGGTCCACACAACATGGACATAGACAAGCTAAAAAAGTACCTAGTTGTGCAGAAGCCGCACACCTTGTGACAAAATTAAATGACCAAGAGAGGTGGTCACAAGTGAATACCATGTGGTTGCACATTGCTAGAAGGATGTCTGAAGGAGTGATCTACAACATTTTAGGTTACATTGCAAAAACTATCGTTGAAGAAGTGCGTTCAGGAGGAAAGATTAGTTTTGGGGCTGTTCTATTTTCTCTGATATTCATGGAGATCGGGGTGCCAGATGGACCCAAGGAGAAGGTCTAGGAGTATCCCATGGAGAACAAGTCACTTGCAGAATGATTTAGCAAGTACTTGTGTGAAGGATCGATGACCGAAAAAATCAAGCATTCGGATGAGAATTGGTACAATAGGCTCGGAGTGACATTCGAGAGAAGAGTGGTGCATACCAAAGGATTTGACATAAATGGTGGGTAAGGTAGTTTAATTTTTCGTATACCAACACTTTTGCATCATGTGATTTGTGATGAAGGATAGGGCTTGGAGCCCATCATGCAAATTGGTGTATGCCGTCACAATGAGGTATTTTTAGGCATTGGTTCACAGGTTCTCAAACATGCGTCACCTAACATTCAATGCAAACAAGGTAGACTACAACTACCACACACTGAGGAAGAAGTATGTATACCCAGGACATAATGCATATATTAAAAGGCTCATCTCATATGTGATTAGCATAAATCCAGTAAGTTTGGTTGTTGGAGAAGAACTTGTGTACCTCCAACTGAAGCCCAAGCTAGAAAAAAACAAGTATGTGGAAGATGATTTCACACTCCCGTGGTCACCGAAGGGTAATCATACCATAGAGAGCATTCCAGACCTAAGCCTATAGAGAAAATTGAAGTAGAGGATGAGGAGGATGAGCACGAGGATAGTGGTGGTTTGGAACATAGAGGTAGAAGATAGTCTCCAAATAAGGATGAAGATGAGTGCATAAATACACCACCTCAAACACAAGAGGGGATGATGAGAACTTGGATGTAGTCCAAGGAGAGCACTCGATTCAAGAGAGTGTTCAGGAGAACAAGGACCCAAGGTGCTACTCTGCAAATAGTGTGCAAATCACCCCGACTCTCTCCACAGAAGGAGACAACTGAGAAAAGGAGAAGGAAATTAAAATTGAATGAGGAAGCGGAAGAGTCGAGGAAAGTGTGCCCAATTCTCCTACACCTCCAGAGAATGTAGAAGAACAAAAAGATGAAGAAATGAAGGATGGAGAAGAGGAAGAAAAAGGAACAGATGAGACAACAACCGAGACTACTCAGGAAGTAGAAGCACAAGTCCCAAATCTAGAAGCCCAAGTTCCTAAGCAGCCTAGGTCAAGAAGAACAAGTGGGGAATACATTCCACCATCCATGGGCTATGCTAAGGACATAGGTAAAATTATTCATGCCTATTTCTAGAGCACACTAACACAAAAGGAGTTATATGGTTGGGAGTTAATGGATGCAGATATGACAATAATGCACACAAGAAAGAAATTGTCATGGTCAATGCACACGCACATGGATGAACCAGATTTTGATGTGTGTGAGGAGTTATGAGTGTTGAGGAGGTTAAAAAGACACCTTAGGCTAGACACATAACAATAAAGCCTACTTTGTTATGTCAGATGAATAGGTGAGAAATGCATTGGTAAAATTATTAACAGAGGTCGTATGTTAGAATATGGATAAATCTTCCACAATTAGGGTGCTAAGGGAAGAGATAAAGACTAAGGATGAGGAGATAGTATGCCTAAAGTAGAAAAGAGACTTGGCATAGAATAAGAATGTTGTGCTTATCAACATTGTAGAGGAGATTGGGGACAATTTCATGAAGGCTAGGCCACACTTAGAGTCAAAGTTACCAAAGACATTTCCGTCAGGAATACATTATGTAAGTACATTGGTGGAATTATTTCTTGAAGATGAACCTATGTGCATGCCAGTGCTAAAGGATCCAACACAAGATGCAGAGTGAGAAAAGGCTTCAGTGATGAGGAAGATTGCATCATATGAAAGACTGCTACAAGTGTGTGGGAAGAACTAAAGAAGGTAGACCAAGCCTTGAACATATGTACAGCTCCAGAGGTGCTCATAAAAATAAAAACCTTGGAGGAGGAAAATGAGGTCCAAAAAGTGATGAAGGACAACACATTAGGCCATGCGAGAAGATTAGCACTTGGTTAAAAAAGCGCAAGGCCTTGGAAGCATCCCAAGAATCACATAAGGATCGACTAAAGGAGCTTGGGAGACTCATCGTGTAGAAGATGGATTTGCTAGAGGGAAGGATGAATACAATCTCCAACATTGTGTTGGTCTTACAAAATGATAATGGAGAAATACACATGATGAACTCGCAGATCAATTGTTGTGGACATTCCCGAAAAGCAAAATGAAGTAATCATTAAGTAATAGACCTTGAAGGCTAAGATAAAGGAGGGATATCTCAAATTAATTTTTCAGGTTGAACTAGATGAAGTTGCAGAGTAACATCATTCCTTTATGCATATAGATTCATTCCTATTCTTCCCATTCGATTCCTTAATTTTTTTTTGAGACAACCATTGCCAGGGCAACAATACAATTAGTGTGGGGTAATGTTGAGCAGAGAATACTTAACAAAAGGAACACAAGAGGTCTACACGGGAAAATAGGGCATGTTCAAAGGTGTGAATGGATAAGGGAAACATTTGCACAGAGGATAAGTTCATATTTTAGGACTTAGCCATTTCTGTACATGAGGATCTATTTTTAGCAATGGCATCAAAGCACACAAATGAGGAATAGACTTGCGTGACACACATTAGCTATTTTTTGAAGATCAGATATGAAGTGCTTTATATGGACACATGCCAAAAATAGATCTACTACTATCAGTTAACTAACAATAGTCTATTGTTAGCACTATTGCATGTAAGCCTATTTGTGTAATAGTGCGTGGCTAATAATAGCATGTGACCTATTTTGGGATTAGATAAGTGGTGAAGGGAAAGTCCCCACCCTTATAAGTATGTAGTGAATTACGTAGTATAAAACATAGATGAATTATTATTATTACGAGATGAGTAGAGAGATAAATATATGTATGTGTGCAAGACTGGACTATTGTATCATATATGTGTGCGTATGGGGATAAAATTCCATTACTGTAAGAATATTCTGTAATTGTCATATTTAATATAATGGAGGATATTGGATGAATCTAAGTGTTAGTTCTGTGTGTATCTAGATCTAGTATGTTCTTGATTTCATCATGGTTAATACTTAATTCTATTCTCCCTTAGATATAGATCTAGCATGCTTTGTAGGATGATGTATTAATAATGGAATGTGTTAATTCTTCATCATGCTAACATCCTGTAATAACAACCATAAATAGGGACCTGTACCTTTGCGTGCTTCAGGTGAGTGCTCAGTTTAGGCTGAGTGATGTGCTAGCGTGCCTAGGGTCTTATTGGTCTTGTATTACTAAATTATAGGCTGCATCACAATATATGTGGGATCTGGGTCCATTATCTTACCAATTAACACTTGCTACAAAACTATGTAAGCTAACCTCAAAATGTGGTGTGTACCTTTTATATGGTTACTACCCATGAAGCTAAGGATTTCATGATTTGATGGAATTGAAGGATGAATTTACAAGGAATGTGTTCGTAGTACAAACTCAATTGGACAACAAAGTACAACCATATATTTTATAGGTATATATGAATACCTCCACTCCACCAACTATGATGTGGGATATTTCTTCACAAAAAAATCCAATAATGGACACCCTTATCTCCAAAATATAGTCTAATTTGGGCTTTGTCATCCCCACAAAATAACATAAGATGGCCACCTCCTTCACTAAGAAAGTCACCAGAATGGAACATATCAGCACCAAAAGTACCATACAAAAATTATCACACAAAAACCAAGGTTGGAACACCCCATAAAGACCTTATGGTGTGTGGTAAGGAGGATACTAGGGTGACTACCAAAAAGGAGGATGATACCCATATTGCGAGACAAAGGGTAATTTTCTATCTTTGTAGAGAGAAAACCAAATTATGTGGAATTAATATTTGAATCCTGAGTGGAAATTATTATGTGTATACTATAAGGTGTATTCACGACATAATACATAAGAATATCCCACACTGGATAAGTAAAGAAAGGAAAAACAACTGCATAATGTTAATATGATCAACATGGTTCATAGAGAAACTAATAGTTTGCAAGGCATTAATAGAACATAGAGGAAAAAACATGGATTGAATCAAGTGTATATCCCTATGGAGCCCTAAATTCAACATGCTTACAAATACACCTACCTAAACCCATGAAAATAAAAGGAATTACTTGAAGAAGCCAAAGGATCTCTCCACTCGATCCAGAATAGAGATGCCAATGTGTAATATACTTGGGAAGATGAAGCTAAAATTTATAAGTAGACAATGAGAATGTTAAAAAAAAGGAGTGGTTGCATCTTTAAAGGATCTCATGAACATGGTAAATGTCCCATGCAATGATGATATTTCACAAAACATATATAGCTTTCTTATAAATCTATTAGAAAGTGCATCAGGTGGAGTAGTGTAAACAAAGAAATGAGTATGGTACACAAATAATAAAAAAAACCATGGGATGTGGAAACCTATTTCATATAATTATGAGAGGTTATGAAATAAAATATATAATATTAAACTTTAGAAGCATAGTAAACATGATGTTGAGATCCACTTGGGAAGCTATGGAGCCCCTTTGGCATATAACCTTGTTACTCTCAGCCTCATAGACTATGGTAGAGTAGATCCAATTGGACGATTGGAGGATGTTGAGATATAGGTAGGAGACTTAAGTTTGAAAGGGGATTTTGAAGTTATTGATATGAAAACTAATGAAATGCATTACCCAATATTGATTGGAAAGAAGTGGGTGTATGATGGAAACATGAAAATCAACACAATAACCAACTAGATGGAAGCACACCTCAATGACTATATTATTGTCATTCCAATGAATAAGTTTGAATAGAAAACCTATACCATTCCTAAAGAAATAATTTCACCATGTTGGAAAAATATTTTTCAAGTAAAAATATGTGCTTTGTCAATGCTCACAGGATTGAATCCATTCATTTCAAGATGGGACAACTCCTATTTATTGAAATCTAGATTATTTACACTATTTATAACTCTTGAGGGGTGGTAAAATACTGGTGAAAGTGCATAAACACCCTTATTGTAACTCCAACCATAAGTGAGAGAGGGAGAAAGGTATGAGGTAGAGGGGAGAAAAAATGTGAGAGAAACAATGGGAAATGAGGAGAGAGAGTTATGTTAATGGTAGTAACACATATTCCATCAACCGATAACTCAGAGTATATTCAGTTCAATTAGAGGAAATATGCAAAAACCACATAATATCACAAGATAATGAAATGGAAAATTGGATAAAAAATACAAATATTTATAAAGTAAAGATTTATTCATTCCAAAAATAAGGCATAAACTCCTTCAAATTCTTACAAATGCTAGCATGTGCTCAACTGAGTGAAAATATGAAAATGGAGGGAAATTAAAATGAAAGGGAATGGAAGAATATAAATTTCTATAGAGGGAAAAAACTAATCCCTTGGAAAGGAGATAACATTACAATTTATAGCCAAAATTAATGGATATTTGCATTACCATGTGAATTGTCAACTTAAACTACAATCCCCAATGAAGAAATAGAAATTTTTAGTGACTTAAGTCACTTATAACAAAAGTTCCTCCTCAATGGAGAAATAGAATTCTGAGAGAGAAAGGGAAATAAGACGAGAGAGAAGATAAATTCTGAATAATGGAGTCCCACTCTTCCTTTATTGTGATGATGGATGTTACAACTAGATAGGTTTAAGAAATCAACTCTTCTTGATGAAGTTGATCTCTTGTCTCTTCACAAAAAAACACTCATCCCGTAATCATTATGAGGTAGTAACTTACACCATACATGCCCCGTACTTTGTAACCATGATATCCCTTAGAGTCAACCATATGAAATATATCTTTATAATCATCAATGGTAACATTGAAATCCTCCGAATGGAGACATTTCCTCTTGGTGAGATATAATTGAACACTTAATGAATGAAAAATACCTTCTGGAAGAATGTGAGAACTTCATGTCATGCCTCTTGAATGGAGATCAAGAATATACCAAAACCATGGTTCTTATCATGAAATTATTTGAATTTTCCCTTAAGAAATATCCTTAACAATGTCAAGGAAATTTCAAAAGGATTTGAAAAGGTTTCTTTTAATCATACTTTGTGGCAAGGAAATAAGTGTGTGGATAAGATGGAAAATTACGGAGTTCATAGTCATGATTATAAGATCTGGTGTAAAGGAGATGATTTCACCTTGAAAATTAATGATTTGACCTTGAAAATTAATGAAGTCATTAATAGAGATAGATTACACTAAGTTTGGTGATGCTTTGGGATGAGTGAACATATGTACCTCGTGTAATCGTGTGATAACTTACATAAAATGAACTATTTCTAAGATTTTGGAGCTGGAGTTACAGGTCAAAGAGCTAAGCGATAGGATGGAGGGGATAGAGGAAGGCACTAAAAGGAGGAAGTTCAATTTGTGCATCAGTAGTTATGAGGATGATCTGGAGGAAGATATGATTGATAAGGGTATAGAGGTTCTTTGAACAAAGAAAGTCTTGCTTGAGAATAGTGAATTTTTTCCTAAAACTTGGCAAGTTTTTTTCTCGGATCTTGTGTGAGAATTTTGCAAACTTCTCGCAAATCATGTTTAAGGATGGTTTCTTTTCTTTGTTCTATTTTTAGTTTCTTTTTGGTTTTGGTCCTGTCCTTCGTTGTATGAGTTAATCTTGTTTAACTCCTTTTGTGGACCTTTCTATTTCTTTGTTGTTCGGTGGTTCTTGTTCCATCTTTTGTAAGGCCCCTGGGAGTCAACCCTATTTTTACCTTATCTAATAAAAATTTAATTATTTGAATTATTCAATTAGGTGTTTCGTGATCAACACTACTCCTTGCACTTTGACTTAGGTCCACAAATGAATTTTCATTCTTCCATCATCTAATTTAGATCATAAAAATCCATGTGTGCCACTAGAATTGAAACAAGCTCACATATGGAGTTGTAGAGATTCATTTTTTTATGATCTTCCTAGCCTTAGAAAGTGGCAAGGATGATATGGTGCAATAAAAATTAGATTCCACAACTATTTCCGAAAATCTACAAACTTAAGTTTATTTTAGTGTTATGGGATGATGATTCCATATTTTGGGAAAAATTGGAACAAACCAACTCCAAATAAGTTACAAACTAATTTGTTAGAAATCCATCCCAAGACAAATAGATACTACAAATTTTCCAAGATTCCCCCATTATAATTAACAAGAATTTAAAAAATGGGTTCTGACTATGGGAAAAGTTTGAAAATTGGTGTTAATGGGAAAAATGGAAAAAATTCAATTTGTCATTTTGGGATAAATTATTGTCTAATTTGAGTGATTTTCAATTCGTTAGAACCATATAGATGAGAGGAAACAATATTACAAATTTGAAACGATTATCTTGTGGCATTTGAGAGAAAATGTAAAAATAATTTTCAGCACATGGGGTTTGCAACTATTTTTCGTAAAGAATGATGGTTTTTCTCAAAAGTGTGGCAATTCCTCTTCTTAGATAATTTCCAATAGTTCTAAATTATATTATTGAGGTGATGAATGGATTATCCAAGTTTGAAATGATTATGGCTTGGGGATTTTTCACAATCTTCTTTGTGAAAATGATGTTTTTGAGAAAACAGGGGATATAATGGTTGGAAAAAATAGCCATGCACAATTTTTTTAGGAGTTTATCACTTGCTATGTTAAATAAATCTCCTTAAAGGCACCATCATGAGGATTTTATAGTCTAAATTTGGTGGATAACATAGTTTGGAATGAGAAGATATGAGGAAAATAAGATTTGTAACTCTAGGGCACCAAGGACAGTTTCTTAAGTTTGAATGTGGTGAACCAGCTCTAAGATAAGATTTAATGGCTGCCTTGCACTTTTTGAACTCACTCTGTGATGCTTTGAGAGGGAAACAAGGTGAGGTGAATTATTTGGTGGATATGGGAGTGGAGATGGATAAGTGGATATTGAAATTCTATTTGCACCTTGGTGCACTTTTGAGGTGCAATTGTTCCTCATAAGAGTGATTTGGGTGCAATGAGGGTGAAAAAATGTGTTTGGAGTGGAAATGAAGATGGGGTTTACACATGCACTTGCACCCATGATTTATTTTAATTTTTTTGGCCATGCCTGGTCTTCCACCATGCAAAAATCCCAACCAATAAGGTGAAAGAACACTTATGGGGTGTAATTGCACCTCATAAGTGTGTTTTGGTGCAATGGAGATTCAAAACTCCACTTAAAATGAAAATTGGGTCCCACCATTAAGTCAAACTAAGCCTTCACATGCCCTTTTTGGTCATACATATGTTTTGTATTTGTAAAAATCAAAAGAATAATAAGAATGGGGTGTAATTACACCCCATAAGTGCACAAAGGGTACAAAGAGACACCAAAAGTGTGAAAGTGCACCAAAATGGAGGTTGGAGCATGGTTTTCACCTCAGAGCTTCTCCTTTTCCCCGAGTCTATCCTTTATGAAATTTTGCTATATAATATATGAAATTACATGGAAATGGGCCAATGAATCCAATGTTCCTATTTATGAAGCTTTAAAATGAGTTATTTAACAACTTTAACCTGTACCTTCCTTTTTACCTAGGGTGGTGCGCTAGTAAGCCAAGTTGTAAGAAGAGTTCTCAACAAACACGCACCAAACAAAATTTTAGGTCATGAAGAGAATTAAATATAATTTCATGTGATATTTATTTAGGCTCCCAACTCTATTAAAGGTGACTAAAACCTTCCATGTAAAATTCAAATGTAGAAAGACCACCTTGGCCCAAAGTGTCAAAAAGGTTTCTACATTCTATGCTCATAGAATTATATAAAACTTACTCTATCATAAATTAGGCTCCATAAGATTTAAAATTATTGTTATATGGGCTCCTATAACTTCACGAGGCTCTTGAAACTTTTCACTGAAGTTGGATCTTCAATGAAGCATGGACACTGCCTTTTCTCAAAAGTGCCTAGGAAGAAATCTTTCCCAAGACCATCCCAAAGCTCCCAAAATGCTTGTTAAATCATACTATCAAAAATAAAAATATGATAATTTCCCATTGACTCTAACAAATACTTATAAAATTATCCGAGTCTCTTGAAACCCTTCCTTGAAGTTGATCTTTTAAAATGAGAAATTTTTGTAATTTTGACCAGTATGAAAAAAATGGGAATTTTTTTGATGGGGTTATCAAATAAAATGAAATGATATTTTATATGCCAACATTCCATATGCACATGATGTTGAAAGTTGGTTTAAGGTAGGACATCAAGAAAAGGATATAAATTTGCAATACAAAATAGAGGTAAAGACATATGAATCTACAAACATGGTAATCTCTATCAAAACACACACTAAGAATCTATTCACATATGAATAATCATGATACAACAATTAGTATTCAACTAAATCAAAAATATCACAACTATATGAGTTTGCAAGGCATGATCAAGATTATACTTGATCTAAACAGAGAAATTCATATTCCATGGGAAATCATATCTTGAGTTGATGCAAATTTAGATGAAGGCTTAAATCATTAGATGTGCAAAGAGAAAAAGTAAGACCAATGAGGATGGTGTCTGTAGAATAAAATAAAATCCACAATTTTTGAGACCTCTAATATAAATGAATTTTTGAATGAATTACAAAAACATGTGCCTTGTTGACCTTAAGCCTTGACACTATCGTGAGGGTTGATAATTTCTTTCCTTTGTAAGGGATATGCCAAAGATTTTGGATTTAGAATAGACCATAATAGTTAATATATCATAGAAGCATAAGAACATGTGTCATATGATCAAATCACTCTTCTTTGTATTATTTCTTTGAACCATATTATAATTCATAGTTTATTACCATTCTCACATACTCCACTTATAATCTATCATCTAATATTTTGATGTCTCTTTTGTCCTTACCTATTTACACACACACACACACACACACACACACAACACACACACACACACACACACACACACACACACACACACACACACACACACACACACAATTCTATTCAATGCATGGTGTTTCTTTGTGTTAAACCCTAGTGCATTGGTTTTTTCATTGATGGAAAATTTGTGAGGGGTGAAGTGAGGATCAGTCAAAGGCATGAAGGTTGATTGGTAGTTCCTTCTCAATGGTGGTTGGTGTTCATGTAGTGGTTCAATATGATTTCATAATGGATTTAGGATGTTACAAGACTGATCGGTTTGGTTGGTGCCCATTGGAGGTATGGATAAGCTTAGTGTGATTTTCTTAGGTGTCCCACAAGTCTTGAATGATGTATTAAGGATTTTCAAGAGCTTCTAGGGTGATCATTAGGTCAGGTGTTACAAGTCACAGTTGGAACTAACCCATTTATGCCTAGTTATAGAGCCTAATGAGGCATAAGAGCTCAAAGTAGGCCATGAAAATTATATGTAAGCATGGTAGGAGCCTAGGAAAGTTTATAGAGAATTTTTGAGAATATATAGGGCTTACGTTATCACTTGGATACAAAATTCTAGTTTTCCCTAAAACTACCCTTGAGAACTAGTAGTGGAAGCTTGGAAAATGAGATTAATCTAAACCATAGAGGATAATTTAGATGAAATTAGTCCATGGAGTATTTAGAGGGAGATGTTGTGGTTATTTTTGTTAAATTTCATCAAACTTTGATGAGAAAGTTTGAAGATATTCATTTTTTCCAAAACCGGGTAATGTGAAAAGGGCTAAAACAATTACATATCTTATTATCACTCAAAAAAATATTAAGCCTCATTCAGATAAATAATAGAATAAAATTTAAAAGAGAACTTCAAGACTAAAATTTTGTACAAATTTTGAGGAAAAATGGATAAGGAACAAAAGATTTCTATTCATTTTACTAAAAGTGTTTTTCTCTCTCCAAAACTCCTTCCTGAAGTGATATGCACAAAATTGGTTCTTTTTTCTTCAAAACTTGATTTAGATTTAGTAAAACCTCTAATAATTGTAGAATAATCTTCCTAGGAAAAAATGGTGGGATCATTGTACCTCATGGTTGATTATTCCGTACAAATTTGACCTTTCCTTGCAAGATTTTGACCGTATAATCCTAATTTAAATGTTCCAAGATGAATCTCATGCTATGAAAGAAAGTGTGTAAGGTGGTATTAGGTGTCATGAAGCTATATGAGCAAGTTCAATGTTGGTTTAATGTGAATTTAATTAAACTCTTTCCCCTACCACTAAATTACTTCTTAAGCTAATACTTTCATTGTGTTTGAAGGATGCCTCTGGGCATAGACCTAACGATTGAGGTAAGAAATAGTGATAATCACCTGCTATAGTTATGAGAAAACATAGTGGAACTAGTAGTTATTTTGGTGAAGTGATAGAATGCTCCAGTATCTTCAATCTCCATCTACCTTTTTATATAGCTAAGAAGTCGACAAATTGAGACAAATTTGTGAATTTTGCTTGCTATAAATCCTACACACAAACTTATGGATATGGTGTATAGGTTTTTCCTTGAAGTGTATCATACAATGAATGGTCATGTAAATGAAGGCTTGTTAGCAAGAATTCATAACACCTAAAATGTCATGTTGTGTCCTAAAGATTAGTTCACATAGTCCTGCAAATTCCCGACTTTCATGCATATATCCCTTGAAATGGTGGTTGCTTCAATATGTTAAGTTACTAAATGAAAGGACCTTCACATGAAACGTGAGTTTGATACTAAGGACCAAGGATATAATAGGTAAAACTCTTCCATTTTGAAAAAGAGGTTTAGTTTTTTTGCAAAATAGAAGAACAACGTATGTGACTCAAATATTGAAGTTATTATCCATCAATATATGCAAAATAAGGTTTAAAATTGGTGATTAAATCTACGAGGAAGTGGTAATTTTCTTTCCGTGGGATAAAAATGGAATTATGAAATGTTGAAAGTATCAAAAACATTGAATAGGGTTTAGAGACTCAAACCCTAACATTAGACAATGTTTAGAGATCAAACTAATAAAATATAATAAGCATAATATCAGACCAAACCTTAACATGGGAATATATGGAAAGTATTTATCCTAATTGAATGATGTTATTGAATTCATACTTGACTAATTTTGGCATAATTTGATTCAAATTATGAAGGTACAGTATTGTACATGTAAATAAGTGATCTTTTTGGTAAAAACCATACTTCATGAAGTAAGTTAAGGATACTCTACCTCCTCTTGATAGTGAATGGTGTATGAAAAAACTCAAACACCTTGTCGAGTTCAAGTAGGATCCTAAAAATGCTTCTTGTGTTGAATAAAGATCTTATATCTCTACCAAGAAAACCTCTATTGTTGGATATCACAAACACTGAGATGGGGGGGGGGGTGAATTCATTCAAATTAAAATTAATTTACATAGTTATACCAATCCACAATTCCTTAAACACTTAAATATATCATGTGCATTTTTTCAAACATATATCAAACAATAAAACAATGAACACAAAATTTATAGTGGGAAACCCTTTCGGAGAAAAACCCACTTGAAACCAAGGCTTTATTAGGAACATCAATTCCAAAGCATGCAATGGTTTCATTTTTGCACCCACTTAACCCGTGAAGAACCCACTTCACAACTTCAAGCACCCACTCAACCAAACTTAGAAAGAATCAACTTGCAAGGAGTACAAACCCCTAATTTAATCAGCTAAAACTGATATTTTGTAGAAACCTACCCACAAGGAGGCTGCAACCCACTGGAATGATAATATACAACTTAGACTTATTGTTTTTACATACAAATTATGATCATCTAGTTTCAAAATTTCTTACATAGTAGATTATGATCACTTTTCTATAGTTGTCTGTGTTCACTTGTCACTCTCTTCTCCTCATTTGATTAAAAATCTTATTTCTCAATCAATCCGTCATACTAATGTCCTTATCATCTAATATATCTTCTTTACTTCATCTGTTTACTCTACTCCTTCCTCTCTCTTTTCTTTTTGTATCTCATTTAGCGTGAATCCATTGTCTTATCACTTGAGAAACACTTGTATTGGTATTGAATTTCCTCTATATAGAAAATCAAACCATTCCAACATTTTATTTCAAACGTCATTCACTCTTTCCTACATTATCACTCATAAATATGGTACATTAAATGACTACAACTAACTCCATATTTTTCTCTTTCTATATTCGGCTTGATTTTACATTTCACCAGAAAATATTTATTAGCCGATACATAAAAATAGATTTCTCATCTTTCTAGGATTTCCAACATGATCAAGATGAGCGAACCTATTTCTTCTTTGATATTTAATTTTTCCTTGAAATCAAGAATCACATAGAGAACTGCAACTATATTTACATAAAGTCAATAAGCATTAAATGTTGATAGCTAGAACTGTAAATTTATTTTTTCTTCGTGGAACTCAAGTCGTATACTCACTCGCAATCACCAGACAATCGAATCAACATTGATCTTAAAGAAATAAATCTCACTTATCCATGTTTAAATCAACTGATTGTCGTCGAGCCTGGTCTAGTTAATACTCTTTCAATCTGCGACTTTCCTTAGCTTCTTTGACTTTTTCTTTGTATCACGACACTTTTCTTTGATCGGTGACATTTCTTCTTTCTTAGCATATTTTTAGTCATCCATGGATTTTCTTTACTTAGCAGATCTTTGCAATGTTTTTAGATTTCCTTCTTGTTCGTTAATTTCCCATGGATTTGTTCCATCTCTATGACCTTATCGTTTTACTGACGATTTTATCATTCTCCGCAGATATATTCTATCCTCGGCGGATTTTCTAGTTCTTTGTAGTTTTTCACCTTATGCACGGCTTCCTCAAGAATTCCTTACTCCCGTAGCTTTACCTTGGACTATTCTTACTTACTTCTATGGCTCTTCATTCACATATGTGGCTTCATCTTTCTAACTTTCAGCTCATCCTTTATCTTATTTTTTCTTTATGGCTTCATCCCTTTTACTCATGGCCTTTACTAAGCTTCTACATCTTCTTCTAGAGTTCTCGCGGCTTTGTACATGGACTTTGGCAGCTAACTACTCATATCTATGGCTTTCACAAAAGATGATTAAGTCCCTTAGAACTTATCCTTGACCATCCTAAAGCCTTTGTGAGCTGACACTACCAATCAACCTTCATCTTTCTCACTTTACCAATTAACCTTTTTCCATCAATGTCACTTGACATCAATGACAACACATATGACAATGAAAAAGGTCTAACAATCTCCCCCTTTCTCATTAATTAAAACACCTCAAGACTTTAATACCCTAGAAACCTAAAAAAATTTGATGGAAAAATACTTACATACCTAGTTTCTAAAAATACTTTGTAAATATCCCTTGGAATATTTCTATTTTTAGCTTCTCTCCCCTTTTGATATTACTTGGTTGGTTTTGGCATCACTTCCCTTTATATAAGACTGGTTGGTTTATGATTTCATTTTCTCTCCCCTTTTGACAACAATGAAAAAGGGTCATCTATGCTACATTAAGATTAAAATATTGGTAAGATGAATATAGCGTGTTCCTACCTTAAGAAGCTCTCCCTTGGTACATGCTTCTCGGTCCATATGATCTGATATGTTTGCGACAATGCTCCCTTTGAGCTGATGCATACTTTGAAAAATTGAGCTAGCAGACTAGCTCCCCCTCACATGAATACTGTTTGGAATTGATTAGGATATGATATTACTTGATAATGTTCCCCCACTTTATTTACACACCTTCTAGTTGTTGGTGGGACCAGGAATGACCCCCAATTCATTCCTTAAGTTCTCAAACTTCACCTTTGGCAATGGCTTGGTCATAATATTTGCAATTTCTTCTTTTTTGCTCACATACTCTAGGTTGATTTTCCTATCATTTACTTGTTCCCTCAAGAAGTTATATATAATTGGAATATGCTTGGTATTTGAGTGGAACAAGAGGTTCTTAGAGACACTTATTGCACTTTTCCTATCACAAAACAAAGGAATTGGGACATCAGATTTTACCTTGTAATCTTCCAATGTATTCTTCATCCAAATAACTTGATTGCACCACGTTACAAAAACTATATACTGAGCTTCACATGTTGAAAGTTCCACTAGTGATTTCTTCTTGCTCAGCCAAGAGACTAGACAATTTCCAAAAAAGAATGCTCCACTGCTTGTACTCTTCGTGTCATCAACACTTCCAACCCATTCTACATCTATGTATGCTTTTATGTTGAAGTCATTGTTGTTAAAGTACCACAGTCCATAATCAATTGTTGCCATGAGATATCTTAGAATTATTTTAAGTTCCTTGAGGTGTGTTTCCCTCGGATCTTCTTGAAATCGACAACTAAACCCACAACTTACATGATGTCAAGCCTTGATGTAGTGGAGTAAAGTATACTTCCTATCATGGATATGTATAGTGTTTTGTCTACTTTTGGTGTGTTCTCATCTCTTCTCATCTTACATCCTACTTCCATTGGTGTTCCTATGGGTCTGTATTCTTTCATTCTAAAATTTTTCAACATTTCTTTGATATACTTGGTTTTGGATATGAATATACCTTGGTATGATTGACTGATTTGCAGTACCATAAATAATGAGAGGTCTCCAAGCATAGACATTTCAAACTCTTCTCTCATCATATCATAAAACTTGTGAGTCATCTTATCATGATATCCTTCAAATATGATGTCATCCAAATAGACTATGACAATGAGTAGATGATCCTCTTCTTCCTTGATGTAGATATTACTTGTCAGCAATTTTTTTTTTTGAAACCTTGCTTAACAAGGTATGAATCCAATATGTTGTACCAAGATCTAGGAGATTGTTTCAGTCCATATAAAGCCTTTTTCAACCTGTACACAAAATCTTTATCTCCAGTTAGAGAAAATCCATCAGGTTGTTTAATATATACCTCTTCATTAAGAAAACCATTTAGGAAAGCTGATTTCACATCCATCTGGAACACTCTGATTTTCTTGTAAAACTGTGTATGCCAGAACAGTCTTATTTGTTCCATCCTTATGAATGGTGAAAATATTTCATCAAAGTCGATTCCTTCCATTTGTGCGTATCCTTTGCAGACAAGTCTAGCTTTATTTTGCGTAACTTTTCCTTTCTTATTCAATTTGTTTCTGAAGATCCACTTAGTTCCAATCAAATTGTTTTCCTTTGGTCTTGGCATGAGCTCCTAGGTTTCATTATTTTCTATCTGATTCAGTTCTTCATTCATTTTATCCACCCAATGTTGATCTTTTCTTTCTTCTGCAATATTCTTGGGTTCTATCATTGATAAGAGTGTTATATCTTCATGGTTTTGTTGCTCTCTTAATATTCTTCTTATGATAATGTCACCTTCTCTATTTCCAATGATCTGGTTTGATGGATGATCCCTCTTAACTTGTCTTGAGGGTGTCTTAGTGTTTTTCCTTTCTTCCTCTTCATCGGCTTCACGCAGATTGTTCATTTCTTCATCATATTCTTGTTCTTCATGACTGTCATTGTTTTGAGTGTTGGATTTGATAGAATGAGACTCATCCACCTTTACATTTGTGCTTTCAATAATTTTTGTAACCTTTTATTGTAGCACCTAGAATCCATGCTTTGATTTTCGGATATCTAAGGAATATGCCCTCATCACACCTAGAGTTAAATTTTCCCAAGTTGTCTTCATCTCTTTTGATATAACATTTACTTCCAAACACTCTTATGTGTTTCAAATTTGTAGGCATGTTCTTCCATAGTTCATAGGGTGTATTATCACTTTTTACTCTTAATTGAGATTTGTTTAAGATGTAGACCGATGCGTATACCACCTCATTCCAATATCTATCTAGAAGTTTTGATTCATTCAACATTGTTCTCGCCATTTCTTGCATAGTCATGTTCTTCATTTCAACAAATCCATTTTGTTGAGGTGTTCTAGTGGTTGAAAATTGTCTTCTAATTCTATGTTCTTCACAAAATTCATTGAACTCATTAGACCAGAATTAACCTCCTTTGTCTTATCTTAGGTATTTAATATTTTGGTTTTTCTCATTCTCCACCAATGCTTTAAATTTCTTGAATCTGTCTAGGGATTTTGATTTATGCTTCAAGAAATCCACTCTTGTCATTCTGGTGTAATCATCTATTAACAACATGAAATACACCTCACATTTTATGCTTTCAGTTCTTCTAGGCCCATAGAGATATGTATGAATCAACTCTAGTGGTCTAGTTGTAGAGTGTTCCTTTAACTTGAATGGTCTTCTTGTTTTTTTACCATGCATGTATGGTTTGAAGTGTATCTACAAGTTTTAAAATATTTGGTATATGCTTAATGCAACATTTAGACCTTAGTTTCACAAGATTTTCAAAACTCATGTGTCCCAATATTCTTTGTGATAACCAATTGTCATCAACCTTACTTGTGAAGCATTTTTATTTATTTATTTCATTTAGAACATACATGTTGTTATTTTTCCTTTTAGATTTTGCAACTTTCTTTCCTATTTTTCCATTGATAATATCACAACCTTTTGTCATGGAAGATCAGATTGTATCCCCTTTTACACATTTGACTCACACTTAACAGATTGTGCTTGAGACCTTCAACATATAGAACATTTTCTATGATAGTCTTTCCATTATCTAGACTCAAGGTTCCTTTTCCAACTATGTTTGCTGAATTATTATCACCAAATATCACAACACTCAATGCATTATTTGATAGAGAAATATATTTATCTTTGTCACATGTCATATGGTCGGAGCATCCACTATCCGTATATACTAGAATTAATCTTCATTTTGCACATGAAATGTAGTTTTCACTACTGAGCAAGACTCTTTTCTCTTGTTTGCATCTTTATTTGCAACATACACCCATTTCATTGTTTTGAGTAGTTCGTTTTTGTTTGTTAAAACTACATGAACCTTCTTATGATACTTGTGTAGTGAACAACATTATATTTCATTCCAATGTATGCTTTGAGTTATAGTTTCTTTTATAGCCTCTAGCATATCTTTTGCACTTCGCAGATTTGTTGTAATGAAATTACTTGTATAATTTAGATTAAGAGCACAATAGAACACCAAATAACACAATATTTCAGAATAATGATCTCAATATGCAATTAGAATAGCTTCACCACTTCGAGGGGGCAACCTCCAAACCATATAATAAGACTCAAATGCTCAAATGATAATGAAATACTACCTATAATCCCCTATATATACTATTCATATGCTATGGCCATCACTAAGGTTGACCTATTAAGCATGAGAAAGTATAAATGATATAATAAAATGATATGGTAAGCCATAAGTCGGCTACTCATATCCTAATACAAGCAATAGGTTAAGGGTGTAGCATGCCCTTCCCATTCAAACCAAAATTGTCCTCAACGTTGAATAATCCTGGATGTTGCTACAAAAACCTTCATCCTCCCAGGTGGCATCTTCTATGCTCAAATTCTTCCACTTGATCAGATATTCCTTAATGTCTCTAGTTCTTAGCCTCTTAGTACGTGTTTGTAGAATCTTCTCTAGCTCCAAAATGATTCTTCCTTCCTCATCAAGTTCTAGTAACTCTATCTAGGCTTCAAATTTCTATCCAATAACCTTCTTCAGGTATGAAACATGGAATACTGGGTGTATGTGTGAAGATGGAGGCAACTCTAGTTTATAAGCAACACTACCAATTTTCTGTAGAACCTGATAAGGGCCATAATATTTAGGAGCAAGTTTGTTTTCCTTTTTATGTTGCTTTAGGGACATCTATTTGTAAGGATGGAGACATAAAAACTCAGTCACCAATTTCAAAATTTCTTTCACTATGGTGTTGATCTTCTTGTTGTTTCATCATGTTTTGTGCTAATGCTAAATTCTCCTTCAAACTAGCCAAAACATGTTGTTGATGTTGAATGTGTTCCTCAACATCTCTGACCTTAGTTTGCACCCTCAAGGAGGAAGTGATAGAAGGTGGATGGTAACCATATAATGCTAAAAATGGGGTCATTTGAGAAGAGGTATGAAAAGATGTGTTATACCACCATTCTGCCAGTGGTAGCCATTTAATCCACCTTTCCTACTTATCTGATACAAAACAACGTAAATACCCCTCTAAGAATTTGTTGACCACTTCTATTTTCCCATCATTTTGAGGATGATAAGATGAACTATGAGCTAGTTGAGTACCCAAACATGAAAATAATTCCGTCCAAAAATTACTTATGAAAATAGGATCACGATCACTTACAGTTATCTTTGGGGTTCCATGTAGCCTTTGAACTGTCTCTAAAAAAATAGTTACAACTATACTGACTACAAATGGATGTGATAGGGCACAAAAATGGGCATATTTTGTGAGCCTATCAAAATCATGAAAATAACATTCTTACCCTCTGAAAAATGTAATCTGGTGATGAAATCCATGGAGACCTCCTCCCATCTCTGGCTAGGAATTGGTAAGGGTTGCAGCAATGCACTGGTGTCTTAACTGTTTCCCCTTTGTTCTAGTTGGCTCACTAAACACTCTGATACAAAATTTTGTACATCACCCTTGAGTCCTTCCCAAAATAATTCTCGTTTTATTCTATGATATGTCTTCAAAAACCCAGAGTGTCCTCCAATAGGTGAGGCATGTAGCTCTGCAAGAATCTTATGCTTCAACTCAGAATCTTTACTCAAGTATAACCTATCCTTGTACCATAGGGCATTACCTTTCCACTCAAATTTGTTAGATGTCATAGATCCTTGCTTGATATTATATATTAGAGATTGTGTATCCTTATCTTGATTCCATTCCAATCTTGCTTCATCCACCCAATCGGTATCAACATGGACATTCCACATAGTAAGGCATCTGCAGATGTATCCCTTCTGGACAACGCATCAACTACTACATTTTCTTTACCCTTTTTGTATATGATTTCAAAATCATAACCCAAAATTTTTGTTACCCACTTTTGTTGTTCCTCAGATGATAACCTTTGCTCCAAAAAGTATTTGAGACTATCATGATCAATTTTTACCTTGAAGTGTCTACCCATGAGATAGGGCCTCCATTGCTTGACCACATGAAGAATAGCCATCATTTCTTTCTCATAGATAGGTTTGAGAAGATATTTTCCTTTGAATTAGTGACTCTCAAATGCAATTGGTCTTCCTTCCTACATTAGAACTACTCCCAATCCTGATCCTGAAGCGTCACATTCAACAATGAAGGTTTTTGAGAAGTTGGGAGTAGCCAAAACTGGGGTGCTACACATGGCTTCCTTCAGCTGCTCAAAGGATTTATGGCTATGTATGTCCAATAGAAGGCATCCTTCTTTACCAATTCAGTGAGTGGGGTTGCTATTCTACCATATCCTCACACAAATCTTCGTAGTACGCTATTAGTCCTAGGAACCCACGAAGATTTTGAGATTTTTTGGCCTTGGCCATTCCACCATATCTTTGACACCTTCATGGGATACAATATGACCCAAGTACTCTACCTCTTATACACCAAAAGAACATTTTGATGGCTTTGCATACAAAGTATGTTTCTCCAAAACTTCCAACACTTTATTTACATGTTGTAAGTGTTCTTCCCATGTCTTACTGTAAATCAATATGTCATCAAAGAAAACTAATACAAATTTCCTTAAAAACGGCCTAAAAATAGTGTTCATCAAGCTTTGAAAGGTTGAGGGTGCATTTGTAAGACCAAAAGGCATTACCAAAAACTCATAATGGCCCTCATGAGTCTTGAAAGCTGTTTTATGAACATCTTCCTCTTTTATCCTAATTTGATGGTACCCCTGAATGAAGATCTAATTTTGTGAAATAAACAACACCATGCAATTCATCAAGTAAATAATCAATTATTGGAATAGGAAACTTATCTTTGATGGTGTACTTGTTGAGTTCTTGGTAATTTGGACACATCCTCCATGTTTCATCCTTCTTACATACCATGACCACTGGTGAAGAATATGCACTCTGGCTATGCCTGATGATACCTGCCTTCAACATTTCCTCCACCATTTTCTCAATCTCACTTTTTTGGGAATATGGGTATTTATATGGTCTGATGTTAGGTGTTTGGATCCCTAGAATCAATTGAATGGCATGATCATGATCCCTAACTGGTGGTAGTCCCTTTGGAATTGCATCAAAATAGATGAGTGAGCATCCACAATCTTCTGAAGATCGGGTGGCATTGAAGACTCTGTATTTTGTACTTCTATGGAAAATAGCTTTTCTATAAATCCATCCACTCCTTTTCTAAGAACCTTTTGCATCTGATGAGAGCTAATAATATGTGGAGACTTAGCTACCATCCCATTCAATTGTATTTTCCTTCCATCTGAATGAAATCACATGAACAATTCTTGGAAATTCATCTCTATAGTACCTAAGGTTGTGAGCCATTGGACACCCAAAACAATATCTGCCCCTCCCATAGAAATAGAAAACATAGGTGAGTCTAACATGTAGTCTCCCATGGAAAGCTTGATACTATGGCACTTTCCTGTGCACTTGATTGTCCCACCATCCACAATCATAACTTGCATTTCTAGAGCTAGGTAAATAAAACAATTGAGGCAGGCAACTAACTTACTATTTATGAAGTTACGAGTACTCCTCGAGTCAATCAACACCGTCACCTTCTATTTTTGAGATAGCCAATAAAATTGAGTGTTTGAGGAGTACTAATACCTGACAATGCATGGCAAGAAATTGTAGGTTGGTGATCCTCTACTTCATCTTCTACTGGTTCCTCAGCCTCTCCTATAATTTCAGCTTCCTCGTCATCCTCATTACCTCTGTCAATATAGAACAACTTCTTCTCAGCACATTTATGTCCCGGTCCATATTTGCTATCACAGTTAAAACATAATCCTTTTGCTCTCTTTTCTTCCATTTGTTGAGGAGTCAGTCTAATTGGCCTAGCAAATGAAGGGGAAGAGATACTACGGTCTCTGGTGTTAATGAAAGGTGGCCTCCTACTACAAAGAACTTTTTCCTTTGCACGACGTGCCATGATAATAGAATCAGAAAGCTTGATTGGATTAAACATACATACCTCATGCTCGATGTGGTCCTTAAGACCCCCAAGAAATAGGTCATTCAGATTCTCTTCGGAATATTCTCCACCCTTAAGGATAGGTTTTGGAATTTATGCACATAATCTTTGACTGATCCTGTTTTCCATAACTTTGCTAATTGACTAAAGTAGTTCTCTGAAACATTGGAACTATAGTGCAATTGCAATTCCTCGGTAAAAACTATCCAAGTAACACCTAGACCATTCTTCTGCCTCTGAGCACATAACCATCAATACCAAACAAATTGGTCGAGTTCAAGATATAGGGATTCCAATGTCATCTTTTTTCCTAATGGTGTTTGATGTAACTCAAAAGAAGTTCTCCATTTGATTTATCCAATTCAGGGGATCCTTACCATCAAATTTGTGCATATCCACTTTCGGCATCATGTTCCGTGGTTGTGAATAAGTTTGATTTTGATTGGATTGGAAAAGTGATCCAATATGGTTAGTTTGTCCATGATTTTTAACTGAAGGTCCTCCTTGGTTGATATGGGCCAGATTTGGGCCATATTGGTTACCCTTTACATGTTGCATGATATCATCTAACTGATGATTAATTTGGGCTATGTCTCTTTTAGAGGCCATCTCAGATTGTACATTTTGTAGCTCATACTCAAGTTGTCTCACCTTATGATCAACTAAGGTAAACCCTAGTGCTGAGGAATCTGTATTTACTCCTTCTGACTCCATCTCTTCAATCACTACCCCATATTTATCTCGGGCTTTTACCCTGAGTAATCGGATTCTTTTTGCTCTTGTGGAAGGCCCCGCCATGATGTCAACCCTTAGGGTTTAGGTTTTTGATATAATTTTGGTAGAACAAAAAAAAACATAGAGAATATACTAATACTATTTTTTTGATGATTTTTGAAAATGTAAAGAACTTGAAAATTTTCCACAATTTGCACCCTAGGGAGTGATTTTATGAAAAAACCTAAATTTGTAATAAATTTTGCAAAATAAATTAAAAAGTCTGAAATTTTTAGGGAACCTTACTTGAAATGTTTTGAAACTTTGATAAAAATATCTCCCACCAATTCTCTCTGGTTCGTAATATGTGGTAGAAACAAAAAATTAGGGTTTTTGCCCTAATTTTGGCCTAGATCGCAGCTCTGATACCACTTGTAATGAAATTACTTGTATAATTCAGATTAAGAGCAACAATAGAACACCAAATAACACAATATTTCAGAATAATGATCTCAATATGCAATTAGAATAGCTTCACCACTTCGAGGGGGCAACCTCCAAACCATATAATAAGACTCAAATACTCAAATGATAATGAAATACTACCTATAATCCCCTATATATACTATTCATATGCTATGGCCATCACCAAGGCCAACCTATTAAGCACGAGAAAGTATAAATGATATGATAAAATGATATGGTAAGCTACAAGTTGGCTACTCATATCCCAATACAAGCAATAGGTTAAGGGCGTAGCATTTGTATCCAAATTGATTACATGATAACAATAACAATAGAAAGAGTGATTGTACCTAATAGCATGGGTGAAGAGGTGTTTGGAATTAATGCAATATTGTTTCCTTAATTCTTTATAGGCTCCTTTTCCTCACTTTCATTCTTTAAAATGATTCCACACTTATCATTTGTATCATGTTGGCCACTTAGTATACCGGTCAAAACATTGGAACTCTTTTCTAGCTTTTCATACACTATCACCTTGCTCATTTATTCCATTTCAAATTTTAGTCGTTTCCGTTCTAAGTTCAGTTTTACACATTCATCCTCCTTTGATTTGTAAGATTTTGAAATCTTTTCCAACTGAGTTTCAAGCTCTTTGAGCTCATTAGCCTCTTCTTCTTCTCTTAGAGTTTGTCTTTTCTCAAAGATATGAATTTGTTCTTCATAATATTTTAATGTGCATCTCAACTTTTGATTCTTTCTTCTACACAGTCTTAATTCTTCAAGAGCACATACTAATTTAGCTTCAAGATTTACTTTAGCTTCTTCTTCATCAGAGTCTTCAAAGTCAATTATATTATTTCCTTTGGAGTTGCATTCTTTAGACACATCCATGTCCATAAAAACATTCAGAATTATCTTCATCATTTTAATTTTCAGAGCTTCTTGGGTTTCTTGAATCAGATTCACTTGACTCTTCTTTTGAGTAGAAGTTCCTTTTGTTCTTAAAGAACTTCTTCTTGTTATTTTTTTTATATCTAGTTTCTATATTTATTTGTTTATAACTATCCTCTTCATACTTAGACTGAGCTCCTTTATTTATTTTTGGACATTGTAAAAACAAAATGACCTACTTGTCCACATACAAAGCATTTGAAAGGGATTTTTGTTTTATAATTACCTAAACCTCTTTTCAGTATTCTTACAAACATTACTTCAATATTTTCATCATCTAATTCATCCTTTGAGTCTTATTCTTCTTCTTCTTCTTTTTTGGACTTGGTTTCTTTATTGGTAGGCTTGGATCCAATAGTCCTCATCTCATATGCTGAAATAATAATATAATCATTGTGAGAGTCTTCATGTCTTTGGATTCCTCTACAACTGAAAATTTTGAACAAAATTTTCCATTCAAAGATCTCATAATATTTTGGACTATAATAGATTCTTCTATTTTTTCACCTAGGCCTCTAATCATATTGATAACTTCATCTATTCTCTGCATGTAGGCTGCTATATTCTCATCATCTTTCATCTTCAGATTCTCAAACTGAGCTCTGTAGGTCTGTAAATTTTCTAACTTGAATTTTTCATCTCGTTTATAAATACTTTGAAAATTTGGTCCAAATCTCCTTTACTATTTTATAGTACATAAATTTTACAAAAACAATTTTGGTCAGGCCACATAGGATGGAATTCATGGCTCTTGAGTTGCATTCATATTCTGCTTTTTATCTATTGAAGAATTGATTGGCGTGGCTAGAGGATTGTATCCTTTCTCAACACATTCCCAAATATCAAAGCCAAGTGACATTAGATATGTTTTCATCCTTATTATCTAGAATGCATAATTTGTTCTAGTGAAGAGAGGTGATCTCAATAGTGATAAACTGCTTTGTGCCTGATTGTTGACATGCTCGTAAAAGAGGATCTCCTCAAGATCTTAAGCTTATGATATAAGGATGCCGCTTTGATGCCAATTGTTAGATATCACAAGCACTGAGAGGGGGTGAATTAGTGTGGATTAAAATTAATTTACAGAGTTATACCAATTCACAATTCCTTAAACATGTGCATTTCACAAACATATATCGATTGTAAACACTAAACACAAAATTTATAGTGGGAAACCCTTTTGGAGAAAAACCCACTTAAAATAAAGGATTTATTAGAAAACCAATTCAAAAGCTTAATTTTTTTTTGGTTAGCACCCACTCAACCTATGAAGCACCCACTTCACAAATTCAAACACCCACTTGAAGATTTACTTAGTACCCACTCAATGAATTTTATCAAGCACCAACTTGCAAGGAGAACAAAAGCCTAATTTAATTAGCTACAACATATCTTTGGTAGGAACCTACCCACAAGGAGGCTATACCCCATGAATACACTAAGATAAAACTTAGACTTATTGTTTTTACATACAAATTATGATAATCTAGTTTCAAAATTGCTTACACAATAGATTTTGATCACTTTTCTATATCTGTCTATGTTCACTTGTCACTCTCTTCTCGATCATTTGATTTGAAATATTATTTCTCAATAAATATTCCACACTAATGTCCTTCTCTAATGATATATCTTCTTTACTTCATCTGTCTCTGTGATGCTCCTTCCTCTTTATTTTCTTTTCTGTAGCTCATTTAGCTTGAATGCATCATCTTCTTACTTGAGAAACACCCGTATTGGTATCAAATTTCCTCTATATAAATAATATAACCATTCCAACAATTTCTTTAATGCATCATACACTATTTACTACCTTTTCACCTTAAAATATGGTCCATTAAATGACTACATCTAACTCAAGATTTTTCTCTTACTATATTTGGCTTGATTTTACCTTTCACCAGAAAATATTTATTAGCTCGATACCTAAAAATAGATTTCTCATCTTTCTAGGATTTCCAACATGATCAAGATGAGTGAGCCACTTTCTTCTCTAATATTTAATTTTTCCTTGAAATCAAGAATCACATAGAGAACTGCAATTGTATTTACATAAAGTCAATAAACATTAAACGTTGACAACTAGAAGTGTATATTTCTTTCTTCTTCATGGAGTTCAAGTTGTATACTCAGCTTTGTAATCACCAGAAAATCAAATCACCATCAATTTTAGAGAAAAATCTCACTTTTCCATGTTTAAATCAATTTGATTGTCCTCGATCCTTGTCCAATTCATACTTGTTCAATTTGTGTCTTTCTTTAGCTTCTTTTACTTTTACTTAGTATCGCTGAAATTTTCTTTGATCAACAAAATTCATTCTTTCTTGATGGCTTTTTAGTCATCCATGAATTTTATATACTTAGTGAATCTTTCAAGTATTTCATGGATTTCCTTCTTTTATGCTGCCTTCCCATATATTTTTTCCATTTCTACGACTCTATCCTTTTACCTGTGGATGTTATCATTCTTTGCGGCTATCTTCCATCCTTAGCAGATTTTATCGGTCTCGCAGTGCTATCTTCCATCCCTAGTGGATTTTCCGGTTCTTTGTCTATTTTCCCCTTATGCGCAACTTCCTCAATACTTTGTTACTCATGTGGCTTTGCATTCGGACTATTCTTACTTACTTCCACAACTCTTCCTTCACATCTACGGATTCACCTTTCTCACAAGTGGCTCATCCTTTAGCTTATTTTTGCTTTGCGGCTTCATCCCTTTTACTTGCGGCCTTCACTAATCTTATATGTCTTCTTCTAGAGTTCTACGGCTTCCCAAAAACTTTGGTGGCTAACTCCTCATATTCACAGCTTGTAAAAAATCTAATTAAGTCCCTTAGAACTTATCCTTGACCATCTTGACGCCTCTATGAGTTAACGCTAGCAATCAACCTTCATCCTTCTCACTTATTCGCTTTACCAATTAAACCTTTTTCCTTCCATGCCAATTGACATCAATGAAAACACATATGACAATGAAAAATTTCTAACATCTCATGGATGTGAAGATGAAGTGTATGAAGAAATAATGAAATCCTCCATGCTCTATTTGGCTAGCTTGCAAGATCTTGAATTTGAATGCATAAATAAGGTGTGATACGAAATCCTCTCCTTCCTCATTATTAAAACTATTCTCAATAGAACAAACACCTATTTCTCCCCTAAGTTCTCCAATGCAAAGTGGAAGACTAAATTGAAAAATATTGAAGAATTGTGAAGAGGCCATAAAAGAAGAGTATATAATTTAGTAAAATTCTTACATGATGGTAGTTACAATAGGGAATATTGATGTCAGTTTACTCGCCAAATACTAAGATAAATTAGTTGAGTGATTGTTGCATAGTAGGTTGTTGAGTAGGAAGAAGTTGTTCTCGAGTAATTAGAAGCCCGGAATTGAAAAGCATCATTTTCTCATCATGTAATTTAGAGAACCAAGAATTTCCCAATAAATAAGATATTTTACCTGAAATATTAGTTATCAAAAATCATTGTAACCTATGAAAATTTTATTTGAAATGTTTCTTCATCTCCTTATACGTATGGTTAAGGGTGTCATTTGAAGAGTCACTTATGTTGAAGGTCAAGGATCATGTTTTTGTGTCTATCGTAATTCATAAAAGCTTGTTTTTGAGATTGAGATTTAGAAAAATCATGGGAGATCTTGTTGATGCATGGTTAATTTTAGAAATAAAACTTATCATAATTCATCATTAGTAGATATTTGAATAAATGTAATAAGTTAAAGTATTTAATTTTTACTTTAACTTAAGTCAATAGGTGTTAGTTGTCATTAGTTGTCAGTTAACTAAGTGATAGGGTTCTAATCCTGTATTTGTTGGAAACTTGTATTATTTGTGTACTTGGATATTTCCTAATAGTAGTTACTAGTAGAAATCAGGGGCAATATATTATTTCTACATATTTCTTAGTTTAGAGGATCCGATTCATTTTTCATGGACTGGATAGAAGTTTTTCAATTCCTATATACATTACAACTCTCTCCATTATTTTGTAATATTCACATTTAGATTACAATAAAATTTTTAGGCTCCACCATGTTTGGTTAATAATATTTAGTACCGTAGATACATTCTAATATAGGGAGAGTGTTGGAAGTTTCAGAGAATTTTAGGGAGATCTTTAGAAAAATTTAGAGCTAGGAGGAGCCATAAAATCCCTAGCCGTTTCACAACACCTACCTAAATTGACACCCCGAATCAAGGTTAATTCGTATCGAAGATGATTTGTATATTTAAAAGTTGTAGTAGTAGAAAAATTCAAATTTGAGTTTTAAGAGCACAATCATAGGCCTTATGAGACCTGGATGGAACTTTGTTTCATAAGGTGACATTGTTTCATTCTCTTGAAATATTTTTTAAAAATTTACCTCTAGATATAGAGGTATATTTAGCAATTATTTTGTTAAAATTGGTGGACCTGCAATTAAGATTTTGGAGCTATTTAAAAATAAGAGTTTTTTTTTTGTGGGGGCCTGAGATTTTTAAGCTCCCCACACAACTCTGTAATTTTTTTCTATCTCTATTTTCAAACATAGATCTCTACCCAAGTTGGTTGTTAGAAGATCTAGGTATTGGTGAGAGACTTATGGGATAACCATCATAGATTAGAGCTAGCTCCCGGTGAGTTTAAATCATAATGGTGATTGATTTGAGTAGGACAAATTGATTTTAATTGACAAAAGGTTTCAAAGAGATTGGGTGTTGGCATTTTGGAGTAGTGTCAGCCAAGTTTCAAAGTCCCTGCTCTCAGCAAGTCGTGTAGAAGCTCAAATATGACCTACAAACACAAAATACACATCAATAACAAAAAGGACCTACATAAGTTAGTGATCCTCCAAAACCTCCCAAATAAACCTCTAATTGACCTACAAATTGGTTTGTAAACAAAGAGGTGGCCAAGAAATGAAAAGGAGGGAAGATAAAAAAGGGGGTGACCTACACACAAGTAAAAAGGTGCCACACCAAACAAGTCTCGGGAAGAAAACAAATATAGTGGATAAAACAATAAAAATAAGACAAAGTCCAAGAAATGGATTTCAAGCCTTAAAAACCTTCCAACACTTCCAAAAGAGCCACGTGGGCCTCCTAAAAGTGACAAGTCACATGTTAAAAGGTAATCCCTTTGTTTTTTCTAAAAATCTAGTCAAAGTTGTTTATAAATAAAATCTCCTTGATTTCACATGTAAAACATTTAAGCGGGAAAAATTAAGGGTTATGGGCGCCTGGGCAATACTAGAACTAATGCCTTTTAAAAATAAATAAATTCTATTGCATAAAAATAATTAATCATGACCAAATATCATATTACTTGATATGTTATGCCTCTACCATATGAGAAAAACTACGTAATAATGTTTTTTAGCTACTACTACTACGGCCTAAAATCCTCAGTTAATCTTCTAACATATAGTCTATTATAATCCTCCTTTTATCATATATTTCCCAACTATTTTTTCCCACGTTACGTCAATATTCATCTTTCTCAATCTCTCTTCCAAAAAAATCATAGTAAAATAAAATAAATTAATCTACTCTTCATGAAAACCATACCAAAATAAAATAAATTAGTGCCCCCTAAATGTTGGTGCCCTAGGCAATTGCCTAGTTTTCCTAGGCCTTAATCTCCTCTCGTATTTAAGGCACTTTATTAGATAGAGGGATCACCTTAGATAGGAAGGTATAGATTTCAAATCCCTTCGAATAACCTTTTATTTCTCATTTTGAATTTGGTGGCGCTTTCATCAAGTGTGATACTAGATTTAGTAGCTAAACCCCTACTAAGTCACTTAGTGAAAGCTAAAGGCACCCTTAAATTTAGTTATAAAAACCTTTTTTGACCAATTTTTTTCTCCCATTTGATCTGAAACTTCATTCTCGGGAAAATTTTGTAAAGGGAAAGAGGCAAAGATCCCAAAAATTAAAAAAAAATTACATCGGGAGGCTCTTGTTGTCCACAGTACACAACCTTCATTCAAAGCACCATAACTTTTTTCCGTGTGAAAAAACATGATTTTTTTATAAATTCTAGATTCCAATATGGAAATAATAGAGCTAGTTTAGGGAGATTGTGGTGCATATAATTTTTGTAAAAAAATTCAAAGGTTGATATAAGGTGTAAAAGTAGGTATTTTTTAAAAATTCCCAAAATTTGTAAAATTGGCCAATAGAGCCAAATTTTTTTATTATTGTAAATTGGATGATAGTGCTAAATATTGTAAACAAACAAAAAAGTGATCCCAAAGACAATAAAATATTTTTTTTGGGGGGTGTGTATGCTTTAAGAGGGGAAAATTGTTCAAATTTTCTTCTACTATTTATCAGTTTTCACAATGGCCGCAATTACAGAACAAAAATTATTTTTTCCTGATTCTCAACTTATGTGTTCTGATAACTATCCAACATGGAAAAAAATTACGCAAAACTTGATTTTGAAAATATATGGCCTGTAGTTTCTGGTACATTAACAAGATCTGTAATAGATGCTATACAAGAGAACATTTCATCGTGTAAATAAAAAAGTTAATAATATTTTTTAGTGTTTTAGATGAGGTACAACTTCATATTCATAAGGCCACAATAGTGAAAGAATCTTGGGATAAGTTGAAAACAATATATGAGTTGAAAAACAAGAACACAATACTTCATCTCCAGAGTCAACTATTGAACTTAAAAATGAAACCAACTGAGAAAGTTGAAATGTTTTTGAGAAGAGTGGAAAATTTGTGTGCATCACTTCAAGCTTTGGAAGAAGAAGTAACTGACACATCACTTGTGCCTATAGTGTTTATAGAACTCCCCCTTCTTATAGTATTTTTGTGACCACATTAAACATAATTGGTCAAACAAAAAAATTTTGAGCAATTAGTGAATATACTTTGCAACAAGAGGAATCTATTCACGTAACTAGTGAAATCAAGAGAAAGTATTTGATTCTAATCAAAAAGGAAAAAAATAGGATAAGTCTACTAAACAACCTCTGCAGCAAGGCAATACTCAACAAGGCCCAATAAAAAGTCTTATTTGTGGTTGAAAAGGACACGAATTAAAGAATTGTTGGTACAACATGTTCCAACAAGGATTGTCAAGTGGAAAGAAGAGTGATAACCATCAACAAATTAAATAGGGAAAAAATAAGAAAAAGTGGAAGAAGAAACCAAATCAACAAGGAAATGTACGTGAAAAGGAAGATCAATTTGATGATGAAGACTTCTTGTATTCTGCATAGTCAAATGAAGTGTCCAATTATACAAATCAAATTTGGTATGTCGACTCGTGTAACTTGACACATGACAGGAAGGAAATATTGGTTCTTCACAATGAGTAACACAACCACAAAAAATCATGTCTCTTTGGGTGATGATACATCAAAGAGTGTTAAAGTTATTGGTTCCATTTCACTACCACTTGGGAAAAATAATTGTAAAATTACGTATGTTCTTTATGTCCTTAGTTTAATCAAAAATATGTTAGCTGTGAGTTAATTATTAGATCACAATCTTAAAATTGAATTTGATTTTAAAGGCGGTAAAAATATGTGCTTAATTTGAGCTAAGTCACGAATCTCAAAAATTGTTCCAAAGGCTTCAAATGTGGGAAGAATGTTTTAGTTGGATTTTATTCAAAAAAATGATAAAGTACTTATAGCCAAGGATACATCATCTTCTTAACTATGACATCAAAGAATTGGACATGCAAGTTTTGGCTATCTCAACACACTTCATTAATATGGCATGGTTAGGGGTTTTCTACCTCTAAAAAGGGGTACAAATAAATGTCAACATTTTTTGGCAGGAAAATAACATAGAGCACCATTTAAACATAGTATATTTTGGGCTAAAGAAAAAATTGACTTGGTGCGTACTACTTTGTGCACCTATGAGACCTAACAACTCTAGGTTTCAATATTTCATGCTCTTTGTTGATGATTTTTCAAGAAAATGTGGATATATTGTCTTCATACAAAATACCAAGCTTTTGAAACTTTTAAGAAGTTCAAACTCATTGTTAAAATAAAATATGGTAGGAAATGCAAAACACTTTTCTCAAATTGAGGGGTGAATACACCAACAATGAGTTCAACTAGTTTTTTGAAACATATGACATTCGTCAATCAAATGGATCCTCACACACCACAAAAAAATGGTGTTTTTGAAAGGATAAATCATACTATCATGGATATGGTGTGATGTATGATTGATGATACAATTTTATCAAAAACATTTTAGAATGAAGTAGCTAAAATGGAAGTCTATCTACTAAACAGAGTTCCCACTTGCATCTCTTGATGGAGTGATACCATATGAATCATGGTTGGGGCATAAGCCATATATTTCACACCTTATATTTTTTAATGTAAAGATAGTATGCACATTCCTAAGAAACAAAGAACTAATCTTGATATGAAATAAAAAAAGCTTATCTTCTTGGGATATAGTGATGAAGCACTTGGCTACAAACTTATGGATCCAAGAACAGGAAGGGTATACACTAGTCAAAATGTTGAATTATTTGAGAATAAATAAGTATATGATCCTTCCATACACTTATATGATGAAAAAAATCATCCCTATAGTAAAAACAAAGGATGGTAATCACATTGATGACGATAATGATTATAGTGAAGATGGTGAAATTCAACCTCCAAAAGGAACCACTAAAAGTATGCCTAAATGGTATACAATTATGATTAGAGATACAAAATTGGATAGTGTCCTTGACACATCTACCACTAGAATGAGGACTCACAATATGGCTCGAAATGAGGTCAATTTGGCCTTAATGAGTAAAGTTGTTGAAACTACTCAGCCATCCATATTTTCAGAAGCCCTATATTGTAAACCTTGGAAAGACATTGTGGATGCAAAATATAGTCACTTATGAAAAATAATACATGGTAACATACATATATTTCACCAAGGAAAAATCCAATTGGATGTAGATGGATCTTCAAAAATAATCACAAAAGATATGGAAGGATTGATAAACACAAGGCTAGACTAGTTACTAAGGGATATGCTCAAAAAGAAGGCATTGAATATGAGGAGATTTTTTCTCCCACAACCGAGATAAAAAAATTTAGGTTAATATTTGCTCTAGTTGCATAATTCATTTGGAAAATACACCAAATGGACATGAAAAGTTCCATTTTTAATGGTGATTTACAAGAAGAAGTTTACATGACTCAACAAGAAGGTTTTTTCATACTGTAAAGAGGAAAAGGTATGTACATTCATAAAATCACTATATGGTTTAAAGAAGTCTCCTAGGGAATGGTATATAAAAACTGACAAAAATCTCATTAAACATGGATTCAAAAGGATTCCATAAGATCCTAATCTCTATCTCAAAAGGAAAGGGGGAGATAGTGATCATTTTAGTATATGTCGATGAGCTAGTCATCACTAGAGGATCGATGATGATGATTGAGTCAACAAACAAAGATCTAACATGATCATTTGACATGACCAATCTTGGGCTTCTACATTATTATCTTAGAGTTAAAGTTTGGAAAATAAAAAATCATATATTTTTATCACAATTAAAAACCACCAAGACAATGCTTGAGAATTTCAAGTATGATGGATTATAATCCAATTGCCACACCTATGGAGATAAGACTTTAACCTGTCTAGAAAATATCCATCACCAAAAGTAAATAAAACTCTCTATCGGTAGTTGATTAGGAGTCTCATCTAATTGACTTACATTAGGTTGGATATCAGCTACGAGTTAGATAAATTTCATGGTTCATGTAATAACCAAGGGTTTTTCACTAGAAAGCAACAAAATAGATACCCAGATACATCAAAGGAACTCTAGATTATGGCTTAGAATACAAGAAGAACAATAAATTCTTCTTGATAATATTTTCATATTCATATCATGTAGGAAACATAGATGACAAGAAATCCACTTCAGGATTTGTATTCTATTTAGGATCTGGACCGATATCATGGGGGAGTGAGAAGTAGACTTACATTTCAAGGTCTTCTATAGAATCAAGATATCACATAGCAGGTGGAGATATTCGTGATGTGATATGGCTCCGACATATACTTGAAGATTGGGAGTACCATAGAAAGATCCAAATATACTACATGTTGAAAATGAAGGAGTAACAAAACTTTTTGGAATCTTGTTTTTCATGAGCGCAGAAAACACATTGAGGTGTGGCTACGTTTCATTCATTAACATGTTCGTAACAACAACATCCTACTTCAATATTTCCCAACAGATATGTAACATGAAAATGTCTTCACAAAGTCACTTGCTCAAGATAAATTTGATGTCTTTAGAGAATTTCTTTCATGTTCACTTGAGATCATGTTGAATTAAGGGGGAATGTTAGAATTTTTTTAGCATTATTCATCATTAGTAGATATTTGAATAAATGTAATAAGTTAAAGTATTTAATTTTTTTACTTTAACTTAAGTCAATAGGTGTTAGTTGTCATTAGTTTTTAGTTAACTAAGTGATAGGGTTTTCATCCCTATGTTTGTGGGAAACTTCTATTATGTGTGTACCTGGATATCTCCCGATAGTAGTTACTAGCAAAAATTAGGGGAAATATGTTATTTCTGCATATTGCTTAGTTTAGGTGATTCGATCCATTTTTCATGGACTGGATAGAAGTTGTTCAATGCCTATATACATTGCAGCTCTCTCCATTGTTTTGTAATCTTCATATTTTCATATCAATAAAATTTTTAAGCTTCGCCCTCTTTAGTAAACAATAGTTAAGACATATGAGTATATTGGAGAGATTTTATTTTGGGGTGAATATTATGAGATGAAATTAATAGGGAGAGTCATAAGTATGGAGATTATCCTGATGTATATAGGTGCCTTGGTGTCGTGAAAATTGTTGTATGATGTATGTGAAATGTAGAGAAGAATATAAAAGATTTAGGTAAGTTGTGTGAAGAAAGGGAGATGAAATCATTAATTGTATGAGAGATTTATTATCATGAAGTTAAAAGTAGGATTCAAAGTGTGTTAAATAAATCTTGAATACCTAATATCAGATGTGTAGGTGGATGGTGAATTGATGAAGAAAGAGCTTGTGAGCATCGATGAGACCTAGTTGAGTAAGGAGGTGTTATGTATAAAAATGAATGCTTAAACATGTGAAGAGTGAATACTTAGAAATTTTATTCAAGGAGTGAAGTGTGACATGAATATGTGCTTGAAATGATCCTCGCATAATAATTCCTTGTAGTTGGTTAGGTGATCAGAAGAGAGGTTAATTAGGAGGAGAAATGAGAAGAAGAATGAGCTAATCTAGTGGTCATAATTTGTTGTGTGAGACAACAAAATTAGAGTGATCAAAACCTTGCACAAGTCAAATTAAAAGCTTATAAAATGGGAGTTCAAGCTTCCTTTTAATTTAATTCTTACATAAGGTCATTAGGTGCTTGAATAAATTTTGTGATTGAAGATTCAAGACTAGGTAGGTGCTTGGTTGAATTTTAGAGTTGTAACTCCATGTTGAGTAGATGATCAACTTGAGATCATTGTAATATTTATAGGACATTATTATCCAATTTAGTACTTTGGTTTTAGTGGGCTTTTCTCTTTTGAAGTGTTTCCCACATTAAATCTTTTCTCACTATGTTTACTCTCATACTAACTGCTTGTGAATGTTAGGTTGGCTTAGTTATAATAAATTAAGTAAAGTGAATTGATTCAACCCCATCTCAATGTCCTAGTTTCCAAAAATTTGTATCAGATTCTGCACTCTTTAATAAATTCTAATATCTTGGAGATCCTATAGGCACAAACCTGGGTAGATTAGCAAAATCAATCCTGAAGAGGAAGTATGAGATTTCTCAATCTTTGATTGATGGAATAAAGAAGGAAATCAAGCTCATGGAAGTTGACTATGGCCAAACACTCAAGGATATGGAATCATTTGTTGAGAATGTGTCAAAATATCTGAAAGACAAGGAGGATGCCTACCTAAAACATGAAGAATAATTGAGAATATTGAAGGTTGAACTAGAAGAGGAAAATGATAGGTTGAAGATGTATAGAAAAATTGAAAAGAGTTTTGAATATCTTGATGGAATCTTAGAAAATAAAAGATCACCAATAGATAAAATAGGTCTAGGATTTAGAGGATAACCTATGGAAAATAAAGAGGATGACAAGGCTGGTCAAAACATGCAAACATGCATAAATTTGATCAAGGAGATAAGAAAAAGAAGGCCTAAGTCAGTTAGCCAACTAAATAAATCCAAGTATGAAATAAATTTCAATGGAATTTTTTTCTTGTCATTGATATGGACATAGGGCTAAGGAATTGAGGAAGCATGTCATAGATTACCACCCATGGAAGATAGTATAAGTGAGAAAGAAAAGAACACATTTTTATTTAATTTCCAATAAAGAGGTCATATTGCCAAGTACTTCTTAGAAGAACCTTCAAGTCAGTTTTGTGAATAAAAATACCCAAGAGGAATGAAAATGGTAGTGTGCTAAAATTGTAACAAGTTTGGGCACTATGATAGGAAATGTCATGATATCAAGTTTGCCCATCAGAATTGGAATGAGAGTCCACACCAAGTCAGAGGTAAGAGTAGTGTCATGTGATATAATTGTCATGATTTTGGGCATTTTTCAAAAAAATGACAATTAATAATCTAAATAAAACAATAGGCATTACACTTTCCAAGTATAAGTTAAGAAGGTTTCCAACATAAAGAAAAATCCTAGAAATTAGATAATGTCATCCATGCCTGAAAAAATATCTAAAAAGAAGGAATTAAAATGGATATACAAGGTCAAGGAAAGAGTTGAAAAAGTAAATAATGAAAGGAAAAGTGCATGGATAGATAATGAAGAAACCAACAATCTATGATAGTCATGGGAGAGTATAGACAAAAATACATGAAGAGGGGAAGATAGATCCAAGAAGAAGGAATAAAATTATAGTGCAAGTGATGAACACATTTTACCTCAAGTGGTACTAGAGAGGGTATATGAGATGCATCATGAATGATTGTCAGGAATCTAATAAGAAAGAGAGGAATTAGGTGATGAGGTTGTCACACCAAGGAGTGCATCCAAGAATATTGGTAATATTTCAATGACAAGAAGGTTAAGAGATGAGTAATCATGTTGCTTTGATGACTATCTCTTGTTTTGAAGTGATCTCACAAGGTGGTGTGACTTCTCTAGGCTTCTAGAAGGCATATATTAGCTAAAAGAAGCAAGGTTTACTCCTCATTAGTCTACCAAACTACAAATTAAGGTCTTCTCCATGATGATGTTGAGTGAACAATCCAAATTATGCTCTTGAAAGAAAGTTTCCATTAGTAGTTGTTGATTGGAATCTTCATCATAGTACAAAAGGTATGTCCAATTCAAGGAATATTTGATTAGTCCCATGTTGAAGTACTAGTTCTCATTAAAGTTCTTAAATAGTCTCTTTTATTAGTCATGTAAAGAAATTATGGTAAATAGGTGTTAATGTATGTGTCATCCTCTTCTATGCTATCAAGATTGAGTCATGGATGATTCATCCTTATTAGGTTGTTTTCATGAAATAAAATTCCTTAAGAGATTTTAAAGCTATTAAAAGGTGTCTAGTATCTTGATAAAAGGTCCTTATACAAGATGATCCTAGTTAGCACAAAAATTGTGCCACGAAAGTGATCATGGTATATTATAGGTCCGATTGAGTCTTTGAAAGAATGTCACTATTTGAAGGAGTGTGTCAATGAGTGTGATGTGTTCATAAGGAGTAATTTTTTTGTCCATATCCATCATATTGTTTGGTTATTGTTCTATAAATTTGAATCATGGAAGGAGAAAAAGTATTTTTGTCTTTGTCCTACTATGAAAAGGTGTTGTAAAATGTCAAAACCATTTAAGTTCTGATAATTATCAAGAAGAAACATCAAGTGTCTATCCTTAGACACAATTCAACACCATAGATATTAGTATGACAGAAGGGAGCACACCCAAAAGTCTATGAAAGTTTCAACCATGATTAAGGTTAAGCTAAGTGAAGTCATATCTCGATAGTTATCCATTCAAAATATCTCGTGTAAAAGGATATCAAAATATGGAAACTCAACCATAGAGGTATGAAAATGAAGTACTCAAAGGATGAAAATGTCTCTAAGTCAAAAATTTAAAGGTGTCTCATGAAAATAAGAAAACTAGATGACTTGTATAGAATTTTGAGTGAAGGAGAGGTTACAAATATCACAATCATGCTCAAGATGAATAAAGAACATATTATGAGTCACAATGAGATAGAATTCTCCAATAATGAACTACCTCGAACAAGTTATTTTGAGGGTCAAGAAGGCATGTAAGAATGTTAACTGAAAATGAAAAGGTGAATGCAAATGAAATCCCTATAGAAATCACACAAAATGCTCAAAATCTAAGGGAAAATATGTTGCATGCAATGGTAAAGTGTATTAGATAAAATTCAGGGTTTGTTTAAATGATCCTAACAGAGGTAGGAGAATATATATGTAATGGCATATCACACATGTTCAGCTTAAATATTCTAAGGATGTCAAATCCTCATAAGGATATTGAAACCCATCTTGAAGGCGGGTATAAATATTATTATGGTCTTGCATCAAATCAATATTGAATGAGTTCAAAAGCAATGATCTAGGCCGAGTTTGAAAAATCAAAGTGTAAGTTCAAAAGTAATGATCTAGGGTGAGTTTGAAAAATCAAAGTGACACTTTACACGTTTTTTTGAAATGGACAATGAGATTAAATGTCTATAAAACCTAGGAGGGATACATAAAAAGAGTTATAGAGTTTTTGAGTTTGAATAATTATCCATTGCTAGGTGTTGCGGGTACTAATTGTCTGAAACAGAGACCTATAGATTTGATGATATCTCACATAGGAGAAAGATCCCAGATTTGTCTTTAACCAAGAATAAGGATAATCCAAAATTCCCATAATGTTATGAGAAAATATGCCAATTATGTTGTAGTAAATTCCAATAATGGGTCTTTCATGCATCATGCTATTGTAGATGGTAATGAGTCAAAAATAGTGACCTACAGGTTTAGTAGGAGTATTGGAACAAAGGAAATGGTTGATACTCTTGTGCAATAGTTAATTTGAGGTTGCATAGGATCCTAGAAACTATTGTAAATACAAAAATAATGAAGACAAGATGGTACATTTCAATTTGGAGCAAATTATGTTGTTCATTCAGTGTATGGAAAAGAAAAGGAAATAGATAGCACTTAAGAAGTCCTTTAGGACTAGTCAATTTTGTTTGATAAATTATTATGACTTGAATGAAAGGAAAGGGATTTATTTCTTAGAGTTTCATACAAAGGATTATAAAATTATCCTAGGGGAGGTGCATAAATTGTGTTCATAATGTACATAGACTTTATGGATAGAAAAAGTTGGGATAAAAGGAATTGAAAAGCTGATTCAAGGTTCTAAGGTCCAAATAGAAAAATCAACTAACTTAAGGGATATTTAAGCTTGTTTATGAGCATGGTGAAGTGAGATACCTAAAAATGAAGAGAATAGGCTTAGGGGAGCATTAAGGCTGATTGATGAATAAATTCATGCGTATATTCAATGCACAACCGACAAGGTAGTGAGTCAAATCCAAAGGGAGTTTCTTGAGGTAAGGTTTTACTTTGTAAATGAGTAATTTCATGTTTTTTATGTTATTGAATGTATGAACCTTTATAATATATGTTAAAGGGAGAGAGTGTGCTATCAAAAACAAGGTATGAATGCTTTAAAGATGTTGGTGTGATTGTTTTCCATCAAAGTTTCTAAGTTTTTGCCATCAACGACAAAAAGGAGAGATTGTTGAAACTTAGTGCATTGGTGTCAAGTGACATTGATGGAAAATGTGTGAGTGGTGAAGTGAGGATTAGTTAGGGGTATGAAAATTGATTGGTAGTTCCTTCTCAATGGTGGTTGGTGTTCACCAAGTGGTTTAGGATGATTTCAAGATGGCTCCAGGATGCTACAAGTCTAGTTAGTGTGGTTGGTGACCACTAGAGGTATGAAGAAGCTTCGTGTGGTTTAATTAGGTCTCCCATAGGTCTATAATGGTGTCTAAATTATGTTCAAGAGCTTCTAGGGTGATCATCAAGTTAGGTGTTGCAAGTCACAGTTCAAACTAGCCCATTTAGGTATAATCCTAGAGCCTAATGAGGTGTAAGAGATCAAATTAGGACATAAAAACCCTTTTTAAGCATGGTAGGAGCCTAAGAACACTTCCTAGAGAATATAGGAGCATATTCAAGGCTTACGTTATAACTTGGAGGAAAAATTCTAGTTTTTCCTAAAACTACCCTTCAGAACTAACAATGGAAGCTTAGAAAAATGAGATTGGTATGAACCATACATGATTATTTATGATAAATAAAACAACTGAGAATGTAGAGGGGGTGTTTTGGTGATGTGGGTCAAATTTCATCAAATTTTGAGGAATAACTTAGAATATATTCAAGTTTTACCAAAATTAGGTAAAGTGAGAAGGGCTAAAATAGTGACCTATATTCTTAGCAATAAAAAATTATCAATACTCTTTCAAATAAATCATAGAATACATTTTTCAATATAACTCCAAGAATAAACTTTGGAAAAATGTTTGAGGATTGATGGATAAGGAACAAAAATTTCTATTCATTTTACTAACATTGTTCTTTTCTCTCCAAACCTCCTTCCTGAAGTGATTGGCACAAACTAGGCTCTTTTATCTCCAAACCATGATTGCAATTTGGTACAAACTCTAATAAGTGTAGAAGACTCTTCCTAGGAAATAATGGTGGTATCCTTAGACCTCATGGTTGCAAGATTTTGACTATACAGTCCTAATTTGAATGTTTAAAGATGAATCTCATGCTATGAAAGAAAGTATGTGAGGTGGTATAAGGTGTCATGAAGATATCTAAGCAAGTTCACTATTTGTTTAATGTTAAATTAATTAAACTCTTCTCCATACCATTAAAATAATTCTTTTTTGGCGTAATAATGTCAAGTGGGGATACCTTTGGGTGGACCACCACTTCACCACCCCTTATTTTAAAGTTTATTTGATGAAATCTATTATGTCAGTCTTGCAAATATTTAGAGTGAAATGGTGTGACCGGTTCATCCAACCTATATATAAAGGATGATTCCTCATGGGATTGACACTATGGCGTTATGATTGTTATGATCATTGTATTGTAAAATTGTGAGAAACTATTATGTAATTATGTCTATGAGACCGAGGAGTGAAGTGGAAGTGTTGGGTAAAAGTATTTATGAAATTATTAATAAAGGCAATGCTTTATTTTGAGTGGGGTTTTTTCCTTCAGGTTTCCCCACTATAAATATGGTGTTCTATGTCTTTTATATTTTTGTTAATTACTTTCTTGTTCATGGTTTGTAACACGAGGGTTTACTTATTAAAAGTATGGCATAACACATTCGTTCAAGGGTATTAAAGAATACCCTTAATTCTAGTTTTTACCTCTAATTATTCAATTGATAATGCCCCCTCCCATTTTATTATTAGAATGAAAATACCCCGTATTTTTCCATGTACCTTACTTACCCATTTTCCCATGACAATTTTATTTACCCCTTTTTATTTCTACCTTAATATATTAAACAAAAATATATCATATTTATCACTCAATTTTTTAATATACATGTTATCTCAATAGATAGTTTGAAGCCATTCAAGACCCATTACCAATTACCTTATAAATGTTAATCTTTCATCATTTATCAATAGTTATTCAAATAATTAAGATGGTAAAATAATATCACTTGTGTTGAATGAATACTCAATCTTAGTTTTCTACCATCTTATTATTTCTTGGTTAAGAATCTCTTAATTGATATTTCTTTATTCAAAAAGAGATTATAATTTAACTTTATGACCACACTCCTTAAATTGTAATTTTAAGATATTTAGTTTTAAAAATTAGGGTTCAAATGTTTTAGTTTTATATTAAAATTAAACCTCCCTTTCCTTTGGCTCACCTCTCTAACCTACCCCTAATACCCGATTCAAAATATTAATAAATTAAACCATTTCACCCCCTCATGTCTACTGGTATATTGAATTTACTTTTATTAATTTTAATTACCTCAATATGAACTCACATGCTAGGATATTTCCTAGCTAATGAACCCCCTCGTGGTTTATAATATACAATATAAACATCTCAATCTATGTTTAAGTGATGGACTTCATAATCTATAATCTTTGGAAATTATATTGTGGATTTATAATTCGTTAATTATTCATTCCCGTTAATTCCCTAACATGGTATCAAAGTTGGTGGTTATGCTTGTGCAGAGATAGATCTGGATGTTTTTGATTTGTAGGAGTAAAGAACTTGAAGTTTTTCGGATATGTGAAACTCTAGTTGTTACATCATCAATTTCAAGTTAAAAAGGTTCAAAATTTAATTTTTTTCCACAAAATATTATAATAATATTTTTTAATTTATTGATTAGATCTTTCTTATACTTTTCATGTACATAGATCTGTATTTTTGTGACCTTATCTATTTATCCTGGTTCTTCAGCTTTTGCGAGTTTTTAAAAATATTTTACTTTGTTATAACTATTATATAGCTATGTAACTTATTTAAATAAGTTATTTTATTTTATGACCTTCTTTGGCTTTTTTTTTTTTTTCAGGTGGATCTCAAATTTTCATTTTTTTAGCTTGTTTCATGGGTTTAGTGTCCACAATTTGTTTTTCCTTAGAAAAGTGACGAATTGTGACACCTTTATTTGTTGACTCGTGGACTTTGCACCACATGCTTTCATTTTATTTGATTGCAAAAAGGAGGAGTGGACCCAAAAGGTTTTTCTTATAATATATTTAATTTTTAGTTCTAATTCCACCTCGACATTAAAAATCAATATATAATATTATCAAGTTATTTATTACAAAGCATTAGCCAATAATAAAGCTCCATGTAGCTTCGTCGTGTTAGATTTTTATAGATATTTTTTCAGTTGCAAAGTGCGAGCTATTAAGGATATTCCATGCTCTTCAAAATTCATTTTCTTGTTAACATATTTATGTCCAATGCGAAATCCAATCCAATAGAAAATATCCAAGATTTTTCACATTTCGTGTTGTAAGTCTTTTGTTAAACGTGTCGATGGGTTAACTAATAATATCAAGCCACCATTTTTTCCTTTGTTAAGACTTTGTCAAAGTTAGACTGTTGCGAAATAATAGAAATTGTCCACATTCTTTTGCATTTTTTTTTATACTTTGTTATAACCGTGTCAGAGTGAAAAAAATTGATGCATTAAATTATCAACACTTATGCATGGTTTAATAGTCTGTTTTTTATTAATTAGTTTTTCATACTTGTTTGTTTCATTGAAAAGTGTGAACTACTAGAAAAGATACATGTATATATTGTTTTTTTACAGTGTTATATTTTATTTCTTTTGCTACGTGGTTCTTTGTTTATTTTCCACGTATTTCTATTGACTTGTCAACCCTTTTGTGGATCCGATAAGTTATTTGTTTTGACTAAATTACGTAGAATTCACGTCCATCAAGGGGGCCTACATTAAAATTTTCTTGAAGGTAAACACATGCCCTCTTGTGTATCTTTGATTTGCAATGCGTGTCACCCCTTATTTTTTACATGTTTTTATCTTCTTTTGCTTTGCGTGTCGTAACCGAAAATATTTCTATTTTGTTCTATTTTAGGGACCTCATGTCAACTAAGATAATATTCTTGGAAAGTTTCCGGAAAACCACCACATGTCCTTTTGATTGTTATGATTTTTACCGTGTGTCACCTTCTGCTTTAGCCATGCATCATTTAATATCAAATTAATTTTATCTTTTATTTTTGTTTATGGTTTTTAGCTTGATTGGTGTGAGCTCGGTTGACTTGTTCATGAGTTATAATTAATTCAATCCAAACTACGTGTATAGTTTATCAAGTTGGGCTTGTAATCTATGTTCAAATAGCTGATTTTTTTCTGTTTGGATCTCCCGTAGAAATTTATTTGTGTTTAAAATAAATTTATTTTCATGGTTGTGTTTACATTTATCAAAAATGGATAGTTCCTCTAGTTTCTCAATGGATAAATCTCAGTTGTTAAATGGAACCAATAACAACATCTAGAGATTTAGGTTAAAAGTATGTTTCATGGCTAGGAAAATATGAGATCTTGTAACTGGTGTGAAAAAATGACCCACTGGAAGACTTATAAACCTTGAAAAAATTATCTCATTCTCTCAAAGATCACAAGAATCCCTATCGATCATATTGTAGAGCATAAAAGATGAATTTTTAATGCATATAGGCCATATGGATTCTCTTGTTGATGCATGGAAACAATTAGAAACTATGCATGAAGGTAATCATCTTTCCAAGATAATTAAACTGATTTTAGAATTGTTTACAACTCCCATGAAGGGGATGAGAAAGTTGTTAATTACTTGGATAAAATTAAAAATATTTAAGCTCATTTAGATGGATATAATGGTGAATTTTTTAGGATAAGCTTCTGTATTTTATCATTTGAATAAATATTCATGAAAATTTTAGAAACTATATCTCCATCCTTAACTCTAAATATCAAAATGAGAATGATTTACCTGATCTGGATACTTGTCATCACTTATAAATCAAGAAGAACATGTAATGGAATATTTTGATTCAAAATAGACTGCCTCTTATAGTGCCTGTTTAAACAAACTGCTTGAGACCTAAGAAAGAAACCTAGGGTTAGCTAGAAAATTATGGGATAAATTTTTTTGTTTGAAGTGTCTACAACCAGGTTGCAAGACATCAGTTTTCAATAACAGGTTTTAACAAGAACAATGTACTACAAAAATGTTCCCTTAATTAACTAATAACAAGTTCACAAGCTTCAAATTTTAGGGTTATATGTTTTTGTTAGATTCAGGGAGTAATTTACCCCCATGCCTGCTCTCTAGTAGCCTCAGAGTTTCCACAAGATTTTTCTCATACTTAACGCTTCCAAAATTTCCCTAAACTATTCCCAATGGATAGGAAATTTTCTCACCTTTCTGGTGATATAAATAAGTCCTCCTAACTCCTTGTAGAACTCAAGATATGGCTGGGCGGAGTTTTTAGGTCAAACTTTCCCCTAGGGGAACACATGTCAAGAGGAGAGGAAGGCATTTTGGTGGGTTGGTAGGTCACGACGTGGATCAAGGAAATTTTCCCGTTGTGTGGGCCCAAAATCCATATTTATTCCATGCCTCCGCGGTTCCCCAGTGGACACATGTCATCAGTTGATTTGACGCGGGAAAAAAGGCTGTGGGGAAAAGTTTGGTTTTTTACCCGAGTCAAAATCCCAACTTCAAAGGAAAACATTTCTCTGCGTTCCTCGGGAAGCTAGGTTGTGCCATGTGTCAACCCATGATTGGGTGCAGGTGATGGGGGCGGTGGAGAAATCCAAGGGATCGAGCCAAAAGGGTTTCAAACCCAAAAAGATTGCACGGGCCCATACGTCTATGAAAGGATATTTTCTAAGCAAGGTGGGGTTGCGGGGCCATAGAATCAAAAGGAACATTTTTCCAAAAGGAGAATTAAAATTTAAGTTTTCAAGATTCTCCCACGCATCCATCGAGCCACATGTCGCTGTGGGATTGGTTGCATGGGTTAGTGGGGATGTGGGAAAAATTTGGAAAGTTTTCCGAGGTCCAAAACTTAAAAGGTTAAGCTCAAAAGGGGTCTGCCCCTTCGTTGTGCTACGTGTTAGCATGTGATTGGCTGCAGTGCAGGCAAGGGGGATGTGGGGAAAGTGGGAAAATTTTCCTAGGGTAAAATTTTCAAAAAAAGATAAGTTTAAAATTTTGGTCCGCCCCTCGATGTGCCACGTGTTAGGCCCCAATTGGTCATGGGATGGTGGGGGCCACAAAATTTTTGTGGAAATTTTTCCAAAGTCAAAAATTAAAGTTAATAGTTAGATTTATTTTAATTTTTGAATGTCAAATTGAAGTAAAACTTCAAATGCCCATAACTTGAGCTAGAAATATTGGTTTTGGGAAAATGAGAACTTTTCGAAAATATTTTGATGCCCTCTTTGCATAGGAAACATAAAATTTACTTTTAGATGAAATTTAAAGGGTCAATTTTTGGAAAAATGATCTGAAGGCTCTTAATTGTCAAACTGAAATTTTCAACTTTTCAATTTGATTAAATTCAGTTTCCTTCTTCACTCAACATGTCAAACAGACATGAAGTGTTGATCTAGGGAGGGTTTAGATTGTTTTCGGAAGGTTGATTTGTCTAATTGATTTAAAAATATTATTTTTCCATCAAATGACAGAAAAATGACTGTTAAAGGAATTGTATTCGAATTAGCTATGGTGTGAGTTGTTTTCTTAAGTTTTCTTTGTCAAATTGAATTCCTTAGTGTCTTAGCATGCTATTCCATAACATTTTTAAGTTGGTTATCAAGTGTAGGTCTGAACTGTGCATTTTGTTTAGATTTACCAGTTTTAGAATTTACAATGCCAGTGATCAAATTTTTAAAGGATCTATTTATCAATTCCATCATTTAAATGTAACAACTTATTTCTAATATAGTCTAATACATTCAGTTGATTCTAAAAATTCATTCCCAAGTCAAAATTACAAATTCTGATTTCAATTTTAATATAATTCCAAGGATGCAAAACAATATACTTCCTTCCTACGTATTCTTCTTTTCAATAGAGATTTTAATTTACAATAGCAATTCAATTCCAATACAACCATGTAAGTTTGAGAAAGTGAATCATTCCTTTATTTTTTTCTAATAACAACTTTACAACTTATCACTTTTTTTATATTTGATTTCCAAATGAAAAATTCAATGTATGCAACTTTCTTCCACATTTCCTTTCGAAACAAAGAGTAGAATATAACTTTTTTACATTTCACAATTAGAATTCAATCTTCCATTTTCAATACAAATATCTTCACATTACAAATGGCTATACAATTCATCCACTCCAAAGTGGGAAGGAATATAATAAACTTGGTCAAAAGAAAGGACTACTAAACTATATATTCCTCTTGCTCCAAAATAGTAGCATGTTAGTTTCTTCATATTTTCATCTTGATCACAACAAGGAAGGGGGAAAGGCAACACTCTCCACCCAACCAAGACATCTAATGAGAAAGGAGAAGCCAACCTTCCTCATTGGCCCCGAGCCCTAACCATATTGAAATAATAGATGCAATACAACACATGGCAATAAAGGATTCCACAAAAATATGCAACATTTTCACATTCAAAACACATTTCAAGAAAAATGTAGTTCACAACTACATTAAACAGGTGCAAAAAAACTAAGGATTCATCAAGCAAGCCAAAAAGAGCAAGGATATATGGGGAAGTTACTTATGCCTCCCATTTTGGAATTGGGCATCCACCAATAATCATACCACCAATATCAATATCATATCCCATAAACCTTATGCCTCCCAAACCCTCCTTATGTGCCCCCAAAGTTTCTCCCTTATTCCCCCAAGAGTAATAAATGCAAGATATTTATTTTCCATGGTGGATCCCAATCCAAAATTCCCTCCATAATAAATCTGGTGCCATTGGCATTCCCTTATGCCCCCATTTGAAATCCCCATAGCCTTCTCCTACACCATGTCCTAAGCAGTCTACCCAACCAACCAACACACACATAATAGCAATCACCATTTCCATTCAAGCATGCAAGAGAAAGAAGCATTTTAAAAAGGCTCAAGTTCCTACCTCTCCATAATGGAGTTTGTTCCAAGATCAACCAACTTCCCAATGCCAAAATGCAGTCCAAAATCAGCAACACACAAACATGCAATGGTCTCCAAACTCCTTTCACAAGCAAGGCTCCAAAACAGCAAGAAATTCACCCCAAGGAAAGTATGCAAAGTTTTCAACAACCACTAACAAGCAAGGAGTTCGAATTTTAAAGGAGAGGGAAGAGAAGAGGATGATGTGGATCCATGTGGGATGCCACATCACACTTCCTCAACCCCAAAAAAAAAATCAAAATCATTCACCTAAACATAATAAATAAAATGACAAATTAACTTACACACTCCAAAATAACCCATACCTCAAAAGGACTAAATTCAAAACATGTAAGAGAAGTGTAATTAAAAGTTACAATTAGTCATTTCAAAATGCATTAAAAAGCCCTAAATTTAACCTCCAAACCATAGGTATGGTTAGTGAATAATTTTAAGAGGTGTGGGACAAGTTTAACTTGTCCCACAAGCTTCCAAATATAGCCTCCAAGGACAAATTCGAATTTCCCAAGAGGATGAAGTGTTTCAAACTCCAAATCTATCTTACATATTTCTTACACATTCTTACAACCTTTCTTACAAACTCATACAATATTACATTTAAGAGTAACAAATTTATTTATTACATTCTTATGACATATTGATTTATTTATTTTAACACATGATTATTCACAACATTAACACAACATATAATAACTAATGAAAGGGGTAACACATCACAAAATAAACACATGAAACATTAATAAAGAAACCACATTAATAAATACACAAACCCATGGTCACATATAATGGAAATCCCCCCCATGGGAATCCCTAACAAAACACAACACACACACACACACAAAATAGTTGCCATGGTGACCTTGTTGAATTCACCCAGAATTCTAATATGGTTAGTCTCCAGTCCCCCTGACATTGTTGTGATATTTTAACTTGTAAAACACAAATACCTCCTTCGGCCTCGTGGCCATATCAAAACATCCAAAATGATATAAACAACATCTCAAGATCATCTAAACATATGAATCACAACAACATCAAGAAATCAACATTATCATTTTTAGTTTAAATAAATCAACTATATCATCATCAATAATCTTCCATACTAGATCTACTCACAATATCCAATGTCACATGTCCAAATCAACATCTATAATATGTCCATGTCAAACAGTATATCATCATCCACATATAAAAAGAATATCTCTAGTAACCATCATGCATAATAACTGAATCCAGGTCAATAATAATCCATGATCTAACATCTAACCATCATACTAAAACAAAACATAATAGTGTCCATAATAAGATCAACAGTATCAAGATCAATATCTAAAAACGTAAAAGGGAAGTGGGCACTACACCTCTCAAGCATTGTTCTCTCATCATAAACCTTCTCAAAATATGAATAATATCAATCCTAATAAAAAATCTAACATCAGATCAAAATTTAAACCCAATCCTAAATCTAATTCTATTAGAAATAGTTATAATTTTAAAGTAAAATTTAATGGCACATGTAAAAAATGTGGCAAATTTGGTCATAAAGAATCTGATTGTCATGTAAAAACTAACAAATTTGTTAAAAATACTAAAAATAACAAAATTAACAATAAAAAGAAATATTAGAAGAAAATCATGCAATTAATGTTGAGCATTCCATTGCCCTATATATTGCTCTCTCAACTTCAAATGAAAATGAATGGATCCTAGATAGTGGTGCCTCTAGGCACATGACCTGTATTTCTAGTATCCTCTCAAATGTTGTAAAATGTGAGGAAAATATATATCTAGGAGATAATTCCATCATTAGATCTGTAAGTTGTGGAAATGTTAAATTGAAAAATGGAATAATTAGGAATGCTTTGTATGTTCCTTAGTTGAAAAAGAACTATTAATCTTGTTTTCAGTTAACTAAATAAAAATATAAAGTTGTATTGTTATAAGATAAATGGTATGTAAAAGATGAACTTAGTAATGTTATTGCATCTGGTATATAGAAAAATGGTTTATATATTTTTGATGGATTTGTTTCTAAATCTTGTTTTTCTTCTTCTTCTAGAAATGATCTTCAAATTTGGCATGAAATATTAGGACATGTAAATTTTAGAATTTTTTATGAAATTTCTCACCTAAATATTGTAATTGGTCTCCCTAAGATGAAATTTGATCATGAAACATGTGAAAGTTGCTTGCATGGTAAGCAACATGTTGAACCATTTCACAAACATCATGATCCAAATTCTTCTCATTTATTATAATTGATTCACAGTGATGTGAGAGGTCCACTTGAAGTTCCTTCTCTCAATGGAGCTTTGTATGTTGTATGTTTTATTGATGATTTCTCTAGGATGACCTGGTCTTATTTCATTAAGAAAATTCTGATGTCTTATCTAAATTTTAAGAGTTTATGAAATTTTTTCAAACTCTTATAATATGAAAATAAAAAGGATTAAAACTGATAATGGAGGTGAGTATGTTTGTAAAAAAATTAATGAGTTTTTTGTGTCATGTGGTATTCAGAGAGAGTTGAAAAATCCCTATTCCCCATCAAAATTGCATAATAGAAAGGAAAAATAGGACTATTTTAGAAATGGATAGGACTATGATTCATGCATCAAATGTGCCTAAATTTATGTGGGCAGAAGCCATGTATAATGAAGCCTATATCCTTAATAGAGTTCCTACAAAATATCTTCATCAAAATACTCCTCATGAAGTATGGAAAAATAAAAAACCAGATATCTCTCACTTAAGAATATTTGGTAGTCTTGCTTCTATCTTCATTCCAAAAGTTAACATGAAGAAGTTTGATCCAACATCCTATTATGTTATTTTTGTTGGTTACGGTTTTCAAACAAAATGTTTGAGAGTATCTGACCCTTTCAAGTATGATATAGTTGAAAACAAGAATGTTCAAGTCTTAGCAAAAACATTATGTGATGTTTCTTACAAACCCTCCTCTGTTTCTCCTGAAATAGAGCCTAATAATATTTCTCCTAAAAATATGGAAAAAAACGTTCAAGAGTATTATTATTATCCTAATCGATATATGATGGATATTGAGGGGGATTCATCTAAAAATATTTTTTTATCCCAATATTCCTAAATGGGATCAAAATCTTGTTAAGGATTCTAATCTGTTAGCTTGAGAAATGTAACTCGTAGTCAACATACTTATTATTTATTGATGACCATATATGAGTTTGAAATAAAATATATCAAATAATCTTGTCAATATGATATATGGATCAATTCTATGAAAGATGAATACAATTATTTAATTAAAAATAACACTTGGGAACTAATCCCTCCTACTTCTAAATAAATAATTGTAGGATCCATGTGGTTTTAAAAATCAAGTATAACTCTATAGAAGAAATACATAAATTTAAGGCAAGGTTGGTAGATTGTGGTTTTACTCGAAACATGGTATTCAATATCTTAATTTCTCTTGTAGCTAAAATGTGAACTGTTAGGACTCTTCTAGCTTTAATTTGCTTAAAATGGCTAGAAGATTCACCAAATTGATGTTAAAAATGTTTTTTTAAATGGTGACATGGAAGAAGAAATTTGTATGCATAAAACTAAAGGTTTTTAAGAAATTGGTAAGGAAATATATGTTTGTAAAATGAAGAAATATTTGTGTGGTCTTAAACAAGCTCCTAGGGCTTGGTATGCTAAAATTAATAGTTTCTTTCAAGATCTTGTATTCACAAACTATTGTTATGATAATTATTTATTTTAAATTTGAGAATAATCATATTATCATTATTTTTATTTATGTTAATGATCTTTTAATTATTATTAGTTATAAAAATTTAATTGTTAGAATCAAAGAAAGATTAAAACAAAGTTTTGAAATGATTGAATTAGGTCTACTAAATCATTTTTAGGTATGGTTATATTTAGGGATCATAAATCTATTTTTACATCTCAATCTTAATATGCTAGTAATTTACTTATAATATTTAAGATAATTGATTGTAAACCTGTTGCCATTTCTATTGAATTTGGTGTGAAATTAGATCCTAAACTTGCATGTGCTAAATTTTATCCTACTTTGTATAGAAAACTAGTTGGTAGTCTAATTTATTTAACTATTACTAGGACTGATATTTCATATGTAATAGGAGTTGTTTCTAGATTTATGTAGGATCCTTATGAGGATCATTGGAAAATGAAAAAAAGAATTCTGAAATATGTTAAAGGAACAATTAATTATGGTTTGTATTATTCTTCTTGTGATGATGCAAAATTATTTGGATATTGTGATTCTAACCATGTTGGTGATGCTATAGATAGAAAATATACTTTTGGATATGTTTTCAAGTTGGGTACAAGTTCCATCACTTGGAGTAGCAAGAAACAACCAACAATTTTTATCTCTTATACTGAAGAAAATTATAGAATTGCTATGGAAGAAGGAAAGGGAGCTACGTGGATGAAAATACTGTTGGATGAACTATATATGGGAATAAAAGGAAGAACTAATCTTCTAGGTAACAACCATAGCTTCATTTCTCTTGAAAACAATCTAGTTCAACATTAAAAGAAAAAACATATCAAGGTTCATATGCACATTATTCGAGAGAAATTCCTGAATGGTGATATTGATCTCAAGTTCTGTCAATAAAGATCAAGTTGTAGATATCTCCACCAATCCATAGTGTGTTATTAATTTTTGTAAGTTTCATGCCTTGTTGGGCCTATTAGAGTTGTCATTGATGGGGAGTGTGCATATCAATTCTACCTCTTAACGAACTGTTGTAAACTTTTGATACTTCCTACATTTTGTGATAATTAAATGTTCATATTATGTGAATTTACTTGTAAATCCAAGAAAAACACTAGTTATGGGAATGCCTTGTTTTATAAAATTCTCAATAGTCTAATAGAAGTCTCCATATATAAAACATTTTCCCTAAGAATTTTTGTATGGGAAGATCTTTATGTTTTCCATTGTTTAGTTGTGTATGACAAGATATGTTTGATTTCCCTTGTGTACATGTTATCCCGAATCATTGTTGATGATTTATGGATCTGTAAAGAATTTTGTGGAAAAGGGTAATTTGGAATGTTCTTCCCCACTTAAAATTAAGGGGGAGTGTTGGGGTAATAATTTGAAGTGGGGATATGTTTGGGTGGACCACTAATTGATGACCCCTTTGTTTTAAAGTTTATTTAATAAAATTTATTATGTAAGTCTTCCACAACTTTAGAGTGAAATACAGTGTGATCGGTTCATCCATCATATATATAGGATGACCCCTCATGGGATTGATATTATGGAATTATGATTGTTATGATCATTGTATTGTAAAATTACAAGAAATTGTTATGCAATTATCTTTATGAGACCAAGGAATGAAGTGGAAGTGCTTTGAGTAAAAGTATTTATGAAATTATAAATAAAGGCGGTGCTTTATTCGAAGTGTATTTTTCCTTCAGTTTACCCACTATAAATATGGTGTTGTGTTTCTTTTATATTTTTGTTATTTTATTTCATGTTCATGGTCTATAATATGAAATATAAACATCTTAATCTATGTTTAATTACTACACTTCATAATCTATAATCTTTGGTAATTATATTGTGGATTTATAATTTGTTAATTATTCATTCCCATTAATTCCCTAACATTCTCAAGATAATACATTCATGATGTTTGAAGGATGCCTTTGAGAATAGACATGAGGATTGAGGTAAAAATGGTGATAATCACTGCTACAGTCGAAGACAACATGGCGGAACTAGTAGTTACTTTGGTGAAGTGATAGAAATATCTAATATCATGAATCTCCATCTGTCATGTTTATCTAGCTAAGAAGTATGACAAACTGAGATAAATTTGTGAATTTTTTTATTACAAATCCTACACACAAACCTATGGATATTGTCTATAGTTTTCTCCTTGAAGTGTCTCATGATAAGAAATTTTCATGTATATGAAGGATGGTTAGCAAGAATTCATCAAACCTAAATTGTCCTATTGTATCCTAAAGATCAGTTCACACAATCCCGCAAATTCCTAAATTCCATGCATATATCGATTGAAATGGTGATTGATTTGGTATGTTAGGTTGTTAAATTAAATGAAATTCACAAGAAATGTGACTTGAAGACTAAGGACAAAGGATCTAACAGGTAAAACACTAATGTCAATACATTAACCAAATTGGACTCATTTTACGAAACTTTAACAATTCTCACCTTACTCCAAGAGGAACTTCACTTTCTACATAAGATTATTGACTAAAAAAAAGTAACTTTGGCTTAATCATCCTTCTACAATGCTCCATTTATCCTTTAACCTGTTCCATCACTTCAAACAACCTTATATCCATCATCAAATTGACTCGAGAAATAAAAATGCATCAACCCTAGCCAATCTTGCCTAAACTCGTCCTTAAGTGCCCTTAATACAATAATTATTGCAACATTCATGGTTGTAGTGAGCCATGTATAACAAAAAAAAACCTTCCTCAATTACCCTTTATCATTTTCATGGTGTATGTAAAATTTTAAAACTCCACTCTCATTCTTGCTATCTCTATCTTACTTTTCACCTTTTGGCTTAATAACCTTCAATTAGTTACGGGAAAGTCAATGTACTCTCATAACTTCATTTACAGAAGGAATCAAGAAAAAATACTACCTTTTCAAATACCAATTTCAGGTATCCTTCTACTCCTAAAGCATCTATTTTGGTTTCAAATCCTAAAGCATAGCTCCTTTGAAAAGTGCCCCTCCTAACTAGGTCTTCAAACCGTATTTAATCACACGTTCCAAATATCATGAATATCTCCCATGAAATTATTTTTTGGACCTAAATCATTTTCAAAAATTAAATCACATCATGATAGTCCTCCCTTCAAATTTTCAGTCATTTACCTTGGTGCATTTCGGAGATAATGTAAATTTACTCTCTGACAAACCCTAGGTTGGTTCTATATAGGCCCGAGAGTATTCCTTTTGGTATATATTTATTCAGATGTTGTTTGAAATCACTAAATATTTCCATAATATATGTTTTAACTCCATACACTTTATTGTTTTAACATTGAGGCTTGAAAACCACGTAAATGCTCATTTCTCTCAGTTTTATTACTGTCCTACATGTAGGTACTCATAATCACAGTCATGCAATGAAGTCTTTGTGTTCAATTGATATATCATGAAAATATGGGTTTTTAATACTTTTTAACATAGTGGATACACTATTTTATTTTATATTCACCCTTCTTGAAATATTCTAAAACACATATGATACTTCTAAGGGACATTCTAACTCACAGTCATAGGCTTTGGAAATCTTGCATGCATTTGTTAAACTAAGGTACAAAGGTGGCGAGAGAACTCCATACCAACCTTTTACAAGCACGTATACAACTTCTACCACATTTAACCATAAAAAATTTCACCACTAAATAATTCACAACAAAGGTATTTGGAAATATAGTCTCCTTTTTATTATAAATAGTTCAATGTACCATGTTTTCAAGCTAGAAAACAATGGGTTTCAACTCATGCTTATAAAAACTTCCTGCAAGGATTACAATATACTCATCACATACAAACAAGGAAAAATTATTTAAGTTATTAACCATTAAACATAGAAACATGCATGTCACAAAGCTAAGATTTCATACAAAATAGAACTATATTACTGTGTTTCTTACAAAATTTAAGTCTTTCTTTCACCAGAGCTCCTTTATCGAGAAAGATCTTCTTCTTACCACCTCTCTCACTCTTATAGGAGGTTATTTTAACTACAAATAATTAAAACCATTATTTATTTTAACTCATATGTCATGGTTCTCCTCAACCCTAACTAACTTTTAGATGAATCATTCATGTCTCTCATGTTCATATATTTCCAAGGTTGGCATTACACTTTCTTTTTCACCATTTTGTCTAATAACACCCTATGACTCATATTCATTCATCTAAACACTTACATGCCTTTTATAAGCCATATTGGACCATTACATGCTTTATAATTTGAATGAATTTTTTTGAGGGAAAACATAATTTTTGAAATTTCACACTCTTAAACACCTAAGACCCTCTCTTTCCTACATAAATTGGCCTCATGACTATGATAGTTGTCATTGGTTGATGTCTCTTGAAGATTACCTTGCATCATACTCCTAAGTTGGATAAAACCCTTCATATAATTTTATTTCTTGGTCATATATTCATCATGTTTGTTTTTATTTAGTATTCTCTCATTGCTCCCACTATTCTTAGTGGATTCTTCTCCACCCGGTCCCAAAATTTTCCTTTTATTCTTCCATTTACCTTGAATTTGTATATTTTATCTTTATTTTTATTTGTACTTTCATCATCTTCATGCCTCCATTATTTATACCTAAATAAAAAAACAATAACAATAGAGATACATTCTTATTTTACATTATATGATGTTCTCCATCTCTGTACACTTCATATCCAGCTTGTATTCATCACTAGTCTTGTCAAAATATTCATATTCTTGTTCATTTTTTTATCACTCATATTATTCACCATACCAATCTACTCCATGATTGTAACTCCATATTTTTTATCATTTTGATCATCGTGTGCCAAGAAACAATATTTTTCATAGTTGTACTTGCAGTTTTCTCCTTTCCATCCATCTCATCTAGCAATTCTTGCAATAATTCATCACATTCATTCATGCAAACTTGATCACACTCTTTCTTTTCAACATGCTCAACATCTTAAAATGCACAATGAGATTCATTTTGTATAATTTCAAGGAATTCACCCACAAAATCATCAATATCCATAAAAAAATCCATTTTTCTTACCTTATCTAGCATGATTTTCTTGCTTCACTTCCTTGACCTCTGAAATCTAATTATTTACCATGAGTTCATCTTCTTTTACCCTCTCCTTTCTTGTTTATTTTCTTTTCCAAACCATATTTGGTTCGTTTTGATTTTCTTTTGTCTTCATGAGAGATGGTTTCTTTGTCTCTCTTTGTCCTTGTTCACTTATATTTACATTTGGTTTCTCTGGTTTTTCATCTTCACTCACTTGTTGCTGGTTTTGTCATCCATATAGGAATTACGTAACCATGATTTTGGAATGGTTTCAATGGATATTCAAGTATCTTTTCTTCATTATTTTTCTTTTCAACCTTATTCTCTTTATTTTCCTCTTGTATTTGCTTCCTCTCTTCACTCTTGATCATCTTCATCAACTAAAATCTCTGACTTCTTCTTTGAATCTGCTGTATAGGCCATATTATATTCTTCTTCATCTTAAAATAAATTATAGTGTGATCTCTCATCATCAACTCTCTTAATGTTATCCATTTCTTTCCTCAATTCTTCCATCTCTTTCTTTATCCATTCATATTTATGTATTTGTTCTTATTTATTCTTGGCTTCATCTCTTTTCTTTCTCTCTAACTCTTATTGTCTTCTTTTGTGGCTAAAAACTTCACTATCTCTCTTACCAACTCTTCTTCATCCATATTCTCTCTCTGACAAGTATTTTTCACCTTTCCTATTCCTCTACACCTCACCTTGGCCTCACCAGGTCTTTTTTTGTATTCAAACTATCTTTAACTTTCACTCTTCACTTCTCTTCAATCTTCACCTATCACTTTCTTCACTACACATACTCACACAATACTATTAGCCAAAAACCATTCATTAAATATTCAACAAGAAATCACAATAATATCACCACACTCGATACTAAATTGATATAGAGAAAATATATTCAATCATACATTCATCAAATAAATAAGGTTTCAAACCTTAACTATAACATATCTCTACATTTAAGGATCATTCACACTAGCCCACAATGGCTAAAACCACAAATTTTTATAAAATATCTCTAAAGATGGATTATGAGCATTGTAACCTTCTCTTATACCTAGCTCTAATGTCAATACATCAACCAAATTGGACTCATTTCATGAAACTTCAACAATTATAACCTTAATACAATATGACCTTCACTTTCGCAATAAGTTTATTGAATCAAAAATAAGTAACTTTGGCATAATCATCCCTTTCCAATGCTCCATATCTTCTTTAACTTGTTCCATCACTTCAAACAACCTTATATCCATCATCAAGTTGAATCAAGAAATCAAAATACATCAACCCTTACCAATCTTTCCTAAAATGACCCCAAGTTCCCTTAAGATAAGCATTATTGAAACATTCATGGTTGGAGTGACCCCTAAAAACATAACAAAAACAAAACCTTCCTCAATTACCCTTTATCACTACCATGGTGTATATAAAATTTTAAAACTACTCCCTTTCTTGTTGTCTCTATCTTCCTTTTCTCCTTTTTGCTTATTAATATCCTCTCATAAATTCATTTATAGAAGGAATACAGACAAAAAACATACCTTTTAAAATACCCATTTTAGGGATCCCTCTGATCCTAAAGTCTCAATTTTGGTTTCAAATCCTAAAGCATAGTTCCTATTAAAAGTGCCCCTCCTAACTAGGTCTTTAAACTATATTTAATTGTCACCTTCCACTGTCATGAATATCTCGCATGAAATGAATTGTTTTGACCTAAATTATTTTCAAAAACTTAAATCATATCGTAATATTCCTTCCTTCAAAGTTTCAATCATTTCCCATGGTTCATTTAGAAGATAATGTAAATTTTCTCTACAAACCCTAGGTTGGCTCTGTGTGGAGGACTGATATGCTTTCTTTTGGTATAAATTTATTCAAATGTTGTTTCAAATCAAAAATATTTCCCTAAGATATGTTTTAACTCCATGAAAATGGTTATTTTAACAATGAGGGTTGAAAACCATGTAAAAAATCCTTTCTCCCGAGTTTTCGATTATCTTGCTGTAGGTACTCACAATCAAAGTCATGTAATGAAGTCTTTTTGTTCAATTGATATATCATGCGAGATATGGGTTTTTAAATCATTTTTAACAAAATGGATACACACTTGTGTTTTATATACACCATTATTGAAATCTTCTAAAACAAATATGAAAATTCTAAGGAATATTCTCACTCACAATCACAAAGCTTTGGAAATATTGCATTCATTTTAAAAACTAAGTTACAATGATCAAAGAACTTGATACTAACATTTTAGAAATGTGTTTATAAATTATATAAAATATTAATCATTAACAAAGTTCACCACTAAATCATTCACAACAAATGTCTTTGCAAATACACTCTCCTTTGCTATTATGCACGGTTTGGTGTACACAGGTTTTTAAGCTAGAAAACAAGGGGTTTCAACTCATCCTTCTATAAACTTCTTGAAAGGATTCAAATAAAATCTCCACATAAAAATGAGGGAAATTTATTCAATTTATTGACCATCAAACATAGAAACATGCATAAAAAAGCTAAGATTTCATAAAAAAGGGCCATATTATTATGTTTCTTACAAAATTTATTCTTTCTTTCACCCGAGCTCCTTTCTCGAGGAAGATATCCCTATTACCACCTCTCTCGAATCTCCTAGAGGTTACTCTAAGTAAAAATCATTCAAATAATTATTATTTTTTCTCATGTTTTCTTATTTTCCTCAAACCTAACTGACTTTTAGATGACTCGGTCATGTCTCGCATGTTCATATATTGCCAAGGTTGGCATTAAACTGTCTTTTTCACCATTTTATATCTTATAACACTCCTAGGAATCATATTCACTCATCTAACCCCTTACATAACTTTGACAAACCATATTTTACCATTACATGCTTTATAATTTGAATGACAAATTTGGAAGGAAAACATCATTTTGAAATTTCACACTCTTGAACACTTAAGAACCTCTCTTTCCTACTCAAATTTGCCTCATGAATATAATAGTTGGCATTGGTTGATGTGTATTGAAGATGCTCCTTCATCAGTTATTCTCCATCAATATATGAAAAATAATATTTGAAAGTGGAGAGTAAACCTTTAATGATTTTTCATTCACTTTCCATGGCATAAAAAGGAAGTATGAAGTGTTAAAAGTCTAAAAAAATTTGACTAGGGTTTCTAGACTGAAACCCTAATAATATAAAACATTAGGAGATCAATATAATCCAATCCAATAAGCATGATATCAGACCAAACATTTACATGGGAATTTATGAAAAGTCTTTGTCCTCCTTGAATGTTGTTCTTGAAGTCATAGTTAATCGATTTTGGCATAATTTTATTCAAATTCTTAAGGCACACTACTATACATGTAAATCAAAGATATTTTTGTAAAAACATACTCCATGAAGTAATTTAAGGATACTCTTCCTCCTATTGATAATGAAAATTGTATGTAAAACCTAAAACACCTAGTCAAAGTTAAAATAGGATCATGAAAGCTTCTCCTTCACGTGAGATCAAGCTCCTCTATCTCTATGAAAAAAACCCCTTTGACTATGAAGAAGAAGTGTATGAAGAAATATTTAAATCACCCATCATATATTTGGTTAACTTATAAGCTCTTTAAATTGAATGTATATCTTAGGTTTTCTACCAAGTCTTCTCCTTTCTCATGATCAAAATTGTGCTCACCAAAGCCAAACACCTATTTCTATCCTAAGTGCTACAATATAGTGGAATACTAAATTGGAAAATATTGAATAATTTTGAAGAGGTTATAAAAGAAGAGTATAGGCTTTAGTAATGTTCTTACATGATGGCAGTTATAATAAGGAATATTGATGTCATTTTACTTGCCAAACACTGAAATATATCATTTGAGTGACGGTTAAATAATAGGTTGTTGAGTAGGAAGAATTTGTTGTTAGAGTAATTAGAAGGTCAGGGAATTGAAAAGTCTTATTTTCTCATCATGTTGCTTAGAGAACCTAGAATGTCCTGAAAAATCGGAGACTGTACATAAAATCTCAGTTATCAACAATAATTGCAACCTTTGGTAGTTTTATTTTAAATATTTCTTCATATTATTATACCTACAGTTAAGGGTGTCATTTGAAGATTCACTTATGATGAATGTTAAGGGTCATTTTTGTGTGTCTATCCTTATTCATAAAATATTATTTTTGAGCTTGAATTTTAGAAAAATCTTGGGAGAGCTTGTTGATGCATGGTTAAGAAAGATGAACATCTTGGAGAGATATATGCATTTAGGGTGAATATTGTGAGATGAAATTAACATGGAGAGTCATAGGTATGTGAGAGAATATTGATGTATATATGTTCCTTAATGTGATGAAAAATGTATGTGAAATGTAGAGAAGAATATAGAAGAGGTAGGTAATGTTGTGTGAAGAAAGGGAGATGAAATCATAAATTATATGAGAGGTTCATTCTCGTGAAGTTGAAAGTATGATTCAATGTGTTGAATTTATCTTGAATACCTAATATTAGATGTGCATGTGGATGGTTAATTGATGAATACATAGCTTGTGAGCATGTGTGAGACCTAGTTTAAGAAGGAGGTGTTATGTATAAAAATAAATGCTTAAACATTTAAAGAGTAACTAATTAGAAAGGTGATTCAAGGATTAAAGTTGTACATGAATACATGATTAAAATGTTCCTTGTATGAAAATGCCTTGCAGGTGGTTAGGTTATTAGAAGAGAGGTGACTTAGGAGGATAAATGAGAAGAAGAATGAGATGATCTAGTGGTCACATTTTTTTTTGTGTGAGACAACAAAATCATAGTGATGAAAACATTTCATAATACTAAGTAGCAACTTAGAAAATGGGGAGTTTAAGCTTCCTTACAAGTTGAAGCTTACAGAAGGTCAGTAGGTGCTTGAATAAATTTGGGAGTTGAATATTCCATGTAAGTAGAAGCTTGCTAAAGACTAAGTAGGTTCTTGGTTAAATTTTGGAGTTGTAGCTCCATGTTGAGTAGATGCTCAACTTGAGATCATTGTAATCTTTACAGGACATTCTTGTCCAAGTTAGTACTTTGATTTCAGTGGGTTTTTCTCCCTTGAAGGGTTTCCCACATTAAATCATGTCTCACTGTGTTTACTCTCATATTGACTACTTGTGAATGTTAGTTTGGCTTAATTATCACAAATTAAGTAAAGTGAATTGATTTTTAAAGTTTGAATAGACATTGATTCAACCCCCTCTTAGTCTCTAATTTCCAACACCTTTTTCCACAAATTTATTCATCCTTTGATGGATTCTCGGTGTTTAGCAGATTATTATTATTTACAACTTTCCCTAATGTTCCACATATCTTCCTAGCAGTTATAAAACATTTTAGTGTCTCGGGGTGTTTTATACCTTTCCGTGCGATATATGGTTCCTCGCAGCTTTTTATCTACTAAGGAATTAATGTATAATCCATTGAAGAACCCTACCAACATCATCCTGAAAATTCAAAACATTATCTAGTCCTTGAGAAAACAAGGATGAAGAACTTTTCCAAAACCTGTTTTGTTTATATCTATTTTACAATTTATGATTTCTAAGCCACTTTGTGAACTACTACTTTTATAAAAATAATTTTTGACTACTATACAATTGTTCCTATTTTATTATGGGAAAAATAAGGCATTAATGTACTAGAACTTAGATGTATAGAATTTAAAAATGTTCCTTTTATTGAGTAACTTTTTTGAATTTTTGGGACACGTTGTATTTCACGCCTTCTTTTGGATTAAATTTTGTAACATGATACCTGTAGTTTATGGTGTGGAAGCATGGAGGTACTTAACATATTTTGTTGTTATCTATATTTATAATGATTTCCATGTGGACATGTTATATTTTATGGATTCATGCCATAGTTGAAGTTTGGTATTCTCTTGAATGAGTGGAATGAGATCTGATGGGGTTAGAGTTGTAGACACTCAAATTTCATAATCTATCCTTTAACATCAACAATCTTGACATTGCACACTTATATGAATAAATGCACTCTCCTCATGTTTTCTTAGCACACCCTGATAACACTTCATGTACTTTATTATCTTTGCACACCTCTGTTTCATTCTCTTGTGAAATATAATTACACCAAATACATCTACAAACCTCCATGATTAGGCCCATAAAGTCCAAATGCACTTTTTCCATCCTGTCTAAAAATTTCAGTTTTAGATGGTTTGTAAATTACATATTGACCCTACGGTAGGATTTTAGATTCACATATTATGTATTAATTATTTCAATTCCATCACATTAATATGGATAAATAAATCACTTTGGTCATCCTTTTATGACATAATAACCTTAAAAAACATATATAAGAAAGTAAATCATACCTCATTTAAGGACTTGACACTTTATGAACTCCTCATACAAAAATAAACACTAAAGGCACCAAAGATCCATAAATAACAAAATAAATCATGCACATCCATTATGATAGTACCCTCTTCTAGTTTTAAGTCTCCTTATAAGTCTAAGAGTCCTGATTTTCATCACACAAGTAAGAAAAGTGACCCTTCCCAAACATTTGAGGAAGTGTGAAACTCAAGAAAAGCATTGTCAAAGCATGGTTGTGACATTATGATTGCATTATGGTAGATATCACATGATAGAATAATAACTTGTGGGTTGATCCATAATTAGAGTAGTGGAAAAATTGGTGGTACACATGGGTTCTCATAACCCAACAAAATTTGTTTTGTAGGAAACCCTTCTTACACTACTGAAGTTTGAGTAGAGTTTACTGAGGAAATTCTGAAGGTGAGTGAAGAATACTAATAGACAATGAAACACATTTCCAGTAGGTGAAACACTCGGGAAGTTACTGAGGACCCAGATTCTAAGTATGTACAATACCATATAGAATGGTTAAGATCGTATGGATGTTATAAACTTGGTTGTACAATTTTGACCAAGATCAATTTCATTGACGAAGAATTTCTAGTTCCATATCTACCTATTCCTGCACTTAAATCACCTAAAATCCTCTAGATCTACACAAAATCAACTAAGTTCACTCTATCCCATATTTTTTGGAAATTTTTAAGTAGTTAGTCACTTAGAAAAGTGTTATTTTGATTTGTGAAATTAATTTTGGAAGTTAATTAAATTAGAATATCCACCTATAACATTATTCATCCTTTTTATGTATTTTAATTAAAACATTCTTAAATTAAAAGGGTGAAATCACCTAAAAGGTGAAATCATTTTGTGAACCTAACCCTCTTTAATATCGAACATCTTAGCCCTAACCCTAGTGGTCCTAGGGTTTATTTTTAGAAGCATAGGTTGTTGTTTTCTTTCATTTTTATCATCACTTTTTAGTTTCTATATAATTTATTTTTATGACCTATCGGTGTAGGGCTTGGATTTCTAATCAATATATTGAGCATCTTGAGATTTCACCTCCTACCCATAAGTATCATAGTGTCATGGATACTTATATTCCTACTTCTATTTCTCTTTTTAATCCTCCTACACAAGAGTCTCACTTGTATGACATTGAGACCCATAGTGAACACTCCTATGATTATGACCATGATGAGGACAACAATATAGATCAAGACAAATTAGAAATCTTATCTAACTTTTGTGCTCAACTCCATGTTAATCCACATCATATTGAACCTATTATCAATATTCTACTTGCTACTAAAATTTCTCGTTATCATCAATTTAATGAAAAATATTTTACGAGATAGATCTCAACCCTATTTTACTATACTCATAGCTATTGTGCCTACCTCCTTAGGAGTACCTAAGATTCCTATGAAAAATATGTCTATGCCTATTCCTGTAGCCACTATTGCTACTATATCTCCTATCTATCATCATAATGGCTCACATGCATCTTCATCTTACAAACAAAATATAAAGTCACTTGTTCATTATTTATAAGCATATATTTTACAATTACAACAAGGTTTCTATCATAATTCTAATACTATGGACTCTTCTCAATTATTGCATAATCCACTTACACTTGAAGTTGTATCATATCATTTTCTTATTGGTTTTGTTGTACCTAAGATTCCTATCTATGATGGTAAGGGTGATCCCTAAGAACATCTTAGATCATTACATGTTTCTTGTTTTTACTACACATCTAATGAAATATTTCTTACTAAGCTATTTTGTAGGAGTCTTACAAACTTTTCTTTATAATGGTTTTGTGATCTCCTACACATTATGTGTGATTTTACTACATTGGAAAAGAAATTTTTGGCATAATTTTCAATCATAATGGGGGATAATATATCTTATTCACAAATTACTAAACTCAAACAAGGATGTGATTATCATATCAATGTTTATGTCTTGTGTTATATAAAAATGATTACTAAGATGAACAACATATTAGCTGACAATGAGTTACAAGACCTTTTTTCAAATTTTTCTTCCTCCATTGAAAGAATTGGTCATGTTTGATAAGTTTAGATATTTTGACCATCTATTTCATACATTGAAAGAGTGTGAAGCTAAGCTATTACACATGAACAAGCTCAAGTATGTTGTTAGCACCTCTAATACATCAAATTCCAAGTTTCAAAGAAAATATAATTTCAAAGGAAAATATAATGACACTAAGGTTTCTTCTAAATAAACTATCAACATTGTTTCTCAACCTACTAAGCTACAATTACAACCTACAAGACAAGTTTTTTTACGCATTTTCTTTATCCTTCATGAAATTTTCTGAAGAAATTACTCGAGTGTAATCTCATGTCTCTCCCTCCACTGTTGGAGGTTGACATGAGAAATCCTCAAAGTACAATCCTTAATGATAATGATTTTTATGATTATCATAGATGTGATGGTCATACTAAAGATATATGTATTAAGCTGTGACATGCCATTCAAGATATTATTGATTTTAATGCAATTGAATGGGATACACCCACCGAATCTTCTAGTCCTACATATAACAATGTTAAGTTAAAAATATTCAATGATCCACTTCCTAATCATAATAATGACACTTGGTGCCACAACTACATTCTTATGATGATCCATTTGATATAATTTTTGACATTATTAATCACACATCATCTTCTATAATAATAATTTATTTTGATGATTCTAACATGAATACCACACTTATTTCGACACATTATCTGCTTCCAAAGTATCTATTCATTAGATACTTATTCAGTGTGTCCTAGTTATTTTGCATAACAAGAATAATGTTTGTGCATGATCATTAGTTTACTCTATTGGTATCTCTTTATAGAGTATTATTCTTTATTTTTATCCACACTTTTGACACATTACAATATCAATCATGATTGGGTATATTACTACAAAAATTTCATTCTTTATTGCTAAATTTTTTGTTACTTGAGTATCACATATAGGTCTCCCTTGGCTACATGCTCTTAGGGATGTTCCATCTATAGTTCATCAATGTATCAATTTTATTCATCATCAATAGGTTTTCACTATTTGAGGTATTCTTTTTAGGGATTTATCTCCTAACATGCCTAGTTCTTCTATAGTTTCTATCACTCTTCCTAGTGCATCTACATATAGGTATCTTGTTTCACACACCATTATACATAATACCATTCCTCCTAGATATCCTTTTAATCATTTCATTACACATGCATATTCATATATTTCTAGGTCTCATGATAGGCCTTTAATTGCACATATTGCACCACATAGTTCTAGGGCCTTTAGGTATCCTCCTAGGCCTCTTTTTTCACACATTGTTTCTAGTGGCTTGCACTCTCATAATATTTTATACATATTTTCTATATTTATAGCTCACTCTAAAATTTCTCATAGGTCTTCTAGGAGCTCTCATTATTCTATTCCACCTACGGGTATCACATAGCACATTCTACTCGGTGCTATACTATTTATAGTTATCCTTATAGGGCTTATTTGACATATATCACCATGATGGTTCCATTTGAACTTGAGTCAAATTCTATTAAACATTCAAAGATTTACCCTCCATCATTTTTGGTAGTTATTTCACCTCTTTGTGTGGTTCTCTTATGATAGATCTCATGATACCCCCTTGTTTCTTGATGACACACTCTATTTGTATGTCCAACTTGACTATGGATGGAATGATTCCACACCCGACCTCAATTTGCACACACGCAATGAGGGGAAACCTTGCTTCACATATTTAGTTGAAAAATCCATATCAAAACTGAAATAGTTTCAAAATACAAAAACATTCAAATATTTACAAAAATACAAAATCAGGACCTATTTATATGACATACATTTTTTGCAATTTAAATTATTCATGTTTCTTATTCATTTGGTTTGATAGATAAAATTTATTATTTACACACATATGTTCATGTGGTATATTGATCATGATGTAGGACATACATAGAGTGATACATAATGATGGGTGCTAACCCACCCTTTACCCATACTACTAATGTTTGGGGCATATAATTTTACATACTACATCTAGGTGTTATATTTCAATTATATTTCCTTTCTTTCCTTATTACGCTTGGTTACATATAAATGTAATATTTTCTATCTTTTCGTCTAACATGACTAACACTTGTGTTTTATATAACACTTATAATTATTACTAGCTCTTTCATATCATGTGGTATGTGCTTTTCATCACCTTTGGATACACTTATTTTTCATAATATTTTTGTATTTGTGTGTGTGTGTGTAGTCTTTGTATTTACCATTTCTTATTTGGGTGCATTGACACTTCATACGGACAATGTTTGAACGCTCACTTGAAGTGTGCATAACCACCAGTCCCTCCTTAGTTACTTATTAAGATGTGATTATAGCATACATAATTATCATAACCATTACAACATAGTATGAATAAAGATACAACATATAATTGACAACACATACAATAAGGAGGCTAAGAAGTGGATAGAGAGGTGGAGGCTAAAAAGTTTCTCGATGAGGGGGAGAATCTGGAGTTTGTGACGGCTGGCATAAAAATAGCATCTGTTCCAGAGCCCTTTGCTAAGATTGCAAGGATGGTGGTAAGGTACGTTACTCTGGAGGGGAGATTTGTCACTATCCCCCAGAAGCACTTAATTTTCCTTAATCACTTTCGCAGGAACCTTACCATAAATTTTCCTCATTATTTATTGAATTCATTGGAGAAATCTATTCTAGAGGTGTAAAATCACACAAGGGCTGTTCCCCTTCACCAAGGGTTGATCCTTCTCATTCACCGCCATTGCTCAGCCTGCTCCCACCCCCAACCTACTCCCCCTGCCTCCATTCCTCCCCTTGCCGATAGTAAACTTGACATTGCTACCACCAGCAGGAAAAGGAAAGAAATGAAAGCTAAGGTCCCTCTGCCTTCTTCACAGAGGGTTTTAAGAAGCCATAAATATCTGGAACTTGTAGAGAATTTACTTCACATAAGTAAACCGATGAAGGAATCTAAAGAAATGGACCTGTTGGTCAGGGTTGAAAAGATGGAAAAGGAGATTCATGACCTAAAGAGTGCTATTAGGGATATGGATAAAATAAAGGGAAAACGGAAGCTGCTAAACTCTGAAGAAGATGATACCACTGCTGAAATATTCAAGAAGCTTCTCTCTCTGGATGCCAAGCTTGGCAATGCAAAAGGGCATAATGATTGTATCCTATCAGCTCTTAAAAGTATCCTATAGAGCAACATGTACAAATTATTTGTAGTCTCAATGGCATTACCGAGGATATTTGGGGTTCAAAGGAGAACATAGATCTTGCAATTTCCTAGGTGGATTTGAAAGATCCATCCCAGGCCACGGAAATTACGTTCTTCGTCTCGCTCCAAATGATTAAGGCCAAGATTGACCGAGCTGTCAAGTGATGTGGTGCCCTGTTTCTATTTACTGGTGGTGAAGTTGTTGTTGTTTGGTGATTTTGATGTAGTTTTTGGCTGGGATGACCAGTGGTGGTTCCCTCTTGTTCATTTTTTGTCTCTTTTGCTCTTATTCGGATCACTGTCTGTCTTGATCCTATTTTGTTTCCTATATTGTATTATCTGGTTGTTGAGCCTCCTAGTTTATGGTGTTTGGCATATCTAGGTTTGGTTTCTCTTCTTTTGATATCTGGCTTTTGAGCCTTTTTGTACACAGGGTATAGTCCCTTCAAAACTATTTACCCATAATAAGAAAAACATATACAATAAGGAAATCAATCAATATAGACAATTATACATAATATTTGGATACCCATTACACCATACTAGTATCTACTAACCTTTGAAATCCATATACAATTTCCATCTTAAAAATAGTCCATTGAATAAGATACTCATAGATTACATCCAAAACTATTACATCCAAGCGCAAAAACATAATCACACATATACTAGCACACCTATTATCCTTCACTAATAATCTATCACTAGCACTCGCATACATCATACCCTCTATGAAATGGATTGAAACTTCTATTTATACATAATAGGGACTTTACCTTCACCACTTATATGCATTTTTATTAATAATATAAATCCTAAATTTATGATGCATGCCTTTTGCATATTTTCTTTACTCTAGATGAAACTATAAATAGCCAAACCTCTTTCATGATTTAATCCTATAAAGAGATGTCACTTTTTTATGTGCTCTACCCTCTTTGCATGTGATTTTCATATTTCTATACCTTGCTTTCATGATATGTCATCTACGCTTTTTCCTATTTTTTCCTTTAGTAAAAATTGTCTAAGTCTTGAAACCCTGTGTATATGAGCAAACCTTTGTGCATTGACCTACTTATTACTTGCAAAAACCTCCACATGTTGTCATGTATGTACCCTCTTCTCTTGCATGCACACTTTCACTTGTTGTCATGTATTGGCTTTCTAATTTTGCATGCATGCTTCCATAGATCCTTCTATTCCTTAGTTGTTTCCTTCTATCCATAAACACAATCTTGTGTGCGGCCTCCAACCTCTACACATGGCTAATACTTAGCCATTTTTTCTTATCAACATTATGCCACATTAAGAGTACTGTATGTCCTTGGAAATAATACGAATCAAAGTTTTTTTTCTCTAAATAATAGCTTGAAATAATGAAAGAATCGTTGAAGAATAAGGAATATGGGCATCTACCCAATGTATAAAAAATAAATAATATGCACACACACTCAAAATTTAGGATATAGGAGGAGGGAGAAGCTCTTAAAATTACCAATTTATTGAATTCTCCAACTCTTTCCTTCCTTTGAGCTCCTTAACATCCTTGTCCGACGTTACTTCTATAATAATTGGCACTTGTTGAAAGGTAAGGTCATCTAACTTCTCCTTCAACTTGTTTACTACCACATTCGGTCCAATATCACACCCTTTAAGGTATCCATTTTACACATTACCATAGGATAGATCTTTTTAAGAATTTCTTAAAATGTATCCTTCATGATTTAATTAGATCTCTCTTCTCCGTGACTTGTGCCATAACCTGTTTGCGCTCAAACTTGTTAGTTTTCATTATGGTATGAATCTTCTTCAATTATTCCTCTTCATTTATAGTTATTTTTCTAATGATAGGATCAAATTCCCCGACAGCTTATCAAATGTTTTATTTTCCTTCTTTTACTGCATCCTTAACCTTCATGATTAATGCCTCATAATATAATATCTTCATTTACACCTTTTATTTATTCTTCTCCTTTTCCTTGGCCAATTCCTCACTGATGGAATTAGACTAAATTTCCCCTTAATTAACAATATGTGAGCTAGAACCTCTAGATAATGTAGCTCTTTGGGATACTCTGGTTGAGATTGGTCAACCAAGTCCAGTGCACGCATGTGTAATATTGACAACTATGTTTGTCGCATTTGTGTATGCATCAAACATTTGTTTCTTCTCGTCTTGCAAGTCCTTTGTAATATTTTAAATATATTTTTCCTTGTGTTCTTTATTCCCTACATAATTCTAATTGTGGCCCCTTTGTATATATTTCTTCTTTCAACCTCAATGACCATATTGTTGATTACATTTTAGGATTATTCATCATAATTTTTTTGGAGGGTCAATTAAAAATAATACCTTACCTAGCTCCTTCTTCAACATCATCTGATAGTATGAGTCTTTAATCACCTCAAACTTCATCTCCTCCATGTGTATTTGCATACTCTAGGATAACATGTTTCTGGTGTGTCAAATTTATTTGTCTTTGTTCAAAATCTCCTAACCAAATAGGTCTTCCACTTGCAATGATATTTGAAACCTTTCCCTTAGAACTTTTGAAGGTTCATCGATAAATGAAAATTGGGTAGCCTATAGAGAGGTTTGTAATGATTCCTTCCTCTGGTGTGTTTCTTCTTCATTTTTTTCTTGCATGATGTTGAATTGTGCACCGTTCATTTCTCCTCCAATTCCTAAGTCTTCCCTAACGAATTTTTCTTCATTGCACTCTTCCTCCTCTCCATCTTTTTGGCTCTTCCTCTCATGCATCACACATCTCTTCTTCATTCCTTTCTAATTATTCCTCATGCATTGGTTGTTCCCAATCTTCCTTATCCTACATAGGATCCTCTTCACAAAATTAAACCTCTTCCTCCAACTTATTCTCCAAGTATTCCTCTTCTTCATCATTGACATCATAAACCACTCAAGGTTTCTTCTTTTCCAGGATAGGATTCTTCTTCTTTGGGATTTTCTTTAGTGGTTCTTCACCTAAGGGATCCTTCTATATGTGCGAGGTGGTCATCTCCCCACAATCCTTCCTCAACTTAATTCTTATACTCTGATCAAGAGAATTCTCTTCTTCTTCTTCTACCTCTTATTTTTCTTCATGAGGAGTCTCTTCTTGCCTTTTCTTGCAACCCCTAATGTATGCTTCTTCTATGGAGGCTCGATAGATGAAAGTCATTCGCTTTGATAAAACAAATTTCCTTGATCTTGGGACCGAGGTAGATGTATATTCTATAAGAATTCTTACCCACTATTACCATCGTGGGGCTCGATCCCATGTTATCTATCTCCATTGTCTCTATGTATTATATCCTTTTTGGATATAGATATGTATGGCGCAAAGTATGGTAGTAAGAATATACCTTGTTTGCATTATATGTCAATTTAAATTCATATTTTATGAGGTTCATGACATCTTGTAAGTAATTTTCTATAAATGAAAATGGTATTTTGTATCATGGCTGAATCTCCCTCTTACTTAGCATAAACCACATGAGGCGTAGTGATGCATTACTATGAACTTTGACTACTTGTCCGATAGTTCAAAAACTCTCTTGACACGTTCCACTCATTCTAGAATGCATCTCGCAACTTCCTATACCATTTTTATATGTGCGTCTTGTATGGTCATGTGATTTCTCCATCACAAGTAAAGTTAAAAATCTGTTGACTTAAAGACAATAGTGTGGGATTTAGGTCATTCAACCTTCATTAAGGATGTACATGGGGAAAGTAAATGGGTCTAAACTATGAATAGAAATAGAACACATAAAAAATTCATCCCAAACTCCACTCTTTATTTATTTCTAATAAATCATTACATTGTCTAAATTACATTCATATCCTTCTCATTTTATCTCATATAATTCACTCCTTATATAATTCTCTCAATATGGAACTCACATATTCAATTCTTGTGATGCACACATATACAATGGATTAATTACGATAAATATACAAAATGCAAAATTTCCAAAAGTCACTTATTTTGATTTTTTCCTCTCAAAAACTTCTATCTTATACTTGGCTCAATTTTGCTTCATTCTACAAAGATCATGTCATCTTCCGCATGACTTCCTAGAGTATAATTCAATTTTTTCCCATATTCCTCAACTTTCTAGTCTTCTGTGGATTTCTTTATTTATGCATAGGTTATTCCTTTTATTTATGTCTTCTTCCATCACCTGACTTCGTTCTTTTCCCGAGGCTTCATTCCTTGTCTTGCGGCTTGATCTAACTCTTGCAGTTATTTAATGACTTTGGTGGCTTCATTCTTATGATCAAGGCTTATAAAAATTCAATGAAGAACCCTCTCAACATCATCCCTCAACTTAAAATTTGTCTCATCCTCAAGACAAAATTGGATGAAGAACCCTGTGATTTCCTCCAATTTTTTTTTAAATGTTGTGTAGGAATCAACCACCTAAACTTAGATGTCTAGCATAAGGAAAGGTTCCTTCACTTGACTCATCTAGTTGAATTTATGGGACACCATCTTGAGAGCCCATGGCATCAATCCCCAAAAATTAGACATTTGGCATAAAGAATAGTTCCTTCGCTTGACTTGCCCAATTGGACTTATGGGACGTCATGCATCTTTCTTTCTTATAGGGTTGTGCTTGGGGATGTAATTTGTAATATGTACGAGTTATATTCTTCTCAAAATCGTATCATAAATCAAGATGAATGTTAATTTGATTTACCCATTCTTGCAACTGTTGTGCATTTTCTTGGATCAATGGAAGAATTTCCGAGGGTGGTGGATTTGCTTGAATTGGATTCCATATTTGGTGAGAAATTGTAACTTCTTGTTGCATTTTGATTATGGATCTATCCATCATATTTCTGCATTCTTGCATCTTTGTGATTTTCTCTATCTATGTCCTTTGCTTGGTCTAATATGTCTTTGTGAGTTCAACAAGCTTTATTCATTGAGTTCCATATTTATCTGTACTAATATCATATGAAACAAATTGCATATTTATTTGTTTATTCAGTTTATCAAGATCTATTTTCTCTTTTTGAGTTTTACTAGGACACCCCATTGTATATGTGTAGTAGGCCATGAAATTTTGTATCTCTCTCTAATTTGGTGACTGCAGCTTATATCTCTTTTCTTCTTTTTGGTTCTCCACCTGTTGTTGCTTGATAATTTATTGTTTGTATTCTTTGATAGCACCTTGATGATTTTCTTATTTTCTATCTACAAGAGCACTGTATCTTCTTTCAATATTGTTGTGACTATCTTCTCTGTTTGTGCTTCTATTTATAGATTGGATGTAATACTAAAAGGTGGCTTTGTAGTTTGAATGGATGATAGTAACTTTTACATTGCTTCTACTATCTCAACACATCGTTACTTCAATTATTGTTTAGCACTCTATTATAACATTTGGCCATAGGGTGTCTTTTGCAAGGGTGAGAGTTTGTCTAGGTGTACCTTATAACCTTCCATAGTTTGTTCTACTACACCTTGGTGTAGCTGTATGGACTGATCTTTCTTCCTCTATTGAAGTGCTTTGGATTTATTTTTGTGAGTGAATTTCTTGGTCCTTGAGTGAGAACCAAACTTGTAGATGTATTTGATGATAGAATATATTTCTCTTGTTATTTCCATTCTTTTTCTCCTCTTTTTCATCCTTCTTATTTTTTTCTTCTATTTCTTTTTCTTTCTTATCTCTTTCTTCTTTTTCTTTATGTTATTTCTCCTTCTTGGATTTCTCTTATTTCTCCCTCTCTTCCTTTTCCTTCATCTTTCTAGTATTTTTCCTTTTTACTATTTCCTCTTTCTTCTTTTTCTCTATCTCCTCTTTTTCTAATCTTTCCTTTTCTTTCCTTTCTATCTCTACTTTTTCTTCCTTCTCCCTTGCTTCCTTTTCTTTCTTTTTATTTTTATCTTCTTTTTCTTTCTCTTCTCTCTCCTTTTGTTCCTTCTCTTCTTTCTTGCTTCCTTTCTACCTTTTAATTCTCCTTTTTATCAGTTTCCTCTTTGCGTTTCTTTTCTAGTTCTTATTTTTTTGGTTTTCTTTCAATTATATTTCTTCCTCAATATTTTTTGTTTGGATTGCTCTTCTTGTTATGTTTTTCTCTTTTATTATGTTATCTTTTTTTCCATTTCTTGTTTTTATAACTCCTTTTTCTTTTGTTATTCTTGGGATATTTTTTTAATTTCTCCATTTATTTATTTATTTTTCTTATTTTTTTGTAGTTGTATTTTCTTATGTCTAATTGCTTCCAGATTTTTGTTTTTCTATTTCTAAGATTTTCATTTTTTCTTCCTCTACTATTTCCTCTGTGTGTTACGAGTCTTTAGTTGTGGGTTTTAATGACTTTTCCTCCCTTTCATTTCTTGTTTTAATCAACTACCCAATGATTTCTTTGACCTCTTTGAACCATTTTTGTTCCGTGGTAATATTTTTCTTCATTTCTAATCTTTCTTGTTTAAGATCTTTCAAGTGGCTTGTCTCTTCTACTTCAATTTGTTCTTTTATCTCCTTTATTACTTCAGATGGGACTAACCTCATAATGTCCTCAATTATGAACCCAAAATTTTCTAGATAATATATTATTGCTTCAACTATTTCCATTTTTATCTTCCTATACTGGCCTCATATTCTTTTGCTACTTTGGAAATATCACCCGGAGATAGACAATTTTGATAATACCCATATGAATTCTTGTCAAATATGTTTCCACCCATGGCACTAGCCTCTTCTAAAATATGTGGTGCTTCTTATTCCTATGGGTGTATGGGTGATGGATTAATTTCTCCTTCTTCTGATTCTGAAATTTCCTCTATGTCTTCAAATTATTCTTCCTCTTTTTCTATATTGGTCGCGACTTGTTTTAACTTCCCTTTTTCTTCCAATGTTTTCTCGACATTTTGTAATGGGTCTTGCAGTAGTAGGGAATTTCTTTCTTTTGTATATTTTGGGAACTCCTTTACTTGATTTTTGTTTACCAACTTGTAGTGAATTTTTTTCTTAAGTCTTAAAATGTTTCTTCAATGACTTCATCGAAATTAGGCAATTTGGATTTTCTAGAATCCATAGGTACATTTGTAATTGCTTCAACTGATGTGGCCACTAGGTCATCTAAAGCCTCATAGGGTAATGGAGGTATGTATTTTGTGCATGGGTTTTAGGACAAATAAAGGTGTAATCAATGTCAACAATAAAGTATACCTCTTTCTCATACCTTACCACAATCTTCTCTAAAACCCTTGCTTTATTTCCAATGATTTTCCTAATTCTATTTATCCACCCTAATAATGAAGTAATTTGAGTGACGACATCTAGACTGTTCATATGTTCCCAAATTTTTTCTATTGGTTTATCTTCCTGCCAGTCTACTAATTCCACTTTGTGGGGTAGGGTTTTTGTAAAATACATTTCTAAACATATCAATATTGAGCCATAACAAAATGTATGCTTTCCTTCTTTTATCTTCCTTGTATTTTCATGAAATTCTACAGCTAATTATTTAGCGAGGTTGTATTATGAATACAAATTAACCATATATAAGGCTGATTGTGTACTTAATCCATGGGCACCATATACTCTATTGGTGTGATAAATTTTTAAACATGTGGCCTTAGTGGCGTACCTGAGGGCATGATTAGCAATATTTGTGATACATACCTTGCGCTTTCAAATTTTTACTCCCATCGCATGCATCATGTTTTTTAATGCGAGTCTTCTTCTTTGTGATTATTGGGCATACTTTTTCCCATAATCCCATAATCCTAGCCATCTATTTTTTATCAATGAGGTACGGTCAATCCAAGTAGAGAATTTTATTATGTAATGGGATTAAAAGAACTTTAACTACATGATCTTCCCTTTGGAAGTACAGAATATGACTCCATGCATCATTTTTCAATTCAACGATGACTTTTATGTTTTTTTGTAGACTAGTTCCTTCATATTAAGATATTCTTCTAAGAGAAAGGCTCTATCCACTTCCAATAATGTGTGATCATATTCGAAGATCGAGGAGTGAATGTATTTTTACAAATCTCATGTATGGGACACTTTGAATAGAATATGTGAAAATGATCCTTCGAGATCATGTTGATTTTATTTCATTGAGTGCTTCATGAATTTTGGCCTTGGAAGTTATGTTTGTGTGACTTCAACTGGAGTATCCATGTCCTCTTCTTGATTTTCCCTAATTTTTCCCTAGCTCTCTTTTTCACACTTGCATTGAATAGTTATTTGATCTCTTGTTTATATTTTTTTGCCTTAGTTTTTTCCATGTGGTCACATTTTATATCTATCCTCTTCTACCTACCCCATTTATTGCATTTTTAGTGGAATAACTCTTTGTTTTCACCACATATTTTATCCGGCATATTTTCCATGTTCCATTTTTTATTTGTTTGGTGACTTTCTCTTCATCCCAAAGCTTTACCTTTATTATGCTGTCTTTTATCCATTACACGATCATGTCACGAATCTTTTTTCCTTTATTACGTGGTTTCTCTTTTTTCTTTGTTTGGTGGTTTTTCTTCTTTCTACATGTCGTGGGATTTTACCCAATTCTTCATTCCATGATTTGCTATTGGTGGTCCTTCTTTTCCATGGTTTCCATTTTATTTTATTATTCCGTGTCTTTATACACGGCTTATTTATTTCTTTTTTAGGATTTTTGTTCTTATTTATTCATTTCGCGGCTCCTCCTTTCTTCGTGTTTTTCTCAATTATTCTTTCTTCGCTTTATCCTTCGTTCCTTTATTGCGTGGATTTTTCATTCCTTTTTCTCATGCGATTTATTTTCCTTCTTTCCACAGATTAGTATTTTTATTTTTTTTTGTCTTTATTGCATGGGTATGCTCCCTCCACGGTTTTACCTTTTCTTTATTTTGGTTGTCTCGTAGAGTAAGGATGCCCTTGAGGTTTTCATCCTACCCCTCATCCTATCTGCAAAATTTCTAGTTTTCAAATAGGTTGGATATATATATATATATATTATATATATATATATATATATATAGTTATTATTATGTCAAATATTATATTTCTTTAATTTGGCTCCATTTACAAATCCTGTAACTCTTTATTTTGCAAGGTTTCCAATTTTGTAGCTCCTGAAGACAATATGTCTTTGATAAGGTAAGGTCCTAGCCATCTCACCTTGAGCTTACCCAGATGTTTCCACTTGCTATCATACAATAGGACCTTATCTCCAATATCAAACTCCTTCCTCTTTATGTGGAGGTCATGCCATGCCTTTTGCCTTATTTTTTTCGTGTGTTTGGTTATAGGTAGCTATGAATCTTTTTTCATCTAGCTTTTCTAGTTCAATCAATCTTACATGTAGTGATAAATATTCATTAATTCTGAAGGTGACTGACTCTTAAGATTGGGAGGAAAAAATCTAAAACGTACCACAACTTCCAATCCATAGACCAATTGGAAGGGAGAGTATTTAGTGATCCTTTTATATGTTGTGTGGTATACCCATAGAGCGGATGTCATCTTTAAATCCTAGTATTCCTGTTGTAGTGAACAAATCTTGGTTAGTAATTTCTCTAAAACTTTATTAATGGCTTTTACCATTCCATTTTCTTGGGGATGGTACAGGTGTGCTCTCTGTTCTAATTGATCATGAACTTACTCAACAATTATTCAATGGTGGCATTGACAAAATTCTTCCCTTGATCACTGGTAATGCTTAATGGGCATCCAAATATTGTAATTGATGTTTTCATAGAGAAACCTGGCTGTAGTATTAGTAGTGCAATCTTTGGTAGGAACCGCCTCCACCCATCTTGTTAAGTATTTAGTAGTTGTGATGATAAACTGGCCTGAGAGTGTTTAGCAGTTGGTTTGATTGGTCCAATGAAATCTATTTCCCATTTTTCAAATGGGGCTAAAGCTAGAACATGCCTTAGTAGCATCTCATCCTAAGTGCTAGGTTTCCTACTCCCTGAAAAATATCACAGTTCTCGTGTTTTTGTGTACATCTTTAAACAATGTAGGCCACCACAAAACAATTATCATTACTTTTCTAGTTTTCTACTCTCCTCCATTGTGTCCTCCTTCAACTCCTTTATGCTCTTCTATATACATTTTTATTGTTTCATGCTCCAATGTTACTCTCCTCAAAATATCATCATGCCATTTTTTATATAAATGACCTTAAATCAAGGTGAAAGGGAAGGATCTACTTAAGAAACATCTCTTTTTCTTTTTAGTATAGTCTGCTAGAAATTCTCCTGTAGTAAGCAACTAAGCTATGTCATCCAGCTATTTTGGATGAGATTCAACTCTAAATAAGTGAGCTCCGGGGAAATCATCATCCATTGGAGCTTCATCCTCTGTATTCTCTATTCTTGATAAGTAATCAGATCTATTATTCAACTTGCCTGGTTTAGCTGCCATAGTGAAGTCAAAATCCTAGAATAACATCAACCATCTACAAATTCTTCCTTGCAATATTGGTTTTTTCAACAAATATTTCAAGGTTTCATGATCTATGTAAAATGTGAATGATATGGCTAACGGATATTTCTATACTTGTACAAAGAATATACCATGTTTAAGGCTTCCCTCATTGTAGTTGAATAGTTTATTTCTACCTCACCAACTTCCTACTTACAAAAGCACCTTGATGATCCATCTTGTCTCTTGGTGAGTCGATACTCTCCTAATTGCAATTCTAGATGCATCCACATGAACATGAAACATGATTTTTGAATATGGAAAGATGAGCATAGGTGCATGTAGGATTTTTTCCTTCAAAATTTCAAAGGCATCAACACATTATTTTGACCATGGAATTTGTTTATTAGTCCTCTTTTTCAATAGTTCTTCCAATGGTGCACTTATTTCCGCATAATTCCTTATAAATTTTCTATGGTAGCCTATATACCCTAGAATTGTTCTTACGTCCTTCTGTGTTTTAGGTGGTGGAAGATTAACTATTACTGAGGTCTTTACTGGATCAATTAGTAGCCCTTCTTTGAAAATTATATGCCCCAATAATGTGCCAAATGGGGTTAAAAATATACACTTCTTCAAATTAAGGAAATTTACAATGCCCTACATTTTTGGAACATCAACCTAAGTACCTGAATGTAATTTTTTAGCAATCCATACATAGTCCAGTCATCTAAATATACTTCCAAGAAATCATGGATAAATTATTTAAAAGCATTTATCATTATCTTGCTTTGAAGACTATTGGTGCATTCTTTAAGCCAAATGACATCATAGTATACATAAATGAACCCTATTATGTGGAAAATGTAGTCTTTGGCTGATCTTCAGGTGTAATTCTAACCCAATGGTAACCAGATAAGCCATCAGTAAAAGAATACACTTCCCTTCCTAGCACGTTCTCGAACACTTATTCTATGAAAGGTATAGGGAATGGGTCATGAACACAAGCTTTGTTTAATTCCCTATAATCTACGCATATGCGTATTTCACCAATTTTATTATTTTTGATAACCATTGGACTTATCCATTCCAAGTCTTCTACTAGTTTGATGATTCTAGCATTCAACATCTTGTCAATTTCAGATTTCACCTTGACCTTTAGATTTGGATTGAGTCTATAAGGTCTTTTCTTCAAAGGTTTGAAGCCTTCTTTTATCTGAATCTTCATTGTGCCTAGTTCTTATTTTATGCCTTTCAACTCCTTAAAATCCTTAGGAAAAATGTCTTGAAATTCTTGTAGTAACTCTACTACCTTAGCCACTTCCTCATCTAACCAAGTAATCCCAAAAGTTTACAAAAATTTCCTCCTAGTTTATGTGAATATTTTCAGTCCTAAGTTTCAAAGGATGATAGTAATATTGATCTCCTTCCTCCTTGGTTTCTACCACTTCTCTTTCCCCTTCTATTGTTTTTTATCTCAAGTTTTCTGGTTTTTCTTCCCTCTCTTGTTTTTCTACTGTAAAACAACGTGCCATTTCTAGAGTTTTGTGTAAACTTACTAGTGGTTCTAGTACTTTAGCTTCTAGTTTTTCTTTTGAATAATGGTTTGTTGCTTCTTCTAGATTTAAGAACAAGAAATTTCTTATCTTATGCAATGCTTACAAGGTGTTCGATATGCATCCCAAAAATTAAATGTATGACAAAAGTCTTTAACAATCTGATTCCACTCCCTTGTTTCACGTCTTTTCTTAGTGCGTATACCAAGACCGTGGTATGGGTCCTAGAGTCCATACAAATAATTATATCCATAATAAGGGTGAATGTTCTCCACATAGCTTCTAATGTCATTCAAAAGTATGAATATGTCTTTGCGGATTAGTTTCACTAGTATATTCAGGTATTTTTGCATAATAACCCTCACTTTTCAAATATCTTGTTCTAAGAAATGTAGTCAATGAATTCCAATGAGATATGTTTGGTTTATGAGCCATCCACCAACCCATGAATTTATGGTTAGGGTATAATAAAAGGATTCCATTTGGGCCTTATCATTTGGAAATATTCTCTCAATTATCTGAATGTATCCCTCTAAATCTCCAAATCTTGAATACTTCGGTAGGGTTTGGTGGGATGCCCCGTGACTTAACCTATACACGCATTTAATGGGTAAGTCTTCAAATTATTCTCTTGCAGGATAGTACACCTCATTGTATTTGAGTACAAACTCCTCTTCTGCATAATAGTACCCATTATCATCTCCAAATCCAAATTCTTCTTTTGCAAAGTAATAACCATCATCTTCTTCAAATCTATCACACGTGGAGAGAAAATGTCTAAATCAATATCTGTGGTATCATTGTCCAACATGATTAGTAGTGGTTAGATCCTCATCGCATAATGTAGTTTCCTTGTCCTTGATTTAGAAAATATGTGTATCCAAGCTTCAATAACATTATCTGAAGTGTCATATTAGCTTCACTTTTGACAAAAATTCTCCCTCCGAATTTGGCTCAATTCCTTATTGATACTAAAAAAAAACTTATTTAGAGCATACACCCCATGAATATCATCAAGTATTCTTCTTCGTGGTCACTCCATACTTCTTCCACCCACGTGTCACTCATTCCTGCATGTAAGGGTACATGTACACGTAGGTCGCCTATTAGAGTGTCACTTATTCCTCTTTTGAATCGAGAGTTACATTACATCCACAAACCATTCCAAAACTAGGATAAAATTAATAGAATGATTAAAAGATAGATTTTCTACCAATTCAAAATTAAATCCCTTATTTATGCCCATGAAATTTACTTCGACATTTTTAATGCTCCTAGTGGTCAAATCGGATGATCCATCTACTAAGCCAATATAGTACTGGAGGGTTTAAAAAGGGTCCTACCTATCCTCTCACAAGTAGTCTTAGACATCATATTTACATACACATCAATGTATAATAGTACTCTGGTGATAGTGGTCTCAAATATATCAACATCCAAGTAGATGGTAGATTTATGCCATGTACATTGGGTACGAAACACATTTATTTTCTTCTTATTCTATCCTACCTCAATTCTTCGACATGAAAAGTCTTTTCCTCCTTATTACATTATTTTTAGAATTGTTTCGGTTTTATACTAAACCATGGTTGATTATTAATTTAGCTATTTATTTTAAAGCAAGGATCTCTTCCTCCACAAAATATTTTTTATCCTTTTCTTCCTGGGCTTGTACCTCTTGTACTAATGCCTTACTTTTCTCAATTTATTTCATATAGAGGTTTGGTCTAATCTCTTTAGGGTTCCATTCTTCTTCACTTGAATAACTCTCTTCTTGTGGTAATCTGATTATTTTCTTCTTTTTGGGTGCATCTTCATTCATTTAGGAACTTCTAGTAGTAACTACTACTCTATATCTAAGCTCTTCAATTTTTATGTCTCCTTTGTTTCTTTTCTTCTCGATAACACTCTTTTGATTATTCCTTCATATCTTCTTCTATTGGTCTACTTCTGAGCTATATTCTCTCACGGCCTTATCTTTTACTATTGTTTCCACATCCCATGGAATTTTGGTAATATGTTGTACATGTTTCTAAGCATCCTTCCTGAATTTTTTTGACTTAGTTCCCCCACTCCTATAGAACTATGCAGCTTGAGGAAAACTGAATGCATCATGAGATCTTTCATGATAGAAGCTGCAAGGATGAGGTTCTATGAAGTTCCTAGCTAGGTGTCCCTCTTGACTAAACTCATGGTAGTTCATTGGTCTCCTATCTTTATATCCACCCCCTTAATTATCTCTATAGCCTCTGTGGTAACCTCCATCATTATAACCTTGGTAACCTCTTCCCCCTTGATATTTTTCATAGTCACCTTTGTAACCTACTCAACAACCACCTCTATAACCTCCCATAAAGCCACATTTAAAGCCTTTGTGGTATCCTACTTCATTATATCACTAGTAATTTAGATTGTAATTGTTTCCTTGATAGCCAACTCCATAATGTGGTTGTCCTCCTTGCTAGTTTTAATACCAAGGTGTAGTTATTACTGGTTATGTAAGGGGCATGTTTATTATAAGCATCTTTGCACTATAGGGGATGGTTTGGTGTTGTAGTTTTTCTTGTAGCCATAGCTCTTCTAGTATTATAAAATTTTAAATATTCCAGGGGCCTCTATAGAGGGAAAGTATGATGGTAATGCTTATATCATCAGTGGTGGTGTAATACATTAATTGATTGGTTGGAGGATTTACTTCTAATAAGGGACACGTATCTTGGGTGTGTTGGTACCATAATATGGAAATTTCACACCATGTTATTTTTATGCTAGGATGTTACTAGAAGATGCTCTCTAAGAGTAATGTTTCCTAACCACAACTACTCTTTTTGCACTATCCAAGTGGGGACATTATATTCTACTATGCCCTTCCCTATACCATATTGTGCACCAAATATTTGGTTTTAGGTGACTCATTGGTAGTGAAATATTTCTAATACCTTCGTTCTTACGGATTTCCCGCCAAAGTTTTAATTTTTCTAGTTCCAATTGTACTCTTTCTAGTTTTATTTTTATTGAAGTTTATCATTCTCTCCTCCATAGTTGTGATTCTAACTTGATTTCTATTTTGATTACCTCTCGATAGTGTTTGTAATTGTTTTCCATCAAATGTCTCGTATGTTATAGGGAAGAAGTCCATAAGTGAACCATTCGATCCATTATTTATCTGTGAGGGGCTCCTCCAATTTCCTAGTAGTAGTTTTGAATTGATGGATAAATTCTTTAATTGTTTCCTTCTCTCCCTATATAAGGTCTCTCATCTTTCTCACCCCTTCTGATGGTGCTTTTGGGAAATGGAATTATTTCCTAAACTCCTTTTCAATAGCATCCCAATCCTTATTTCCTTGGGAATTTATTTTCATGTACCATCTCAATGCGTCTTTACTCAAAGTGTCTTTACTCAAAGTGCTAATGAATTCATTTAACTTGACTACATTATCCGTGATATTTCTATTCTTCCATTGGGTATCTAACAAAAATAGATGTTCCACAACATCATTTGAGTCTGAATAAAAATTGGTAATTTGACCTTTTGTGGCATCCTTCCAACTGATTTAGGGTGTCTTTGAGGTTTAGAAACTGTCTTGTTTTTCTTGGTTTTACCTTTATTGATTGGTTCTCGGGATTTTACTAAGTTACTCCTTTTCCATTTATATCTAGTTAATTTAATACCAAAATATAATTCTCCTATTAATTCTCTAAACTCTCTTACAACCTCTTGTCTCTTCTGACTCTCTTCTTACAATTTTTGATACTTCTCTTCCAAGCTTCCTCCCTTTTCTATATTTTAATCGGTGTTTCAAGCGACACTTGGAATGGCGACCAATCCAGGGGGGTCATCTCCTTTGGGCTCATGTGTTGGTTGGGGGACGCGTCTTTACTTGGAGAATTTTCATAACTAGCATTTTCCATAACTACCTTCCTATCTTTATTGTTTCTTAATCTATATCTTTCTTCTAATCCCTCATCACTCCCTCTCTTCTTATTTTGTTTTTATTTCTCTTTTTATTGTTTTTCCCATTTATTTTCTTCTTCATATTTCTTTCCTATTATCTCTATCTTTTCTTCCACTTGTTTCTCCCTATTTTCTTCTCCTTCCTCTTCCTTATCTACTATTTTTATTTTCTCTTGAATTCCTCAATTAATTCCTTCATTCCAAGAAACTTCTTCTTCTTATTCTTCACCTTTTTCCTTAATCATTAATGGGGTTCTAAAATCCTCTTCACCCCAACCTTCTACTTCTAATAACCTCTTAAAAGTTGGTTCTAAACCTCCTACTAACTATTATAAATCTCTCATTAGGATTTCTTGTCTCGTTATCACTTGAACTAGAATTTTTATAGCTTATTAAACCATGGGTTTCTATGGGGTCACAAAACCTTGTTCTCCGCATGAAGTGGGTATTATATCTAGACTTGATGTGTCCACCTCCATTTCCAAGTGAGCCAATTTATTCCCTTTACTTGATGTGGGTAATTCTTCTTTCTATATTTTCTTCTCTACCTTCTTAACATTATTCAATTTTTTCTTCCTTTCATCCATTTTATTTGCTATTTATTCTCATGTTATCCTTTGTTTTCCAAATTTTTCTCTTCTTCTTTCTTTTATGTAGCTATCCTTTCTCTTTTTCCATCCTCCTCATTTTGGTTACTCTTTTCAAATTACTAACTTTTCTTAATTTTCTTAAACCACTCTTTCTGCTAACTATCTAATTATGTATTTTCCTTTTTCCCCATGTCGTCTATTTCTCGCCACCCTAGCAAACATCCCATTAATCATGATAAGTTATGTCTCTTGGATCACCCCTTTCACATATGCAATCCATTGGTGTCTTTCCCCTAAAGGAACTTTGTTGCGCTTATGATTGTTGTCACCCTAAAAATTTCCCTCTTTTTGAAGTCAAGTTTTGAGAATTTTGAGTCGGTACCTTGCGATGTCATGTGCTTTGAAGTCGTGGGTGCTCGGTTTTACTCTTGCCATTTTAATTAAAAATTCTTATGTCCTCGGAGTTCAAATTATTTTCTATTTCCCTGTCTGGATGCTTGAAAATATTTTCCTTTATTCAGATGTCATTGTCAATCCTTATCTTTGGTTGTGATCACGTAGAGCTTGGTATTATTTGCGCTTTTCATTCCATAGAGAACAATTTGAAATTCGGGCATAAACGGTGGGGTTTTCCCTTTAATTTTTTATTTTTCCATAGTCTTGAAGGATGGGTGTATCTTCCTATCAGCATTTACCCCAACATCCATGAGTAAGTGGAAATCTCGATTCAACGCGACGTGGTGGGTTTATCTTTTAAACTTTTCACTTTTGTTATTTGTAGAAAAAGTGTCAAATTGGCCCCGTGGCCTGAAGGATCTTGATTGGCTGAAAAAAGTAGTAGCGGAAGCTTCCACGCATCTCAACAGTGTAACTCCAAGGGAAAAACCCAAGGGACAATCCTAAAATGAGCGTAGGATTTCCACGTTTCCCAGGTCTGAAAAGAAGACAAAACAGGCTCGAATCGGCTAAGTATGGAAGGTTCAGCGGATGGCGCCACATGTCTCATCAACACAACTTCAAGGGTCAAAGCCAAAGGTGGTTCTCAAAACTTGCACCATCCCTCCATGTGTCCTAGGTCTGAAAAGGAAAAAAACCATCCCTTTAATTGACTAAGTATAAGAGGGTCGGTGGAAGCCTCCACCTACCTCAACGACGCAAATTCAAAAGTGAGACTGAAGGGATAGATAGACCCTAAATGAGTGCCAGATCACAATGTGGTTAGAGTAAAAAAAGAGTCAGAGTCAGCTATTGAAGAGTCCAGGACAGGTGGAAAGAGCCACGTGTCGACTTGATGCCCTTTTAGGGATGAATCCAAAGTAGAAACCCAAATGAGTGCCAACTCTCCACGTTTCTAGGGTCTAACAGAAGTCAAGTGGGTAGTAGGCCCAAGCCGGATAATTATAAAAGAAATGATAAAAGTCTCCATGTGTCTCTTCAGTACAACTTCAAAGGAATAATCAAGAGTGGGTCCCAAGTCTGCGTGGGCTTACCACGTGGTCAAAATCAAAGGAGGGGTAGAGCCGTTAGTTTAATCAGCTAAGTATAGGAGAACTAGTGAAAGCCCCGCATGTCCCTTCGGCAGGTCTTTCGGGGAGAATCTAAAAGTAGGTCCCAAATGTGTTCTAGCTCTCCACATGTCCAATTGGCATACCTCCAAGGGTCAGTCCAAATAGAGTCTCCAAATGAGTGGGAAGCCTCCATGTGTCCTGGGTTAGACATAAAGCCTTCACCAAACAGAGGGACTTAGTCAAAAACACAAAAATACTAAATTGGCCTACAAAGGGACACGTGGCCATGTTTTAAGTAGTAGCAAAAAGGTGGGCCCTTTTTGTGTTTTGATGCTTTGAAAAGTCAAAGTGGGAAAGTGGGTCGTTGGAGCGATTTGGGAATTTTGGCTTTGTTTCCATAAGGGCGTAAAGTATAAAGTAAGTCATGACTCTACCGTTGAAAATTCAAAGCGTGAAGGTGGGCCATCGAGTAATTTGGGAATTTTGGATTTATTTCCATAAAGATCTTAAAGTTATAAAGTTACTTGTGGCCCTACTCATGCCAAGGGATAAAGTCAAATGTTGAGCCTGCATCGAAAGTCAAAGTGGGGAGGTGGGTTGGTGGAGCAATTTGAGTTTTTGAGCCCATGTTGAAAAGAGTTAAAATTGCAAAAGTGAGCCATGATTCTATCACCACTCAAGTAAAGCCACGTGTCAGGCCTATATCAGAAGCGGATGGGTGGGCTGAAATGTTCCGAAGTGCCATTTCTCTAAAAGGCACAAAATACAAAAGGCGTCCTCATGCCCGCTTCAGTTTAAATCTCTCCCATGTGGATGGCTCAAATTCAAAGTTTACAAAGGCAACATGAACTACTGCAATTCAATGCGTCTAGTGTTTCCACTAGGCATGGAAATGGCCGAGGTGTTAGAGAAGTTCAGACATTGGTTTTGGAATCAGTTTCATCATATTTTGTAACTGAATGTAACCATTCTTGGAATTTATTTAATGAATTATCCATGCCATTGTTAGGGTTGGATCCTGGTACTCTATAGATGTAATAGATTTGAAGTAATCAATACAAATTTTTTCCCTTTCTTCCTCTGCTATTCCTTCTTTCCTTGTCTAAAAATTTGTGAATCATCCATCTTTTATGATAAGAAACTTTTTGTTCTTGTTTATATGATTTCTGGAACTTTGTGTCTGTGGAATTATATCTGTTATGAAAGTGAATGATTCTACTCTACATCTCCCTAGCTCAATATGTATAAGGTTATACTCTGTTATCTATATTTCCTAAAGGTATTGTTATGTTCTTCCTCTCTCATCTCCTTAATTCTTCCATTCTTTTGTATTGATGATCTTTGGGCATAAACGTTTCAAAGTATCAAGAATCCACAATTTGAAAGTTGTACATTTGTATATAATTTTTTTCGCTTGCTTTCAATAAGGGAAACTCTCCCATTAAAGAGGAGGGACTTGTTATCCCTTAATTGTGGTTTTGTTAAAGTATCATTTTAAAAAAACCAAGAGTTTTTGGTGAATCTACTAGGGATTTTTTTTTTAAACGGATCCCTTTCTAAAAGAAAAAATTCAAGATCATTTTTGGTCTGGCGACTCTATGGTATACACGTGGGAAGAAATCTCTCGGGGTTGAGGATTCTCATTTTCAACTTCTGGAGCAAAAACACTTCTCTTATAGAAAGAAGGAACAGAAGAACTCGTTCTACAAGCACACCTCATGCTAAAGATATAAATTAAAAGGATAGCATTCCTCAATAAAAATCAATCATAATCTCTGTGCTTTGATACTTATTGGTGTTTTAGTTCCCCTTCATCAAATTTTCCAAAGATGGAATCCCATTTTCCTTGGGACAACAAGTTAGGCCTATTGCTCTTCCTCGGCCATTTCATGAGTTACCTAGGGGTAACAGGAAAAGTTTTTCCAAATTCCAGGATGATGGGAAGGTTCATCGAGATGAACACATTATAGCCTTCATTATTGCATGTGGGATTCTTGGGGTTGAACATGAAGATGTCTCTGTCTAGATTTTTGTGGAGACATTACAGGATAATGCTTCTGATTGGTTTTATCATCTTCCTGTTGGGTTGATCACTAATTGGAATACCATGATAACTCAATTTGAGTAGTGTTTCAAACCTGTGGAAGATGTGCATGCTCTATTAGCTCAAATATCTCATATCAATAAGGAACCATTTGAGCCCATGAGGGAGTTTGTGGATAAATTCAACAAGATAATTCATAAAATTCCACAGATCACTTGTCCAATGGATCAAATCCAAAAGTTCTTCTTCCTCAATTCACAATTACCCAAAGTGAGTTATGCACTATGGAGATCTAACCTTGCAACTCGGATGTTGATCAATGGTTAACTATCGGTGTTGAGGATGATTTAATCATGTCAGTAAAAAGCTGAAAAGAGAATCCTCTAAATCTAAAGCTACTTCTTCTTCCTCTTCCCCTGGAACCAATTATGATTAGTTAGTATAGAAGCTTGTAAATGATCTTATTTCTATCAAGAAATAATTGGCTTAGCAAACTCCTTACCAAGATATTCCAAGGATTAATTTTCATCCCAGGAACCTTTTTCCTTCTTATTAAACTAGATAGGCTATTAAAGGCCCACCCATCAAGGTTCCATTCAATGTAACTTGTGAAGTTGAAGAACCTGATGATGAGGAATTTAATTAACTCTATGAAGAACCAAGAGAAGAGGTTGATGAAGAACTGGAGGAGCTTGGTGGATCTCAAGTTCATTTCCTCACCACTAAAGGTATGGATGATGAAGATGAATATGATGAAAGAGTGGTAGAGATGAATAGTGATTCATATGTTATTATGACTCGGAGAAAAAAACAAAAAAAATAAAAAGTGGTGCCACCTTTAAGAAATGTAATGTGTTTCCTATAACTATTCTAGTGGTTACTAGAAGAGGAGATCCTATTCCCACTACCTCCATATAAAAGGTGAGTTATGCTAATTCTCCTTCTTCTACTTCTATTTCTAAAGATTTTTGTCCTTCAAATCCTAAAACTGATAAATCAAAAGTCTCTCAAATTCCTATAAATGATGCCCCATCCACCTCTGGATCTTTTGATATCATTGATCACCTCAAAAAGACTAAAATCCAAATCTCAGAGGCAGAGTTTTACCAAAACCATCCAAAATCTTTTTCTAAAATGGTAAACTTTGTCAATTCCAAATCCAAAGCCTCATCCAATACTTCTAAAGGTCTTTTTCCCACTCCCTCTTCCTCACCTCAATCAAGCCTTGTGGTTGTAGTCACTTCCCTAACGATAAAATCAAACCATTCTATGTGACTCTCCTCATAGCTGGCCATAAAATCAGTAATTGTGTTATAGACTCGGGAGCATCGATCAATGTAATTCTAGCAAAATTAACTCATGCCTTAGGCTGACTCTCACACATACCTTTGGTTCCTACTATTCCACAGAGTACAAAAGTGCCGTTAGTGGGAAGAATTAAAGATGCACAAGTATATTTTGTTGCTTTTCCAGAGAAAATGGTCTTAGCCACTATTTTAGTAGTTGAAGTTCCTCCCTCATATGGGATGTTGCTAAGTAGAAATTTCTATAAGGAGGTAGGAGGTGAAATTCAGATGGACTGGTCACATGCTTTGATCCTAGTCAATGGAAAAGTGAAGAAGCTACTACTGAGAAAAAAACTGAATACATTGTACACAATACTGATGATCCAAAAGCACAGATACTCTATGAAGATATAGTGCATGGTAACTACATGATCATGTTAGAAGATGAGGTAAAAATTCCTAAGGGATTGATTCATGATCCCAATGGCATTTGGACTTTGGAGTTTGATGGAAGCTAGTCTTCACCGGTTAGGGGCTGGTGTTGTGCTAACCTCTCCAGAAGGGAAGATTCATCCTTTTTAATTTAAGATTTGTTTTCAAAATACAAACAATACAGCTGAATGTGAGGCACTCATACTTGGATTGAACATGGCAAAAGAAATGGGAGTGAAGAATATTTGTGCTCGTGGTGATGCAGAGATGATTGTGAAACAAGTCAGAAATATTTTTCAAGTGAAGAATAGGATATTGAAGCATTATATAAATCTTTTTTGGGATTCCATTGATTTTCTTGATGATTTCTCCATTGAAGTTTTGCCAAGAGAAAGGAACACTAGAGCTAATTCTATAGCAGTCTCAGGATCTCTGTTGATTCCTCACCCAAATTTCTCTCAGAAAATATTGAGCATTGAAATGATTCATAGGCCCAGTGTACCAGATAATGCAAGAAATTGGTAGGTTTTCAATGATGATCAAAATTTTCTCTCATTCTTGGAGCTTAAGGATAATTTTGACCAATTGTATTTTGAAGGAAGTGAGACTTTTCCTAGAGAGTGTGTATCCTCTAATGAAGGAGATATCAAGGAAGAGATGGATCAAGATGGTTGCATCAAATTGAAAGGTAATAAGATTCCTAAAGGGCTGGTGAGTTTGGAAGATTTGTTTGATAAGCATGATAGGTACATTAAGTCTAAAGCTTCCCAAGGAGCTTGGTAGTCTGTTGAATGTGAAAAGATTAATATTGGGAGTCTTGATGAACCCAAGATGGTGAACATTGGAAAATGTTGCACTCAAGAGGAGAAGAAGAAGGAATTAAATATAATAAAAAGGTATAATCATGTTCTTTCCTATTCATATGATGATCTAAAGGATTTCCAGCCAAAGGAAATATAACACTCTATCACTTTGAAACCTGAGATCAAACCATTCAAGAAGAAATAAAGGCAATACAATTCTAAGTTTACTGGCACTATTTTTCAAGAGATCTAGAAGTTACGTAAATAAAAGATCATTTTACGTATACATCATTCAACATGGATTGCCAAAATTGTGCTGTCAAGTAGAAGAATGGTGAGATTCACATCTGTGTGGATTTCGGAATTTGAATCAGTCTCTCTCGAAAGACAACTATCCTCTCCCCATGATGGATCAAGTTTTGCAAGTCATCAGAGAGCTCACGAGATGTTGTCTATGCTTGATGGATTCTCTAGATACAATCAAGTGGAAGTCAATACCTCAAATCAACCAGAGGGAAATGAAATTGAATTTTGGTAGTCTAAAGGAAAAGTGTGTTGTTGTGTACCTTGATGATTTGAATGTTTTCTCCAAAATAAGGGCAGATCAATTTCAGCATCTTGAAGCAGTCGTCCAAAATGTAGAGAACATGGATTTTATCTCAATCCTAAGAAGTATGTATTTTGTGTCACTGAAGGAAAATTGCTAGGGCATGTTTTCTCCAAATAAGGAATCAAGATAGATCTAGAAAGAGTTCAAGAAATCTAGCAGATTCCTCTTCCCATAAGTAAAAAGGATGTTTACTCTTTCTTTAGTAAGATAAACTTCTGAGGAGATTCATTCCTGATTTTGTAGAACTGACTATGAGAATTTCTCACATGATGAAAGGAAATAAAAACTTTGGTTGGAATTTTGAAGGTAAAGAAGCATTTGAAGGTATCAAGAAATCCATTGCTAAAACTCCCATCTTAGCATGTCCTAATTTTAGCAAGGATTTTATCATCTATTGCTATGCTACAGAGAATACCTTGGCTATTGTGCTAACTCAGAAGAATTATGAGGATCATGAAATTCCAATTTCCTTCATGAGTTATGTTCTGAAATCTCATGAATTAAAATATACTATGATGGAGAAACATGCTTTTGCAGTGGTCAAAGCTGTCAAGCAGTTTTGTTTTTATATTCTTAATTCTCACTCTGTTGTGCTTGTACCTGATACAACCATCAAGTCTATTCTTACACAATATGAGTTTGGAAATAAGAGAGGAAATTGGGTAGAAAAATTCCAAGAATATGACCTTGATATCAAGCGAACTAAGCTAGTCTGGGGTAAAGGATTGTGTGAGCTTATTGCTAAAGGAGATGATGCAACATTGTCCAAAGAAGTAGTTGATGTTCCTATTGTACTCTTCCTCAGTTGAATAGATGAATGGTATGCTGATATTTTAGATTTTATTACTTATGGAGAGTGTCCATTCCACTTGAGTTCCAAGGAAAAGAGAGCTATTAAGTTAAGGTCTACACAATATGTATTATGGGAGAATGCTTTGTTTAAGTGAGGCATAGATGGAAGATTCTTGAAGTGTGTAGAAAAGAGAAAAAATGAAGTTGTTCTCATATTTCCATGATCAGGATTGTGGGGGCATTTCTCTTCTGCTGTCACTGCCCGTAAAATCCTTTGTGATGGGTACTATTGGCCTACATTGTTCATATATGCATCAAAATGAGTAGGTAAGTGTGAAGCATGTCAGAATTTTTTTGGGAGACCTAAGTTGGCTACTTTTCCACTAAAGCCATTAGTGATTGATGAGCCTTTTCAATAGTGGGGATTGGATTTCATTGGAACTCTTAATCCACCTTCCATTGTTGGGCATACTCACATGTTAACTACTACAGATTACTTCACAAAGTGGGTAGAGGCTATTCCAGTCAAAAACTACTTCTGAGGTGGTGTGTAATTTCATTAAAGAGAACATCTTGATAAGGTTTAGGGTACCAAGCAAGATTGTGACTGATAATACTTCAAATTTTTCTTCTTTTGAGATGATGGATTTCTACTATGGTTATGGAATTTACCTTTCTTGTTCTTCAGACTACTACCCCTAAGGGAATGGATGAGCAAAATCAAAAAATAAGAATATGGTAACCATCATTTGGAAGCTTGTCAAATACTCTCAGAGGAATTGGCACAATAAACTTTATGATGCTCTCTGGGTAGATAGAATTACACCCAAAAGAGAAATTGGGATGTCTCCATTTCAAGTGGTGTATGGTGTTGAAGCTCAGCTACTAGTAATAGTGGAATTACCAGCCTTGCACTTAATGAAGGCTATTGAAGATTCAAGTTTTACTAGTTCCTTGGACAAGAGGATCATGTATCTCTAGAAGTTGGATGAAGACAGTTGCAAGTTTTTGATATAATCTTAGCTCATCAACTGAAGGTGAAAGATTTGTTGGACAAGATGGCTAGACCCAGATATTTTCAATTGGGAGACATTGTTCTAATGTGGGACAAAATACATGAACCTCGAGGAAGCCATGGTAAGTTTGATTCTCTTTGGATTGGTCCTTTCAAAATCAGGCTTTTTTGGAGAAAATTCTTTCTATTTGGATTATATGGATGGATATCCTCTCCCACTTCCTTATAGTGGGTGTATTTGAAGTTGTTCAAGTCCTAGGTGACTAGGCAGTCCTTTTGTATATTGTGTACAATGTTTTGGTTTTTGGTTGTTCCTTTGTGTTTTTTTGGTCTTTCCTTTTTGGTTTGTTTCTTTTCCCGTTGCATGTGTGTTTTCTTCTATATTGGTTTTTCCTTTGACTCTATTTCCCAATGGATAAGGCATTGGTTTGCTTTCCCAGAGTTTTTCTATGGTTCTTGATCTTGCCTCATTCCTCTGTCAAGTCATCCCTAGAAATACCTAGTTATTGTCACCCTAAAAATACCCCTCTTTTTGAAGTCAAGTTTTGAGAATTTTGAGTTGGTACCTATTGTAAATATCTTTCCCCCCGGGTAGATATAGACAAGCAGAAGAATATGGAAATCAAAGAAACTAAAACCCTAAAAGTTGCGCCTTGGCGCATGTAAATGGCGCATGACACAGAGTGTCGACATGGTAAAAGTTGTGCCTTGGCACATGTAAATGGTGCATGACACAGAGTGTCGACATGGTAAAAGTTGTGCCTTGGCGCACGTAAATGGCGCATGACACAGAGTGTCGACATGGTAAAAGTTGCACCTTGGCACATGTAAATGGCACATGACACAGAGTGTTGACATGGTAAAAGTTACACCTTGGCACACGTAAATGGTGCATGACACAGAGTGTCGACATGGTAAAAGTTGCGCCTTAGCGCACGTAAATGGCGCATGACACAGAGTGTCGACATGGTAAAAGTTACACCTTGGTGCACGTAAATGGTGCATGACACAGAGTGTTGACATGGTAAAATTTGTGCCTTGGCACATGTAAGAGGATGTCGACATAGATATGGATGCACCTATGGCGCACCTTCAGGAGGTGCAACATTTTGAGCGCTGACAGGAAGCAGACCCTGGCGCAGATATTCAGATGGCCATAACTTTTGACTGGGAGCTCGGATTCATGCAAGGTTGGACTTTTTGGAAAGCTTACGAGGTCCTCTATCCAACTACGACTGGATATATTTAATTAGGTGAGAAAAATTTTAAAAATGCAAAATACAGTTCGCCACTTTTTGGGTTCGCTAGGGTTCTCACCTACCATCATAATGAGATGAATTAAATGCAACCTAGAGGTGGTTGGGGTAGATTTGGAATTCCTCTCTCTTTTTTCTCTCATTCTTCCTATAAATTGTAAGGAGGATTCTTTCTAAAGGTTGGACATTTTTGTTTTGCCCCTCCCTTCTTCTCTTTGGCAGGTGAACTTGTGGAGTTAAAACCTCCCATTTGAAACTATAATGCAACCTTGCCTCTTGGCATTTTGCAGTGTGTTGTATCAATCTTTGGAGAAAATTAATGCATGTCTGTGGATGATTCTCAACCCTCTCTATGTTCATTTTCATCCTACTGATCTTTCACTGTGAATCTAGCTATCTATGCATGATCTTGCATTGCATTTTAATGGTCTGTGTTTATTGGCAAGACAGGTGTTCTTCATTCCTCGGTGCATCACCTTTGTAGTTTAGGTTTTATTTTATGCGTTTTCTTACCTGTCTCCTTGGAAAGTTAGATTAGGTTTTTAGTAAACCCTCTGCGCATTTTCTACGTGTGCATCGAACAGAGGAATAGGAACCGGCCTTCATCCGAGGAGCTTTTCTGATTTTGCAAGGTCCCATACTTGGGAAAAGCTCCATGTTATGCAATCGCCATCAACAAGTACCTTGGAGTAATTCATGTTTTGAAGTCATGGGTGCTCGGTTTTACTCTCTCCATTTCAATTGAAAATTCTTCTTGTCCTCGCAGAGTTTGAAGTATTTTCTATTTCCACATTGTATGATTGAAAATATTTTCCTTCATTTGGATGTCATTTTCACTCCTTCTCTTTGGTTGTGGATCGCATCGAGCTTGGTATTGTTTGTAGTTTTTCATTCCATGGAGAAAAATTTGAAATTTGGGTGTAAAGGTGGTGTTTTCCCTTTCATTTTTATTTTTCCACAGTCATGAATTACAGTGTATTTTCCCTATCAATTTTTACCCCAACATCTAAGGGTATGTGGAAATATTTGATTAGATGCGGCATGGTGGGTTTATATTTTAAACTTGTTACTTTTGTTATTTGTTACAAAATTGTCAAATTTGCCTTGTGGTCCGAAGGATCCTGATTGGCTGAAACAAGTGGTAGTGGAAGCTTCCACACATCTCAATGGCATAACTCTAAGGGAAAGACCCAAGGTACAGTCCCCAAATGAGTGTAGTATTTCCATGTGTCCTAGGTTTGAAAATAAGACATAACAAGCCAAAATCTACTAAGTATGGAAGGTTTAACAGATTATGCCATGTGTCTCATAGGCATAACTTCAAGGGTCGAAGCCAAAGGTGGTTCCCCAAACTTACGCTAGCCTTCCACATGTCCCAGGTATAAAAAAGGGATAGAGCTAGCCGTTTAATTGACTAAGTATAAGAGGGTTAGCGGAAGCCTCCACGTGCCTCAACGACGTAACTTTAGAAGTGAGACCAAAGGGACAGATGATAAAAGAGTGCCGATCTCCATGTGGTCGAGTAAAAAAGAGAGAGTTTGCCGTTGAAGAGTCCAAGACCGGTGGAAGGAGCCACGTGTCATCTCGGTGCCCTTTCAGGGGGTGAATCCAAAGTGGAAACTCAAATGAGCGCTAACTCTCCATGTGTCTAGGGTCCAACAGAAGTCAAGTGGGTAGCAGGCCCGAATCGGATAAGTATAAAATAACCGGTGGAATTATCCACATGTCTCTTCAGTGTAACTTCAAAGGAAGAATCAAGAGTAGGTCCCCAAGTGTGTGCAAGCTCGCCACATGGTCGAGTCAAAGGAGGGGAAGAGCTTACGTTGAATCAGCTAAGTATAGGAGAACTAGAAGAAATCCATGAGTGTCTCTTCGATTGCTCTTTCAAGGGAGAATCCGAAAGAAGGTCCCAAATGTGCACAAGCTCTCTACGTGTCCAATCGGCACACCTCCAAGGGTCAAGTCCAAACAGAGTCTCCAAATGAGCGGGAAGCCTCCACGTGTCTCGGGTCAAGACATAAATCCTTCACCAAACAAAGGGACTTAGTCAAAAAAACAAAAATATTGAACTGGCCCGCAAAGGGACACGTGGCCATGTTTCAAGTGGTAGTAGAAAGGTGGGCCCTTTTTGTGTTTTGATGCTTTGAAAAGTCAAAGTGGGAAAGCGGGCCGTCGGAGCGATTTGGGAATTTTGGCTTTGTTTCCATAAGGGTGTAAAGTATAAAGTAAGCCATGACTCTTCATTGAAAAGTCAAAGCGCAAAGGTGGGTTGTCGAGAGAAATTTGGGAATTTTGGCTTTGTTTCCATAAAGAGCTTAAAGTTATAAAGTGACCCATGGGCCCGCTCATGCCAAGGGATAAAATCAAATGTTAAGCCCGCATTGAAATTCAAAGAGGGAGGTAGGTTGGAAGAGCAATTTGAGTTTTTGAGCCCATGTTGAAAAGAGTTAAAATTACAAAAGTGAGCCATGATTCTATCACCACTCAAGTAAAACCATGTGTCAGGTCTATATCAGAAGCAGATGGGCGGGCTAAAATGTTCCGAAGTGCCATTTCTCTAAAATGCACAAAATACAAAAGGCGTCCTCAGGACCACTTCAATTTTAATCTCTCCCATGTTAATGGCTCAAATTCAAAGTTTGTAAAGGCAGGATGAACGAATGCGATTCAATGTGTCTTGTATTTCCACTAGGAATGGAAATGGCCAAGGCATTAGAGAAGTTCAGACGTCGGTTTCTTGAATCAGTTTCACCATTTTTGTTAACCGAATGTAATCATTCTTGGAAGTTATTTAATGGCTTCTCCATGCCATTGTTTGGGTTGGATACTGGTACTCTGTAGATGTAATAGATTTGAAGTAAATAGTACATATACTTGATGAAGAACCTTGTCAACAAAATTGATGTACTAGATACTTGTTCTCAATTGGGTAGACTCACATCTTGAATGTCGGGCCCTTAGGTACCCCGATCTCCCAAATTTTTTTAAATAAGTATGATGCCCCTAGTGATCTTCTCACCTTTTATTACCCTGGTTCTTTGCCTCCTCAAATATTCTACAATTTTATACAGTGTTTTCTATGCCATCTTGTACATGACATGTAAAAATTCTTGTTAGCTTTTGTCCAAGTTGCTCAAAAGATCCTAACTTACAACTCACCAGTGCAAAACCACCACAAGTACCTAGATCATTGATACTTATAATTTTGAATGCACATGTCCATCATTGACAGATAAATTTCGTTGTTGTGGCCTCAATTGTAGTGTCATCCTCTAAATCCAACCCAATCTCTCGCCATGCTATCATGTAACCTAGTCACCTTCGCAATCAACTATGGAGTTAGGCACATTATTTTTCCTACGAAATAGAAGTATTCCTATACCCTTTAAATAAACCACCGATAAAGGCACACAAGAATCCCAAAATATGGAAAATCATATAACCGTAAAAATCCCGTGGTCTCCAAGTCCTTTTTAACCTTATCATCAAGAATAGGTTGTCCTTCCACTAACCTCTATCTCAATTCCTTCAAAACATAATTCCTAATATTTGTTTCATGGGCTTGTGTCCTATACTTGTAGTCACTTGTGTTGCATTTAGTTAATTGTGAAGCCCATGGTTTCCCTACTATCACTTATGGAAGGTATTTTATTTCTAAAAAGAAGTCTTCAGTGCATCGTTAACAACATCCTTTTTCTTATTCTTGATCTTACATGTCCTTTTTATTTCCATTGTTTTTCTTTTCCTCTTTTAAAATTTTTATCCATAGAATGTGTGTCCTAGGTGCTGAAAAGTTACTTGTTCATCTACTACCTTTGGTTAAAAACTTCCAATCATCTTAATCAATCCTTACACTTGATTTCTTAAATCCCATGCCTTAATTCAGATTTCAAAATTCTGCTCCTAGCTCTACAAACCCTAACTTTGTATCCTCTCTTGTGAAACCTAGCTCATTATTTCTTCTACACCTTCTCTCCTAGATTCCATTTCCACTAAAGGATATATTTGAATTCAAGGTCATGTGTACTATGATTTGGTTCACTCATTCAAAACATGTCTAGTTAAGCTTCATGCTTTACACTTCACTCTTTATCCCAATTATACGTTCAATCATACAAGTTATTCAAATTGAATGGTAAGAATGAATTTTATTTTGCACTATTTATGGTTTCTCAAGCACTTTCCATCCACAATAATTTCTCTCACCTAATACCATGTTTTTATTTACAAGAAATTTTTGTTTTTTTCTCACGCTTTCTTCTTCTTTCTACCAAAGATGGACTTAACAACCTTCGGGCATGCTACTAATTAATAGGCTACATATCCTTTTGCACGCATCTCCTTGTGTCATACACATTCCTCTACGCCACTTTCCAAGCGGTCTAACTTCTCACTACCTCCCTTGTATTACATTGTGTGGACCTTTACTCACATGGTTTCCAATATGAGAACTTCCTATACCTTCAAGCACCATTATCCTCAAACACCTTGGACCACATCGACGTCTTAAGGTACTTCCTTTAACGCACACCAATATATCATTCCGTCACACACCATTCTCTCATAGTGTGATGCAAACACTTACCCACTTCAAGAAGAAGTACCAACATCCCATTTTTCCTTGTGTACACTTGCATCAGCTTCACTCCACACTAAAATCATGCATTGTGGTAGTCATTTTATATCCCTAAATTAAAAATCTAATCCTATGTGCATAGAACTATCACCCAACAAAGTATTTGGATGCTCACCCAGGCACGCGCAGTGCCGAGTCCCTCCTTTATATGATTCTTGCAAGAATACATCCTTAATGACAGATTTAGATGCAGGAAATAAAAGAACCATGCATTCATTCTAAGAAATTAGGATGAGTTATCATATCAATGCATCCATTTAGATAACAAAGAGAAGTATCAAATAAAATATAGAATTGATTCATAACACAAAGGAAATGCACTAGGGTTTATGCCCATGAACAACATATATTCTTTAGAACAAACCCTTATATCCATATTAACAAGTTCAATAACAACATTACATTCATTAAGGCCATAAAAAACCAACATAACAATACGGATCAAGGTTATGCATTAGACCGTAAGTTATGCTTTGCACATTAAAAAAATGGTTATAGACCCATCCCTCTAAATATGCCATCACTCCTATAGTTATCCTAATCCTAACCCAAAGAACCCTTCATTATTCACACGTAGCTTTACCTATCCAGTAATTTTGATGTCACTCTTAGTGTGTGTCTCTCTTCCCTTTTCTTCTACCCAAGCATCTTTATATATAGCTTTAGTCTCCACCACCATGCCTTCCTGAGATAACAGATCAGTTTCCAAGTGTCCATGTGGTCCTCCAATCAGAATTCTTCCTTTGATATGAGCACTACACTTGTTTATAATGATGTCTTTCTCGGAACCTTCCATCCATGCATGGAATATTCCATTCTTGACTATACAAATGCCAGATGACACGTTATCCACTTTGCATGTTATACGGGTCACACTTTTCTCATGTGCTACCCTCGAACGATGAATATGGATAATTCTCAAAAACCATCTTGTTTTATGCACGTGTGCCATGTGTTTTGCTAAACCCTGTTAGAATCCTTCCTTGTGTGCCTTCAACTTGCGCCCCTTCTTCATATTGGCCCTATGTTCGCATGCACCTTCTTGTACTTATCCAATATTTTGAGGCCCAACATCACCCCACACTACACCTGTTCTCTATCCTTGGAAAAACTTATCTTCCATGAATAAATAACGACAAGATTTGAATAGTGGGAAAAATAATGAAGGAATGAAGAATTGGGAGAAATAATGAAATAATGGGGAAAAATAAAGAGAAAAATTCTTATTTTTGAAGGAGGAGAGGGAAATCCTTCCCTATTTCTACCTCTATTTTTTCCCAGGCATCAAACTCACTTTGCACTTGCTTTGACAGAGGTCTCCGACTAGGGCACTCACCTCCTCAAAACTTAATTCCTCCCATTTGGAACTCATTGTCTCAACAATAACCTCCAATTTTTTTCCCAAGTCATCAAGTGCATCCATCCTACGGGTGATCTGGGGGTATAATTCCTTTATCCGTATTTTGATTAAACCTCGCAAGGTCTCGATAGCTTCTGACTTCTTTTCTACCTCGGCTAAGATTTTATCCCTTTCTTCCTTATCCCCCTTATTCTTCTCTTGAAAATCCTTAAGTTGAATTTCATGTGTAGCAACCAGGATGCTTGCCACTCTATCTCTATCAACGCAATTTTCATATGAAGCTTCAATCAATTACATAGTAGAGTTTACCGTTGTAAGGAGTTTAGTATATCGAGAAACAATCTCGACAACCTTCAGCTTCTCTTCTCTCTCTTGGTGCACTAACGCTTCTTCTACGGTCTCTAAGGAAAGTAGTTGCCTTTCAATCGTGAGTATGTGAGTCAAATCCTCTATACACTGCAAAGATGATTCATATTTTTTCTCGGGCGAGTGCTAGGTTGGTATGCTTTAAGACAATGACATCTATAATCATCTCCACCTTCTTAGAGACTTTGTGCACCTTTTCCTTCTCTTCCTTCAGTTCACGTCTTAACTGTGCACTGATAAGCTCTTCTTTCTTTAAGTATTTTCTCTTCTCAACGAGATCCTCCTTTTTCTTCTTTATTTCCTCTTTCAGGAATCTCACTCTATCATTTCTTCTGAATAGTCTGGCCTCAATCTCAACTGAAACTTTGTTGAGTGCATTACAGACCTACTCATCTAAAAATTGTTAAGCATTCACCAAGGGATTTACTCCTTTTGTCTCTGGCACCTTCATTAGTGCTCCTTGACTTACTTCGAACTTAGGTTCATCCACATGGGACTCAAATGCCCAAGATAGCATCTTTCTGGTTCATGGATATGCACCTTCTTCATCAAACAAAGTCATATCCAGGAGTTGTTCTATTGGTATGGTGCTCTGGAAGCACGCATGTAGCACCTTGCTTGGATCATTAATATATCCCATCCCTTTCCTTGTATTTTTATCATGCCCTTCCCACCTGTTCGCGTAACCTTTGGGAATCTTACTTTGCAAAATTGGGATTCCCAACCATGCTACCATATTCATTCCCAATGGTTTCTTCTTCTGTTTCCTTCAAAATTTTATCTATTCTCTTCTCCAACTCCTACTCCCGAAATCCTTAATGATGCCTGATACTTCTCTTTCCATGCCTTTTTCCACTTGTTCCTTAGTGAGGCTTGGGGTTCCTTGATTTTTTGTGCTTACCTCTTCACTCACCCCCTTTCCTTGATCATTTATTTCCTCCTCGTTATTATCCTCTTCATATTCCTCCTCAAAGTCATGTACATTATATACTAGATGGTCTTGACATCCCTTGGGCTCTTCATCATCCTTGTCACCAATGTAGGCCTCTAGGCTCTTTGTTTCCTCCGAATCTACCCTTTCTACCACCTTCTGCTTCTTCCTAATTGGTGATTCTAGTATAGGAGATTCTTCCTTCTCTTTCTCCTTGATAGGAGAATTCTTCCTTGGTGATTCTTAATATGTTGGGGGTCCTTCATGCTTTGGTGCCTCTTCTTCCAGGGTCTTTCCTTGACCAGGGAATTCTTCCTATGTGTTTAAGTGATAGGCTTAGTAATTGCTTTCAGTGCACCCACCGATTGTGTGGTTTGCACAATTGGTGCCTTCTTCTCCTACACCTCTTCTCTTTCCCTTTTCTTTGACATGGCCTTTTTCCTCCTTGTGGGGTCTTATGGAAGACAAACATCACTCTCTAGATAGGTGAATTTCTTAAACTTATGCCTTATGCATAGATATACCCTTGTTGCATCCATTTCTGTGATCGACAATATTATCAGCTTCATCATCTATACCTTGTGAGAGACATACTTCTCCACGTATGCATGTTTTTATGGTATATGAGCTTTCTACGTAGCTCATAGTGGTCTTGGTCTACCTCACTAAGGTTGAACCTTAGCATTTTATCCTCCTTGAACTAGTTGAACCACTGGTTGAAAGTATTGTATGATGAAGGAGAAGGGTAGCTAGCACTATGGGCTCTTAGTTCAATTTGTCAATGTAAACTCTAATATAGAAATGTTGATAAAATGCAAACTATGCCTCTCCATCCATGAGTATAGGAAAATTCTCAGGGATCCTCCGTTTGCCCTGAATGCATCACACATTCACTTGTACCACTTTTTTAGGTGCACCTTATGGGAAAATGTCATGGTTTCACAAATATATTTCTGAACCTTTTCGCGAGCAAGGGATTGTCTTCTTGATACTCCCAAATGAAATTCTCTAGCCCATTAAGCAACCCAATCTCCAAGAAGATGATGGTGAGGATAATGTTTCCAAATAGTATCTTTTCTCCTTCCAGTAGCACCACTTATGTTCTCATCCACAATAAAGGAAAACAAGTAATAGATGGTCCCTTATGATATCTTCGACATACATTTAACCATGCCTTGTTTACTTGCATCCATATTTCTTGATCATTAAGTGTTGTGACCAAGAACACGACCATCCTAAAAATAGGGTGTAGAATTTCTGTGATGTCAAATTCTGTGAACCCTTTTTATAGTCATAAGCCTCCACAGTTTCCTTAATGGCCTCCTTATCATCCAAGTTGTCATCTATGGATTCTCCTTCACAATTCAGGCCAGTGAACTTGGATATCAACTAAGGTGTTATGCACATCTTGCAGCTTATAAAGTAGAAGTGGTCTTCATGTATATGTGACATCAAAAAATGATATAGCTGCTCGGGCTTGCCAAAATAAGGCAACTCATATAGTTGCAATAGCCCTTCCTTCTCCAACTTTACTTTCACCTTGTTGTTATATATTGGAATTCCATTTGGTGTCCTCTTATTAGTTGTAAAAAAATCTCCAACGCAATTTATTTCTTTGTAGTGCTCGTGCGATGGTTGTAATCACTCACGGTCATCTATATCAAAAGTGACACCACTTGTTTCCCAACAATACTCCATTTGGGTACTACATTTTTCCATACCATTCCTCATTGGATCTAGTGACAATAGTGATTTGTTTTCCTTTTCCCTTTCCCTTCGATTCTTTGATTCTTTCTTTGGTGCCATTATTCTTGTTGGGCCTAAATTTTAAACTCAATTTTGCTCTTTCTACTACTCGCTCAATTCTAAGGCTTAACTCCACGAAGAAATCCTTCTCTCTCTGTGCCCTAGATGCCAAACCCTAACAAGGAAAAACCTTCTAAAAGATGATGTACTTCAAGAAAAATCTCCCCATGCCCATGTACTCCTTTGAATTTATTTTACAGATCCACCCTAGTCACACACTTATATTTCTATGATTCTTCTTCCTTCGTACAAATCTCTCTAGATGCCCTAGTTCGCAAGAGCGCTTCAACTTTGTAATAACAAGGTAAAATAATGACTTTCCCAACCTCATATTTATAGTTTTTACTCCTCTCTAACAATAAATAATATACCACCTACTAACATACTTAGCATTAAATGTGAATTTTTCCACTAGGTTAGACCTTAAGTGCACTTACCCATGCACCCAATTCTATGTAAAAACGTTCTAAAACCTTCTAGTACACAAAAATTCAATCCAACCTTAAGAGCCCTTACTCACTTATTCCTCCTCTATGATTACCATGACCATGAAATCCTCCATGAAAACCTCTTCCACATTCTCCTCCATCTGCGCGTGCTTCATAGCAATGATCATCATCCTTGGAACTACTTTCAAGACTAGCTTAGCACACACCAAGATAAATAACATCATGAATATGGTCAATTAGTTTGCAATCCTTGATATCATGGGTCGTAGAGGTACAAATCTTATAATAGCAAGAAACATTCTTGTGGATTGCGCGTTATAGTCGAAGAAACCTATTTGTATCATGATCCCCATGGTAAATCTCACGATCTACCGCCATGGAGTGTACTTTGAATTATGAGGGAAACTATCCTTTGCATGCCCTTCATCTTCATATTTTATACACCATAGACCACTACAAATCTCATACACACTGATTTCATAGATAATTTTTCCAACTACTTGGCAGTGTAGAAATTTGAGCCTCTAGAAATAGGCTAACGCCAATATCAATGCTCCTAACAACATTAGTGTGCACGGAAGCTTCTAAGTCCTCTCATGGAGTCTGTGAAAGTCTTACATGAGAGTGCCCTTCTAAATGGTGTTATCAATCCTCCAAAAAACCATTGAGCATATTGAGAAGGGTGAATGTCATAGGATAGTTTTTACAAGAGAGTCTTAAACCACACGTCATACTCCCGCACACTCTCTTCCATTCCTTTGGATCTCTTTCAAAGTGCTAATGATCTTCTACTCAAATTTAGGGATATGGAGCTCTTCTTGGAAGGTGTTCTTCAATGCGGTGTAGTCTACCCTTTGTTTGAATGGGGTCATACTTCCAATACCAACTCTTTGTGTGCCCTTGCAACATCATTACAAACTGAATCACCTTCCGCTCTAAGGTAGTGATCCATTTTGCACACCATAATAATTTACACTTGTGCACATGCTATGTAGCATATTCAATACCCCTGTAGTCTGGAAAATGCAAGGAAATCTCAAAGAATACTTTTGAAGGTGGTTACGGCACATGTCCTTGTAATCTAGATCCTTAGTTCCCTCTAGTATTTCCTCCACCACTAGATCCACTGGATCCACTAGGTCATGTTCCTCCTGACCCACCAAATCCTCTAGATCCGCTAGGTCCACCAGTCCTCTAATTCCTATACCACTAGATCCACCTCATGTAGATAGAAAATGGCTTAAAGTGGTTGTGCCTAGTGTTCCTTACATCCCACTAAACTACACACCGATGGTTTGTGATATTGTCCCACTTCCAGTTGTGTGTCCTATGCCACTTCCAGACATGATACCCAAACCTTGCATATTTTCACCTTGTCTAAAAATTCCTCCAAATACTAGAATGGTTTGCGTAACCATGGATGTCATAAAAATAAATTATATCTCCTAGGCACAGATTGGTTACTCCCATTGATACCAACTGGGTTAGCAATACTTTTCCCTTAATCTAGAAAACCAAGCATCGGGGTTAGTCACCAAACGGGTTCGAGATACACACCGATGACTCTCCTTTATCCATGTGAAAAAATCTCTTTAGAAGTTGAAGGGGATTCTCTCCCACGCTTTCCAAGATGGGGTAAAAATATTTCTCATGTTCCATGTCTTCTATGTGAACCTTAACTCCTTCCTAGAATGTCTTCCTCCATAGATCCATCACACTTGCAACTTTACATTGTCTAGCCATCTGCCTTTCATGAGCTTCACTATACTTGAGTCATCTCTCCTCCCTTTCCTTTTTAACCGTAATGTCCGCCAACTTCCTCCACCCTAGCTTCCTCACCTAACACTCAGAAAAGCTTAGCCGGTCATGGGAAATGCCTCTAAGCTTAGGGTAATGATCAAGATCTTCATAGCTAGGGGGATAACATGCATAAATGATCCTCTGGGTTCTCTCAGAAAATCAAACTCAACAAATATAGAGTAATATTATGTAGAAATGGCGTATTCCAAAGTATAACTAGTTAGGACTCTTTTCCACCAGTGATCAACATCACGCTTCTAAGTCGATTACATCCTGCATCCTTTGGTAATTATCTTGGGTCCATACACATGATCTATAATACCAGCTTGATTTGGATGCATATGTTGAAATCAATCCATATATTTCTACAAGAAAATAGCAAAATAATGTCTTATACAACTCAAGATAAAGATGATCTTCTACCCATCTGCATGCATCAAACTCAGGTCCAATACCAAACCTTTGAGCAAACTTATCCTTCGTGCTTTTAAACCCTGTTTTGACACTTTCCAAGGTCAAACACTTTTTATCACACATCACGGGGACTCGAATGTATATAATTTCTCACAGAACTTCAAAAAGAGGTCCCAACAATGGAACCCTTATGTATTCATTTTTATATCCCTATAACAATAGTCTAATCCCATGCGCACTAAATTTATCACCCGGTGGGCGTTGGGCACTCACCCGAGGCACGTGTGAGTTCCAAACCCTTATTTATATGATTATTGCAAGAATACATCCTTAATGATAGATTTAGATGTAGGAAAGAAAATATCCATGCGTTCGTTCTAAGAAATTAGTATGATTTATGATATCTATGGATCCATTTAGAGAACAAAGAGAAGTATCAAACAAAATATAGAACTGATTCATAACATAAATGAATTGCACTAGAGTTTATACCCATAAACAACATATATTATTTAGAATAGAACCTTATATTCATTTTAACAAGTTTAATAACAACATTACATTGATTAATGCCATAACAGACCAACAAAACAATGTAGATCATGGTCATGCATCGGGACCCTAAGCTAAGCTTTCCACATGAAAAAAGCTGGTTACATACCCATCCCTCTAAAAATTTCATCACTCATATATTTATCCTAATCCTAACCCAAAGGATCCTTAAATATTCCTGTAGAGCTTCACCTATCCAACGCCTTATGATGTTGCTCTTGGTGTGTGTCTCTCTTCCCTTTTCTTCTACCCGATCATCTCTATATATAGATTCGGACTCCACTTGCCGAGTCTTCCGAGATAACATATTGGTTTCCAAGTGTCCATGTGGTCCTCTAATGGAGCATGCTTCCTTTGATATGATATCTCCACACTTTGCAATGATGTCTTTCTGGATCCTTCTATCGTATGCATGGAATATTCCATTCTTGACCATATAGTTGCCAAGCTGGCACCTTATCCACTCCGCATGCTAGATGGGTCACATTTTTCTCATGTTCTTCCTCAAACACTAAAAATGGCCAAGTCCCAAAACCCATGTTGTCTTACACGCGTGCATCGTGTGTTTTACTAAACCCTTCTACAACCCTTCCTTGCACGCCTTCACCTTGTACACCCTTCTTCATATACGCTCGCACCCACACGCCTTCTTGTACTTAGAAAATATTCTAAGGCCCAACAATGGTTATTTTTTCATTATTCTAACATAGTGTAATCATCTCTTGAGGCGTGAACATGCTTATTAAAAATAACAAAGAAAAAAGCATAAAATGAAATCAAAGCTAAGTGGTAATACTACCTTATTACAAACCCAAAAGAATATTATTCAGAGTAGAATTCATCCTACTCCCATTTAAGTAACCAAGAAACATGGTGCCATATAGCACATGTAACTAACATGGACTTGATTCCAATATATTAGTTACTAAAAATGGTCCAAACCAATGCACTTTGAGTTTTCCAAGATGGTGCGCAAACTTGGAGTCATACAAGAACACTATCTTCCCCACTACAAAAGACTTATTCTTAATATCTTTATCATGTCAGGCCTTCTTTCTATATTTATATTTCTTCTAACTCCATAACCTAATGGCATGAATTTCATTTAAATTCATCTGATTATGCATGTTATCTATTTCTTTCTCATCATCCATTCCTCCTGCAAGCACACAACACATATTGAGGGTAACATAAACTCCATGAGAAAAACATCCTTCATGCCAAAAACCCACTAAAAGGGTGTGGCCTTATTTTACTTTTTGTATGTAGTTCTATATGCCCATAACAAATATGAGACTTTATCATCCCAATCCTTCCTTCCTACATCAAAAATATTTGTCAATGTTTATCTCAATATTTTAATAAATGCTTCTTTAGTAAGTTGGATGGAGGGTGATAGGGGTAGTATTATGATGAGCTACTATGAACTTGGCCAATAATATCCTTATTGTCTCATTTAGGAAATGATTTCCCTTTTCACTTGTAAGGCTCAATGGACAACCATACCTACTTATGATGTTTTCCATAGAAATCCAGCTATTGTTATTGCAGGTGAAATCCTTTGTAGGTGCCACCTTTGCCCACATTGTCAAGTAATATGTTTATGTAATGATGTAACATGCGTATGTATGATATGTGGCTAGAACAATTGGGAGTAAAAAGTAAATTTCCCATTTCTCAAATGGTTTTGCACTTGTTATAGGGTGCATGGAATCTCATCTCGATTTCCAAGTTTACATATCCTCCAAACATGGTAACAAGATTTGACAAATCACTTAGTATCCTTATAAAGAGTTCCCCACCATAAGCCTACCAGTAATATCTTGCATGCCATTCCTTCACTTGTAAAATTTCCTCTAACTATTCCACCATGCACTTCTTCCATTATAGCTTCACGCTCCTTCTCCATCACACATCTACACAAAATTCATATCTACCCATTTTTATAAATGTCCTCCATGAGATGATATGGTGTTGTGAAAATGGAAATATTCTTCTTCTCTAGTGTCTTCATACCTTCGGAACAAATCCAAGTGCATAATAATATTACAATGCCCTCTAAATCAGCTGGCACATTATTTAGCATGAACAACGAGCATCTAACATAGTGTATTTTATGCTCTATGTGTCATCATAAGAGTTTGTTGTTAGGAAATCAATGGTTAGTGTTATCATTATATGAGATATTTATATTTAATGTGGTAAATAAGTATTACTAGTTTGTTAGTTCAGCTATGTTAATTTTTTATACATGTAAATGTATTAATGAGTTAGTTGTAAGATTATGCACTATTTGTTATAATACCTTCCTATTTTTAGAAAGTTGTTTTTCTATTGTTATGGATATATAATAGAATTAATATTGTTTTACTAGATATAAATAAGAATTTTATCATGTCATATTTTGTTGTGTATCAAGTGGAAAATATCTTACCAAATATTTGGTATCATAGAGAGCTTATCCTATGAGAAAAATTATTATATGATAATATCACAAGGGGAGGATCTATAGATTGTAATGTTACCTAAGCATGTGATTAATCTATTTGATTAATGATTAACTATATATGAAATTGTTCATGTATTCTATTGCTACGTTGAAGACTAATGGTTTATCTTTATGGTGAAGATCATTTAATCTCTTCTTTCTTAACGAGTTTTCTTCTATCCAAAGATTTGTATTGCATTCATAGTGTAAATGAGTGACTTATTCATTATCTCTACATCATAAATTCTGATCCGCATCGAATTCGTAGATTGGGTCGTGATGTTCCATTTTACTCAAAGTATTAGGATATTTTTTTTCTAAAGGGTGAGAAGTAGATGTCATATAGAAAAATAAGGGGGAACATATGCAAAGGTGAAGCTTTTATCAAAATAATTCCACTCTTAACATAGAGAAGAATGGACAAGGATTTGTTGGCCATTTGACATCTATGCGAGTTTTGCACAACTAGCTATTCAATCACCCCATTCTGTAGTATTTTCCAATTTCGTAGTCACCTATTAGTATCGGGCACATGAAAAAAGGATTCAAGGATCTGTTGGTGGTTGCGGGATCTTTGATTTTCCATAACGGTGTAAAATCATATAGATACCAAGATTTTTGTGGTCCTTCACTTAACAGAAAGTTTTGAACCATAACAACCTTTTCTTCTCCATCAACATGCATGAAGTTATCAATATAAGAAAGGTTTGATAGGAAACATGTCAAAACAATATAGAAGTCATGTTGAGAAATGTGTTGTAGAAGAATTGATAATTACATGTGGTTATTGGGAACCATCAAAGCTCTATTGAAGTCCAAAATTTGAAGGTGTGTTGATATCCATATGGGTCAATATCTTAGGTTTCATTTGTCACATAAAATCAAGTCCATTTGTTTAGTAATTAATTTTTTTAGTCTCATTAAATAGTGTCAACGTACAAAAAGAGTCAATAGTATTAAGGACATTCTAAAAAGTAATTAGATATTACTTTTTATTCAAGTTTCTTATTGTCACTTCATTAGGGGTATTTTTAAAATTTGTGTTAATTTGTTAAAAGTTAAAAATTAAAATAAGATTCATCTCATGCATTTTTTTATAATATTTAAGTGTGTCATCAATTCATCTTGTTATTCATGGTAAAAATTGTTAAAAAAACAATTGCCTTCTTGACACATTATCGATGTAAATCAACATCGAATATGTAAACTTGAGTTTCATGTTCACAATATCGTTGAGATAGCAATATCAAATAGGAGGAAAGAGGAAAATGGAGGTTGGAGGTCAATCAACAACCTCTTTTCAGTCACCAATGATGAGTCCACATATCAGCTATGGTGACATTTTTTTTGGTGTTATTATTTACTTTTAGTTTTTGTAGTCTTATTTCCACTATGATTTCATAGTTCCGAGTTTTAGAGTTCTTCATATTTTAGTGATCATGTTATTCCTTTGTGGTGTGAATAAGTGGAAATTTCAAATTGAGGGGGAACATTATCCAATGTTCCATTTCCAGTTCTGTATTTGTAATATGTGATTATTTTTTCATATGTTATTCCCTACGGTGAATTGTGATGAGAGATGATAATAGTACTTGGCACATCATGATGTGGTTGTAGGTAAACTAATTGAAAACTTTCATTTGTGGTTTGTGGTAAACCAATTGAAAAACCACCATTCTTGGTTATTGGCAAACCATTAGAAAAACCATCACCATGTGGTTTGTAGTAATCCAAATGTAAAACCACCATTCTCAATTTGTAGTCAACCATTTACAAAACCATCCTTTAAGTTTGTGATCATCCCGTGAAAATCACCGGATCATGAGTATGTGTAAGTACAGGGCAAGTTCTCCCCATCTTCACACTAAGGGGGAATGTTAGGAAATCCATGGTTAGTGCTCTCATTATATGAGCTATTTATATTTACTGTGTGGTAAATAAGTCTTATTAGTTTGTTAGTTCACCTATGTTAGTTTGTTATACCCGTAAATCTATTAATGGGTTAGTTGTAAGCTTATGAACTATTTGTTAGTATAACTTCCTATTTTGTAGGAAGTTGTTTATCTATTGTTATGGCTATATAATAGCCTTCATATTGTTTTATAATATATAAAAAATAATTTGTTTGTCATATTTTGTTGTGCATCTTGTGGAAAGGATCTTACCAAATATTACTCCTTGATAAGTGATCTGGTCCCAAATTACTTTTTCCGGGCTTCACTATAACCGAGAAATAAAATTATTAAAGAGAAGGATCTATCGATAGATGTGGCCCTGTAAAAACAAATTATTGACCAAGTAATTCAATGCCATATAATTTTTATATAATATAAATGGTGTGGCGAACAAGTATCTTGTATGAACTTATGAAGCATGTACATCATTGAAAATGCTTCGTGCTTCATAGTTGTGTAATTTTTCTTCGTCGGTTTTTAATCCCGCTTGAAAAATAGATGGGATGGTCAACATTACCTTCACATGGCTATGCCAATGCTAATCCACTAGCTATACTAGAAGTATCTACATGTATGTGAAATGGATTATTCCAAGAAGGGAAACTTAAGATAGGCGCGATGGTTAGTTTATCCTTCAAGGTTTCAAAAGCTTGTTGTTACATGTCACAACAACATACTTTTCCTTTTACTTTTAATAATTATTCTAGTGGTGCATTAATATTTGCATAACCCTTAATAAAATTATGGTAATATCCAGTGTGTCTAAGGAATCTGCACAATTTTCTCTTCGATTAGTGGGCTCCTCCAACCCTAAGATAACTACAATCTTGGATGGGTCTACCAAAACCATTCGTTACATATGATATTTACAAGTAAATTTACAAATGATGTCATGAATATACACTTCGTGATGTTCAAAGAGATGCTAAGATGCCTACATCTTTCAAACATAAGTCTTAAGAAGTCATAATGGTCCTTCACTAGCCCATACATTGTTCAATCATCCAAGTAAACCTGAAGAAATTTATGAGTAAAGTCTTGAAATTCCTACACAACAATGCATGAGAAAACTGATGGGGCATTATTTATGGCAAGGGGTATAAATGTATATTGAAAACATCCCCATTAAATTGAAAAAGTGGTCTTCTCTTGATCTTCACATGTGATCCTTACCTAATGATATCCTTAAGATCCATCTGTAAATGAATAGATCTCGCACCTTGCAAAACCTTACAAGATATCTTTAGTGAATTGCATGGGAAAATTATCAATGACACATAAAGAATTTAGAACTCTACAAATCAACACCTATCCTTATCTCGACCATCCTTCTTGATGCTGATCACCATGGGACTTATCCATTATGACTCCTCAATGGACTCAATAATGCTTGACTTGATAATTTTATCAATTTCATATTTCACTTTAACGTGCAAGTTAGGATTCATCTGGTAAGGCCTCTCCACACTAGTCACACCCTTTAGCTTGATCCTTATTTCTCCTAATGATAAATGTATGGACTTTAACTCATGGTATCCCCAGAAACTGATCTTGAAATTTATGCACGAGCTCAATTATTTTTTTACCTATGGGTCAAACCAATAATCACTAATAATTACCTCCTTTGGCATGTCTTCATTCCCAATGTTTACTTTCTTGGTATTTAATGGCACATGGTATATGCATGCCTACTCATATTTTGAGTCAAATAATTCGTGCACACCTTCTATGTGCTTAATATATAGATCATCAAATTATTCATAATCTATGAGGTAGAAAATATTTCCTTTTATTTTTCTCTCCATAAACGTCTCAACAAAGTGTCTCTTCTATTTCTACCAAGTCCTTAGGCACTTTAGTATCGACATCACCAAATAAATGAGTCATAAGATCCTCAAACTTTGTGTTATCCCACAACGTGATGCACATCATACCCTGCGTATAGCTTCATGAACTGGTGGCTTAGTAGAAAAATAATCAAAAGTATGAACAATACCTTGGTGAGATTACACCAACTTGTTATTTCCTTCGAATATGGAGGATTGTTGTACTCAATTAGAGAGCCATTTTAGGTTCTCTTATCTCGGTTTAGGACTAGAAGATTAATCTACCTAATCTCTTATGGGGTTTGTGGAAAATAAGGAATGATAGTATTTTTAGAGATCAAAACCTCGATTGTGGTGGCCAAAAGGAAAATCCTAGCTTCCATAAAGGAAAATCTCAAACTATTTAAAGGCAAAAAAATCCTTTCTGAAATGGGAGCAAGAAGTGTTGGATAGGTTCGCCTACAGTCCAGTCAAGATCAAAATCCCTAGTAAGAATTTTTACTAGATTCGACCTATGGTAAATACGATCAAGATCAATTTTGATGGGGGCTTCAAAGGGGAATCCTGGACAAGATGGGGGAGGGGGTATCTTAAGGAATATTGAGGGTGATTGGTGGTTCGTCTATGTGGGTCCCTTGGGAAAGCGGACTAATAACATGGCTAAAGCTAGATCCCTCCTATGGGGTATTTTGGTTGCTAAGGAAAAAGGCTTTAAGGATATCTAGATTGAAGGTGATTCCTTAATTATTATAAATTATCTCCTCAATAAGAGTAAGATCAATTGTTCATTAAAAAACATCATTCAAGATATCAAGGAATTGATAAAGTATTTTGATAAGATATCTATTAATCATACCTTGAGGTAGGGAAATAAATGTGCGGACAAGATGGCCAATGTGGGAGTCCTTAATAATGAGTAAAAAATTTGGTTCAAAGGAGAGAGATTACCCTCTAATATTAATGATGAAATCATTAAGTATAGAAGGCGCAAGAATAAATTATGCTTTGACATGAGTGGGGGTAAGTATTCCGGTACCATGCTAGCTTTTACAAAAATCATTGTTTCGTTTCAACCTTTGATAGGAAAACAACTTGTTGGTTGTGGAAAGATTTTGCTGGGATGAAAACTTTGGCAAAGTGCAGATGGGTGGAGACAAGATTTGAGTGGAACCTGCCAGTTAGAACATGGAGGAGAGTAACCAGGATCTTTGGAACAAGCTTAAAGTTGGAGGATTTAGCAATTATATTGCTAAATTACATGGTCACGACCCATATCTGTCAAAGGACTTCAAAAATCCTTGGAAAGAGGGGGTTTTTACTATCCATGGTGTGGAGGTTGAGGTCTCGAGTCCAATATTGCTAGGGTGACTGATATGAAGATGGAAGGGTTAATGATCTATAAGGATAGAACCCATAGAGACCTCGAGATTGATCAATTTTTTGTTGGCAAGAAGAAATGATACTTCTTCACAGATGGCATTACGCATTCATGCATTCCTGGGGTCTGGAAGGATGTTTTCCTTCAAATTATGAAATATATTATGCTGGAGGGTAAGTATAGAAAAATCTATACCCATCACATGACCTTCCTCAACATGTCTCGTCACAAGTTTATGGATAGTATTCCCTTTTTCCTACCACCTCTCTTTTGAATTCACTGATGGCTTTCCAGAATGAGAAAGCTGAGATACCCCTCTTAGAGGGCCTAATTATTCTTCTGGTTGAGAATGGCAAGCTGGTTCTGGATTATACTTTGACAATGGTCTTGGAGGAGCAAGCTAAGGAAGATGATATTACTCTTCCAGAGTGTCTAAATAAAATGAAAGTGGGTAAGGGTATCCTCTGGGGGAATGTGAAAGATAAAGACAAAAATGAGGGTGATGTTGGGGAAGCCAGTGCTTCGAGGAAGAATGAATGTGTGGGAGACCCAAATGTATTTGAAGAATGGAGCAGGAAGATGTTGTATTTAGAAGGGGTCCTAAAATCCATGGAGGACACAAACGAGGGACAAAGGGAGTCCATTATGAACATCATCAACATTTCAAAGAAGATGGTTGCGGATCAGGTCTAGATAAACACATAATGAAGGAGCTAGAGATTCAGGTTAAAGTTCTACTTGATAGAGTGGAGGGGATTGAAGGGGAAAAGAAAAGGAGGAGATTCAACCTTCACATAAGTAGCTCGGAGGAGGAGTAGGTGATGGATGGTTCTAGAATCCAGACAACTGCTACTAGACTGGGGCTTCCAAAGGTTTTTTTGCAAAGGTTTTTTGTTCTCTCGAATCAGTGTGTAGATTGCTGTGAACTGTGGTGTCCTATTGCTTTTTGGTCTTTTTTTTGTCCTCTCTGGGGTCCAGATCCTGCAATGTAAGAGTTAAGCCTGTTTAACTCATCTTTATGGGACCCCTTTCTAGTTTTTTTCCTATTTTGTTTCTGGTTGTGTTCCTCTCTTTTGTTCTGGCCCCTGGGAGCCTATCCCTATTTTTACCTAATCTAATAAAAAACTTGTTGTTTCCTGCTTCAATTAAACATGTACATACCAAGAACATGTGTATCCGTGCAAAGTAGAGTAGAAATTATGTACCCATAGGGATGGTGCTAAAGTATCTTTCCCTTGCATCCAATTCCTCTCACAATTGTGAACATGTACCATGAGAGAAGTCTTCCCATCATAATCTTGTATTAGTGAAGGGAGATTATTCCTCACAAACCTTGTTAATAATTCCACTATAATATCATGACAACCAAGTAAGCTGTTTCTATGCATATCCCACAAAAACTGATGTCCCACATAATGTTTATACCATCATGTTTCTTATATATCCCTCATTACACCATTATTATTCCATCATGTGTAAGAATGATTCGGCTTCTATTCCCATGTATACTTCGACAAGCTAGTTTTATCCAACCACCTAATGTGTCACATCGTATTGACCCTCATCACTCTTCCTCAAACCTCGGGACCCACCATTTCATAAGTACTATGGGCCCAATTCTCACAATCCAGATCGGTAGTATCAATTATGGACTATGTGTCTTCCTACTGAAGTAAGACCTCCTTTGATGGCTCCACATTCTCGTGGTCGTGCACCATATGCATATAGATTTGATTGAGATATTCCTCACTAATGGGTTTTATAAATGGCACAATATTTGAATGATCCAATGGTATCACAATGTGCACCGTATTTCCCCTTGCATCTCCCTAATGACACCCATGGTCTCCTGATAAAATTCCTTCTATTGGGCTACATATAGATACTTTATATGTACAATATCTTCTCTTTTGATGAGTGATAACACCTTTCCTTGCTCTTACATTCCGATTCTACTCATGTAGTGAATAATAAAGGTTGATGTTCAGCTATAACTAGATTCTTAGGCACCTATTTCTCTTACTTATTGGGTTTTACCTTAATCATGGTTGCAACCTTATCCTTATTTTTTTACACATGTGGGCATACAATTATAGAAAATCCTTAACATTATGCGCCTTACCACAATATGTGTAAACTTGAATCTTTAGAAACTCATTTTGATAATGATTGAGTGACCCACATTTATAACATGACCCTCATATAAACATTCCTTTACCACCAAGGAATATTCTTCTTTATCTACCTCAAAATCCTCCATTACCATTTTTACGATCTTCACTATTTTGTCCTACTTGCATGTGCGAGATACTCTCTACACTATTTTGGCACAATATTGTTTCACGTAGCTCATGAATCTGATTGATCATATGATAACTGGATGTGTTATGAGTGTGTGAATAATATATTTTACAATACACAAAGACATTATTCCGGGTCACATGTTGTAAAAGTGGATAGTTGCAAACATCATGGCTCTTATAAAAATATCCCAAGTTTTTAGTAGTAAATGCACATTTCTCGCATGGAAAACTATCCTTCTAATTTCCATCAAATCTGAAATCGGTACACAATATTCCTTTGCATGTCTCATGAGCTGAATTAGAAGATAATTTCTCCAATTGAGTAGTCATTACTAGAATCACGGGCCCCAAGAAATGATATTACTCCCATGTCTACACTTCCAATTGATTCTTCCCATAGTACTTCTTCCAAGGCCTCATGTGGACTATTGAATGTCTTATGTGATAATGCCCTTCAGAAAGGTGTCAAACCACCTCCTATAAACCAATACACATACTGGATCTGATGAATATCATAGGAAATCTTAGACAAAAAGCTTTTAAAATGTGTGTCATACTATTAAACACTCTCGAAAAACCCCGCTTAATGTTCTTTAGCATGCTAATTCTCTCTTGCTCAAATTCGGGTATATGTAATTCAACCAAGAAGGTTGTGCACAACACATTGTAATCCACCACTTTGTCTAGTATGAATCATACTTCCTACACCAATTTTGCACATGTACCTGAAGTGTTGTTGCAAATTGACTTTCCTTCCAAGAAGGTTGTGCACAACACATTGTAATCCACCACCGTCTAGTATGAATCATACTTCCTACACCAATTTTGCACATGTACACTGAAGTGTTGTTGCAAAATTGACTTTCCTTCCAATTTGGGCTGTAATTCTCTTAGCCCTCCATAAAATTTCAAACTTATGGACATGCACAATTGCATCTTCTACAACTCTATACTCTAGCAGTGAAGAAACATCTCAAAGAAAATCTTAGGGATATGGTGTTGTGGTTTTTGTGTTGGTTACTTTTTTCCTTGTCTTGGAGTGGGGCCTGATCTTGAACATGAACCTCCACAAGGAATTCCTTTGCACGGTGGAGAGAATTGATCCTCCCAAGCCTCCTACCATGATTTGGGGACCTATAGAATTACTACCTTGTGTCACCATAATAGTGTTGAACAACACCCCAACTATTTTTCTACAACTCCATCTATAGGATTATTTCTAATGGGTATCGAGCCAATACTATGTCATGATGACGTGCTTAAAAACTACTTCAAAAACATGATCGTTCTATGCTTCCATATGCTTGGCCTTAATCTAATGCACCTTTTGCGTTTTTACTAATACATACCTACATGTATCTCTAACCAAATGTGGTGATCTTTGATTACCTTTACGATCACCTTCACTATGAAGATCTTCTACAAAAAAATTAGATTTCAATCAACATGTATAATGGCTAGGTGTCCGGCTAGGCTAGATGTGTGCCAACGGTTATTATTCTCTCGTTAGACTCAATCTCATCTAATTTTGAAAGCGTCATTTTATTGTAATTTTATAATAATGGAGAGACATGATCCCGTGTTCCCTCACCTTTTCGGGGTCTCGATACTAGAGAGACATGATCCCGTGGTCCCTCACCTTTTGCGGGGTTCTAATCAATTCCACCTAACATCATTCCTATTAGTCTCAATGCCTCCTCAACCACCCTCTCTCCTTCCCAAACATGTTTCTTTCCCCTATGTGCGGTGGTAGTTTATCCTTCCATAGGTATAGTCTCCATTACCATGTTAATCATCAAGATATTCATTGCTAAAGGTAGCACGAGTAAGTATGATCCCTTGGGTTTGTGTAGAAACTAAAATCTACTTTTTTCGGGTATGAGTATGTCAAAATCACTTTATCTAAGGTATAATTATGCAACACACCTTCCCACTAGTTATCTAAATCTCTTTTCCAAAAAAAATTCAATAATAAAGTGCTTGATACTTATCCTAGCTCCACACTTTCTTTTTGCATATCCAAACACCCTTGTTCTACGTGTAAGCAACTATACAATAAAACAAATATACTAGAAAGACACTAAAGAATGCATCATAAAAATAATTATATAGGTTCTCTTCTACCCACTTGTGTGCATGAAAATAAAGTCGGGTATTGTATCTCTTATAAAATTCATCTTGGTCATCATCCACCCAAATCAAAATTGTATCCAATGATATCTGGAACACCATTGGTACACCACATCCTTATGAGCCAGAAAATGAACCAAAATATAGTATTTTTTATTTACTAGTGCTTTGTTAGACATGGTGAAACTTCATCCGCACAAGTTACGAGCACTCACCCAAAGAAAAAACAACCACCAAGTCCCTCCTTAGTTATCAAGATGTGGTTAGAGCATACATAATCATCATAATCATCACAACATAATATGAATATAGATAAAACATTGAATATGCAAAAATATAATAAGGAAATCAATCAACATAGACAATGATCAATAATATTTGAATTCCCATTACACCATACTCAGATCTACTAACCTTTATAATCCATATCTAATTATCCATCTTAAACATAGTCTATTACATATTATATTCATTGATTGCATCCATACACGCATACAAAACCACACATATACTAGCAAATCCTATACTAATAATCTATCACTATAACTCACATACATCAAAACCTCTATTACATGAGTACAACTTCTATTTATACAGAGTGGAGACTTTCCCTTCACTTCTTACATGCATTTTTCCCAATAATAGACATCCTAATAATATATTACACTCCTTTTACATATTTTCTTTACTCTAGATCGAGCTATAAATAGCCCAACCTCTTTCATGCTTTAATCCTATAATTAGATACCTCTTCTGCATGTTCTTTACCTTCTTCACATGTTTTTTTCTTATTTCTGGATCTCACTTGCATGATATTCCATTTGGTATATTTCCTATTTTTAGCCTTTACTCCAAAATTGGCTAAGTCCAAAAATCTATGTATATACGTGGACCATTGTGTGTTGACCTACTTCTTCCTTATGCGAACCTCCACCTATTTTCCTATCTTTACCCTCTTCTCTTGGCACACACTTCCACGCATTGTCATGTATTTACTTTCTACTTTGTCATGCATCCTTTTATTCCTTAGCTATTTCCTACTATTCATGTGTGTATTCCTGTGCATGGCATCCACCCCCACACATGGATAATCCTTAGCCATTTCTTATGAACAAAAATGTGTGTGTGTATATTCTTGTTTTTCTACTTTTATTTTTGCTAAGGCCCTTGATTATCTTGTAACACTGTGGGTGTCCCATAATTTATGGTATTCCACCTTTTTTTACTTTGTTTGATATGTTTTCACTTATTTATATATTGTATGCACTTATTTTTAACTGACACATAGTTTACTATTGTTTTTGTTACTATTTTGATGCATTGAAATTTTTAGTGTTATCATTCTTCTTGTTATGTATACTCTTATTTCTGTACCATGGTTTCTACCATGAACATCCCACTTACAGATACAATTTCTTCTTGGTGTCCACCACATCCAATTTTATTCTCAAGGCACTTATCCTCTTTTATATTGTGTGTCCTAATTTATTAAATTGAGTTTATATACATCTAAAATGGTATGGTCAGTTGGAGTTAGAAAAGGTATAAATGTGACTAAGTTATTTGTAGGCATTCTTTTCCATCCTCTTGCACTTAAGGTGTAGAAATAAAAGTTTTTAAATAACTTGATACACCATCTTATTCCTTTATGGGGTTCTTCATCTCCTCATATCTTTCGATCTTCTATTTGGCATTTATGTTTTGGGTTTTTACACCTAATGCATCGACATCTCCTCATCAAATTGGGATTGATCAACACTAATTTTTCATTAGAATTCAACAAATCCAAAATCTTCAAGGCACAAGAATGGGATCATATTTCCTTCATAAAACAAATAGGTGCATTCCCTCCATATTTTTCATCTCTTTTGGAATGTATTGTTGAAAATTTATTTACATTAATTTCATTATATTTGAGTTCCGATATAATTTCCTATCTTTGGAATTGACTATACTCTATGTTACAAGCTTCATTTTAGATCATGCCAATACTAACACAAGAGGATACTACAAAATAAAGTTATTACGAGAAAAGGAAAAGTGTATTTACACACTTGGGTATATTTTCCTTTTATGCACGTAATTTTCAATTTCATATTTAAAGGGGACAAATGTAAACACTCAAATTTTACAATCTATCCTTTGACATTGTTAATATTGATATGCATACTTGTATGAAAAAATGCACCATCCTCATTTTTCTTAGCATACCCTAAAAAAACTTCCTTTACCTTCTTATCTTGCAAACATATCTCTTGTTAGTTTTTTGTAAATAATTACAAAAATACATCTAGCAACATTCATGTTTAGGCACGTAAAATCAAAATGTTATTTTCTCCCTCATGTCCAACAATATCGATTTTGGTTGTTTGTAAAATTAGATATCAATCCTATGTATGGTTTTAGACTGACATGTTATGCATTAATTCTTTCAATTCCATCACATTCATATGAACAAATATATCCCTTTGGTCAACCTTTCATGACATAACACCATCAAATGCATATATAAGAAAGTAAATCATACCTCGTTTAAGGACCTCAAACTTTATGAAAACCTCATGAAAAATAAGGAACTAAAGGTACAAAATCTCCTTAAATATTGAAATATCTCATGAAAATCCATTAGGAAAGTACCATCTAATGGTCAAGTATCCTTCAAAGTATAGGAGTCTCTATTTTCATCATACAAGAAAGAAAATTTACCCTTCCTAAGCATTTGAGAAAGTGTGAAACTCAAGAAAAACATTGTCAAAGAAAAATTGTCAATAAGATTACACAACAATGATATAACATGTTAGGATATCGACACACGTGGTTTAATCCCTCTTTAAAGTAGTGGCGATGTCGGTAATGTATAGGGATACCCAAAACCAAACTAAATTTGTTTTGTAGGAAATCATCTTGTACTAAAAGGGTTTGAGGTTTTTCTTAGAGTTTATAGAGCTATTCTGAAAGTGAGTGAGGAAGACTTACAGAAAACAACACACATTTGTAGGTAGGCAGAGAAATCATAAAATTATAGACTTAGATTCTAGGTAGGTCTAAGACTATAAAGAAGGGGGACCATATAAATTCTATTGATTGAGTTATATAGTTTTGAACAGGCTCGAGTTTTAGGTTAAGTTTCATTAATGAAGCATTTCTAATTCCAAATATACCTGTTTATGTACTTAGATCACCCAAAATCCTCCATATCCACACATAATCAACTAAGTGTACTCTCTCCCTTATATTTTGGCATTTTTAAGTAGCTAGTCACTTTTAAAAGCATTATTCTGATTTGTGAAATTAATGTTGGAAGTTAATTAAATCAAAATATTCACCTATAACATTATTCATCCTTTTTATGTATGTTAATTAAAATATTATTAAATTAAAAGGGTGAAATCAAGAGTACCCTTGATCCCTATGTAATTCTGTTTAGCCACCGATAGATAATTTTGTAATTACATCATGTATTTATTCATATTGGTGTTGTATTCCTCCATATTTGTTATCTTATTCACTCTCTATAATTTCTTAGCTTGGTCCTTTGTTGCCAATTCCACTAGTTTCTATCTCCCTAAACTATTTGAGTCTTTACCGATGTCATATACGATATATTACTAGCCGAATTCCTCCTCCATTTTATCTAATTCAACCTTCTCCTACTATTTGACACTAGCCATCCCATTGCAAATGCGTAGTATGAATATGTATTGTAAAGTTTAGTCTCTCATGAGTTGAAAGCTTGCTCTAATTTATACCTACATTCCTTTTCCCGATAATGTGATTTCAAACCTCCATGGATTTGTAATTTTCCACTACTTCCATGTTGATTTTATTTCCTAAGCAACATCTAGAGTAGAGTGAGATAAAAAAATTTATACAAGGTATTTTACACTCTCTTCTCAATTATTAGTGCAAGGTATGACTCATACTTGAGGTATGAATGGCTGGATCAATGTGATCATACATCCCATAGTGTCATATAAATATGAAATTTTTATATCAAATAATTTTTCTAGATTTCCTCTAGTATGTTACTAGTTTTTTCTTTTTCATGGGTGTTAGCTTGTGCAGCTACATAGTTCATCCTTCCTTTTTTTTTTCAACTAATCCATTTTGTAGTTGGAATATTTGAGCCTATTTCCAAAGTGCGAAAAATTTCTTGATTAATTCCAATGACTCTTGTGGAGGCTCATAAGAAAAAAATTCCATGAGATACTAAAACTATTGTGGCATGTGGTCTCGCTTGGTGTTGTGTTTGCTTTTTGGAGGAGGAGGTGGAGTTTGTGATACCATTATTTTTACTACTTAAATTTCTAATTCTTCCTTCTTCCTCTCCTCCTCTTCTTTTTCTTCCCATTTTCTTCTTTTCTTCCTCCTAATTTTTTGAGTTTCTTCTTCTCCTTGTCTTTCTTTTCTTTTCTTCTTCCTACACTTTATTCTCTTCTTCTTTATTTTCATTCTCATCCTCCAGCTTTACTCTCTTCTTCCTCCTTTTCCTTATCCTCATTTTTCCTATCTTATTCCACCTTTTATTATCCCCTTATTCCTATTTATTTTCTTGCTTCTCTTTTCTCTCCTTCTCGCTTTTCTTTCCTTTCTTCTTCACTTGTTTTATTATTTTGTGATTCTTCTTTGCTCTTCATCTCGTTCTCTTTTTCCTTCCCTATTTTGATTTCATGCGGATTTTAATTCAAGGACGTATTTGATATTTGTAATCAATGCTTTGTCCTTTGAGGATTTATGCTTTTTCCTCTATAGTCACTTAAGTTATAAATCAAATTTTTCCATAATAATATCTTCCTTCAATTATATTTGTATCTTAATATCCTCTATTAGTGGCTCTGTAATAAATGGACTATATCTTCTAGTATAAGTGTAAACATTATTTGATAGTGAAGCAAAGTGCTTCGATGATAGCTATCTATTTGGTGTCAATACTAACAACATTTTCTTGTGCTAATTGTGAAACTCCCTCATATTAAAGGCATACATTGTAGAATTTGTACGCGGATCTCATGAGTTCGCTTCATCCCCATGTTTCCACCTAACCTATGAATGTTGGTTCACCGTAGCCTTCTATTTGTGATTCCTACTCTTGTGGTTATTCCACTATATGAGAAGTTGGTTTATTCTCTTTTATTGGTTTATTATCTTTTAGGACATATTTTCTATCTCGACTCTATTTCCTTCATTGGGTCCTTTCCTACATATATTGGTTCATTAATCTCCTTGTTACCTCGTTCTTACATATATTTTCCCATTTTTTGTTTCTTTGGGATTTGAATATATTATTTTTCTACCTCTTCTTGGTCATATTTTTCCATGTGTAAACCATGAGTTCTATTTTCTCATAAATTATATTTTTATCCCTCTCTTTAGATTTAAACAATTTTTTCTGTAATTTTGATGATGTGACTACCTCCAAGGGATCTTTTGTAAAATATTCTAAATAATTCACCCTAAATTTCAGCCATGTTTCTTATATGACATCATTGATAGCTAGTGGTACCCACTTCCTATTATCAATGGGCATATATGGGAGAGCTTATAATGATTTTTCCACTAATTCATATGAGGCTTCATATATAAGAGGATCAATGTGGGTAATATGTGGAATGCAGGGTGTTGAAATGTATAGTCAATATTTATGATGAATACCACTTCTTTTGAAAATTTGGCGACTATATGATTTGAATACTTGGATTTATCTGTAACCAATTTCCTTATGTTTTCTATTCACCCAATTAGTGACTTTATCAAGTTGATTGGTGGGAGGGTATTCATGTTCTTAATCATTTGGCCAAAAATGGGCGTGTTTTGATCCCATATAACATTTTCCATGTTATTTGTGTGTGTGTGTGTATAAAATACACAACCGAACAAATTAGTAACGATTCATAACAAAATGTGTGCTTACCTTCCTTAATTTGTTTAGTGTTATCATGAAATTTTGTAGTAATCCTTTCTAATCACTTAATATCACGGGTGTGTTGGACTATCATCCAACTTAACTGGGTGCTCACACCAAGCCCTCATTTATGTGAGCTATGTAATAATGTTTAACAACATTAGTGGGACAATGCACAGATATAATTGCATGCATTCTAAGATAGAAACAAGGAAACTAGATCTAAGCACAAATGCACCATAATATAGATGAGAACATCACAATACAAGGGGGAATCAGATCTAGACCATGAGCATCATCAATAACATAAGGGTTTGGATCCATAAACATAAAAGAAAACATACAGATCAAGATCCATGACTCAAATATTTAGAACATTCCCATTGTATTAATTCCTCAATATTACAATAGCCAAATACATTAAAGAAACCATGAATGGAGATAATAAAACAACATGGTCCCCATATATTCTCTACAATAGATTCATTACAGAGATTACATCCATGCTTCCCTTAGCTCTCACTCTCCATACGCACATACATTCTCTTTTTTTTCACGACACACACCACATTTTTATTCCCATGTAAAACAATCCATAAGAAGTAACTGAAATGAGCTCATCTAACTGCTTCATCATTACCCAAGAATCATGCCAAATGTCATCATGTATTTCCCTACTCAAGTATCCTCAACATGCAGATGCCAACTAGCCATAACTAACTCCACTTTTACAGCTCCTAATCCTCTCATGATAACCGTAATGATACCTAGGAATATGCTTTCCTTGAGCTGCAAGTATTCATAGCTTAACTTTATCCATAACTGAATTTGGTCGCCTTTCCATGTGTTCCTTTAATGTGACTTTATCCATAGTCCAAAAAGTGACTAATTCCTAAACTAATCCCACTTGGGCGCGAGCCTTCACACATTCCCAAAATTTACCTCCACGCATGCCTTCACTCCCTCCTTCTACGTAACACAACCCTCTACGCCTTAGGTACTTTTTATTTCAAGGGCTCAATATCACCCCACACTAGCTCAATTACCTCCCATGGAAATCCTTCATGCTCCTCGAACAAAAATTTATCAACCAAAACTAAACTAAGGAAAAAAAAACTTATCTTCCACCACCACCTAGAAGACCAACTAGATTAAATCGGGGAATTCTCCATCTATTTCCCCTTCAAAATTTTCCATGCCTCCAGCTCTGTCAATCCCTTCCCTAACACATCTCCTACTAAACCAGGTACTTGGTCTGGTGTGATCTCCTCCACCTTCTCCTTCAACTCCATTATCACCACCACCAGCTCCACATAAAGACCCTCAAACTCATCTATACATTCGGTGATGGAGTCCAAGATTTTGCTAATATGGAACTCTAACTTCTCACACTTGTTCTTTATTTAATACTTCTATGATGTGGTGTCAAAAATCAACTGTGCACACTCAGAATTGTTAGTTGGGACCTTATCTTGTAAGGCATTGTGGGAATCCTCCTTCATTTATTACTCGTGCATCAATAATGGGCACACACTTACAACAATGTCCGTCAAAAACCATATTTGCTAGTATATTTTCTTCCTTAAGTTGGGTGAGCAAGTCCTCCAACTCGAATCGAAGCTTCTATAGTGATCTTTTTGATTTATTTATCCTTGGTGAGCTTCTACGGTGAGCGGTAGGCCCTATGCCATCCTTGATGTTGGCTAACAAAATCCCCATAAGGTCTTCTAGATACTCCATTTCATCACCATAATCTATCCTAGCTTGGCTTACCAATGCGAAACATTTCCCCAAAATACTCTTAACCATGGCACATGCTTTATCATACAAATCCTTAGTTCTTTCTAGCTCCCCCTTTAATGCTTAGCACAATATCTCTATTTACTTATCATTCCCTTTCTTTTCCACAACCAAGGTTCGAACGATTTCCCTTGCGTCTAAGCCACATCTTACCACGTCTCAAGAAATATTTTTAGCATGTTGTATGCATGCTCATCAGTGAGATGACTTGGATTCACCACCTTGTATGTATCTCCTTCCTTCTTATTCAAATGAATGGTCTTGATTAAGTGATCACTAACCTAAAACTCAAGCTCCTCTACATGGAAATGCAGTTCCATCTTATCATCTTCCTTGCTATTTTCACACCTCCACTAAGATCCAAAAGATCCCATGCATGTAGCTTCTCTGTGGGGATGGTACCTTGAAATATTTCATGTAACACTTCGGCGTGATCATCCATGAAGTCCATATTTGTGGACATAGGCATCAAATTATTCCTTACAACCTTGCACTTTGTTAATTGATTATTTTATCCTGGAGTGAATCCTTTATACTCATTTATGACAAAAGAGTTTCCCTTATCTTCTTCCTTGTCTTTAATGGGTTGTGTAGGAGGATACCCTCACCCTCGATTCTCGCCTCTATAGAATGGGCCTTATCCTTAGCACATGCATCAACTGCCACCTTGTTGTCTGCCTCAGCCCTTCTCTTCTCTTTTTCCTCAAGCTCAACCTTGAGTTCCTCCCTGAAGGTTTTGGTATCTTCTTTTGAGTCTGTTTTCATTTCCAAAATGGAAAGTTCATGTACCTTTTGTATCTTCATTTTTGGGTCCTCTCCTCCAAGTGACTCACCTTCCTCATGCTCTCTTATGTGTCCTCATTGCTTCTTGGCTATGATGTACTTGTACCCCCTATTTGTAGCTCAAAGATGTATAGTATCTTCTCTTCCGGGAAGTGTCCAACTTCCCTTCACTCTTTTCTTATTCTACTACTACTTCTATAACCTCCACCTTAACTCCTCCCTACATCTTAGGGCACAACTATACAAATACCTGGTGGATGTATCCCTTGATGGTAACATTGACCTATGGGTGCAGATCTAAAGTCTGGATCTAATGTATGTACATATGCTGGCCTTGAGTTATATCTATAGGTCACACACATGGTGTGCACATCAACATCCACCTTATCCACGTTGAAGGTTAACTGTTGTGTATCCTTCAACTAGTTGATGGCACACTTCATGTAATTATAGGTGAATGCAAATGGAAGTTTGGACCATGCCCCTAATTCTCCTTTGGCCATAATGAACCATGTTAAACACAAGTGTTGCACAATGAAAAATTGTACATGGTCCCTAAAATCTATGGTATCTCATGCAGGATGTGCCATTAATTTTCAAAAGCTCTGTATAGCCTCTCATACCACTTGTTCATCCACATCTTATAGGTGTTCAAGATGGACCCATCACAAGTGAATTGTTTAAACTACTTAGTAGGAGATGGATGTGCTGATGGATAAACCCACATGTTCCCTTTTGGTCCATCTAGGACACTGATTTCCCATAATATAATTAATAACAGTATGGACCCCCAAGTTATTTTTTCTCCTAAGTCATTCTGCACTCACACCTCCTCAATGATACTATCTCGTAATAAATTGTGCAAAATTGTAGTGTGCCTGCTTAGAAACTCTATATGTAACATACAAGAACCTTTTGTTAATGTTTTCCATATCTCTCGATGCTCCCTATTTGCATCTAATGAGTCGGGATGCAACTCTCAATGTCAGGTATGTAAGATCCACAATAACTTGAGCCCTTCCCCCTTCTCATAGTTTAATTATTTTGCTAACTCTTCCACTTTCATAGTGGCACCCAAATCAAGGGCCATATTCTCACCAACATTTCACAGCCATTACCCTATGGATTAAATTACCCATGAGTCTCATTCTCCTCCCCGAAAAGTATAATAAGTATTCATGCACTCACAAAATCAACCATATGAAAAACAATGTGGGTTTAGTGAAAAATGACAGCTCCCAAATCTGTAAAACCCTAGTATTCTGCAACTACTTCATCACCGAATCATCTACCAAAGGGTTTCCTTATTCATCTAACCTAGGATCTCCTTGTATAGATATTTCCGTATCAATTTGTCATGTTTTGTGCTTCGTGGTTGAAATTTATTATTTTTCACCTGTTTAGCTTCAAGCTCCACTTCTCTACCTTAATAACCCTTGGAGAGTACTTTGTATTTTTGAAAAGGCTTCCATAGGTTCTTCATTTTCCACTATTGGTATCTTTTTTTATTCTTCTTTGGTTCCATCTTTGGTTTTCTTCACATGCCCTAGGTGCTTTTGACTTTTCCCCATCCACCCAAACTTGACAACTTCAATCGCTTCTCCTTCATGCAACCCCTTGTTGCTATGCTATCTTCTTCTCCTCCTCTTGATATACTGTAAGATCATGCCACATCTCACACAACTTCACTGGTTTGATGAAATTACATCACTTTATTCTCAAAACCCTCATCGCACTTCAATCTCGGGAGAATTTTTTTCCTAAGGAAAATTAGTCGAAATGACTACCTTTACCCTCTATTTATACTTTTTCATAACCTTGATGTCCTTGACCCACGCATTTTTAAAGTCACTTTTTAATAAAGTACTTTTATCACTTAAGTCAACTTCCGCGACTCTCCTTCACGTGGTGTAGTCGTAACCTTCTGGCAGGCTGACACTACTTTACTGCCACAAACCTCCTTCACATGCCTCACCATGCCAAAGTACATAACCTCTATGTTGTCCACCAATTAGTTTCCTATACCACCACCTACCTCATGTTGTACTACCCGATCGTTGCTTCTCTTTTATGTGGTCTATACTTAACTCAACTTTTTCTCCAAGACACCTTTATCATGACATATTATGACATAAATTCGAACATGTTTTTTACTGCACATGCACACATTTGAACACCTCCTCTACACAAATTAGTCTTCTTATTTTCACTAGTCACCCAAAATGAGACTTCCAACAATCCTTCTTCCTTAGAAACGTTCCAATGTTTTTCAAATTAAGACGCTGATCCAACCCACACTAAAATTATGCATGGTCCTCTCATGAAATTAATTCAAACGTATTTAGCTACCGGTGCTCCAACATACACAAAACATAGAAAAAAAGGGACAAGAAAAGTGACGAAGAAAGAAAACACATATAAAGGAAAATGAATTAAGGGGAATCCAAAGCTAACTCGACAACACTGTCTTATTTATAAAGCACACTCAAGATATATTTATATTAGGGCTTTAACCTACTCTCGTTAAAGAAGCTGGGAAAGCTTGTGCCATCCAACGCTTGTAATTAGAAAATGCCTGAATAAGTATATAAGTGATAGTATATGGTCCCAACCAATGTACCTTAATCTTCTGTGGGTGGCACAAAAACTTAGAATCATATAGTAGAACCATCTTCCCAACCTCAAACTTCTTATTTTTATGTGACAATTATGCCATGCCTTATGTCATAATTTTTCCATCTTCTGACTCCATCTAGTAATGACACAACTCTCATCTAACTCCATAATTTATCAATATACTCCTCTAATACTTATTCATCATCCAATCATTCTGCATGCACAATATGTAGATATGGAAACATGAATTCCACAGAAGAACTACCTTCACACCAAACACCAATTGAAAGGGTGTGGCCTTGTTCAATCACTTATAAGTTGTTCTATATGCCCATAACACTATAGAGAATTTATCATCCCAATCTTATTCGACATCACAAATATTTGTTAATGTGTGGCTTAATATCTTGTTAAATGCCTCAGCAGTTCCATTAGCCTTAGGGTGGTATGGCATAGTTTTGTGATGCGCCACCATAAACTTTGGTAGCAAGATTCAAATAATTTAATTTAAGAAATGCGTACCCCTATCACTCATTAAAATCAATAGAGATCTATACTTGTCGATTATGTTCTCCCATAAGAACCTAACTATTTTTTCCACCGTGTAATCCTTTATAGGTGCCACTTCTTCCCACCTTATAAGATAATTTATGCAAGTGATAATATAGCGTGAACTCATCCTACACATAGATTAGGAAATAGGGCCCACAAAGTCAATTGCCCATTTTTCAAATGGCTCTACACTAGTAATAGGTATTAGTGACATTTCATCTCTTAATATTGCTTTACCAAGGTGATGACAATGATCACATGCCTTACAATATTCAATACAATCCTTGTAAACTATTTCCCACCAAAGGCTTACTAATAGGATCTTGTGCACGGTAGCATTTCCTATAGACCTCCTCCTGCAATGCCACCATGAGCTTCTTCCATGATTGCAATATGTTCATGTTCCAACACACACCGGTGTAAAACCTCATCTTGGCCTAGTTTTACAGGTCTTCATTAATCAACATATAGGGCGCGACATGTATATAGCCAACTACTTTTTCTCCAAGGCCTTCATTCCTTTTGGCACCACACTCATTCATAGGGAAACAACAATATACTCCAATTCAGAGGGTGTGCACTACAATATAAACAACTATGCATCTATTATTGTATCCTCAATACTTTGCACATCCTCTCTTGAGTCAATCCATGATAATTGGTCATGTCCCAAATTGCTCTTTCCTTATTTTACCATAACTGTAAACTCAAACTCCTGAAACAATAAGACCCATCAAAGATATGCACCCTGCAAAATAGGCTTGTTCATTAATTACTTTAATGCCATGTGGTCCATGTACAAAATGAAAGGCATTGGTAGAAAATACTACCTAAATTTGTCCAACATGTAGATGATTGACAATGCCTCGTGCTCTGTGGTCATATAATTCTATTATACTCGATTTAAATCCTTACTAGAAAAACACAATGGATGGTCAACAATCCCCTCTCTAGGTTATGCTAAGACTACTCCAATCGCCATACCTAATGCATCTACGTGTACATGGAAAGGCTTATCCCTAGAGGGGAAACAAAAGATGGGTTCAGTGGTAATAATGTCCTTCAGTGTGTTAAAAGCAATCTCTTGTGCTGAATGGAAGTTACCTTTATGTTTCAATAACTCCTCTAATGGTGTGGTAATATTGGCATAACATTTGATAAAGTTTCTATAATATCTCATGTACCCTAAGAATCCACGCACAATGATTTGACTAGTAGGCTCCTCCAAACCCAAGATAACAACCACTTTTGTAGGGTCTACCAATAAGCCTTCCTTGCATATGATGTGACCAAGTAAAGTGCCAAATGGGGTAGCAAAGACACACTTCTTAATGTTAAGTGAGATACTCAACTACCTACATCTCTCAAACATCAACCTCAAATTGTCACAATGGTCTCTTACTAACCCATACATCATCCAATCATCCAGGTAAACTTGCAGAAAATTATGGATGAAGTCTTGAAAGGCCTATACTACAATGCGTGAAAACACAACAGGCACATTCTTCAATCCAAAAGGCATAATGGTATAGGAAAAACTTCCCCACTCCATTGTGAAAGTGGTCTTCTCCTGATCTTCCTTCACAATTCTTACCTAGTGATAGCCTGAAAATCCATCTATAAAAGAATAGATCTCCCACCCTACTACTCCTTCCAATATCTCCTCAGTAAATGGGGTTGGAAAAGGATCTATGACACACATAACATTCAAGTCTCTATAGTAAACACAAATCCTTATCCTTCCATCATTTTTAATACTAATTACCATTGGGCTTACCCACTTAGATTCCTTAATTGCCTCAATGATCCCATATTCTATCATCTTGTCGATTTCCTCCTTAACTTTTACACATAAATTCAAGTTCATTCTCATAAGGTCTCTTTTCGAAACTGGGCATGGAACTTATTTTAACTTAATCCTCATTTCTCCCAATGAGGGATGTACTCCTTTTAATTTTTGGTACTGCACATGGAACAAATCTTTGAATTCATGCATTAGATCAATGATTTTTGACACCTCTTGTTCCGTCAGTAACATCTAATGATAGCTTCTTTTGGATATGTTTCTTTACTGATGTTAACTTTATTTGTTTTTAAGTGCTCTTGGTATGCACACGCTTGCTCATATACTTTATCTAATACTTCACCTATATGGTTAACATATAATTTTTCCACATACTTATCGTTTATTAAATATAATAACTTTCACTTTTCTTTCTCTAGGAAGGCATGCTCAAGTTGCACCTCCTTCATCTCTTCTTCTAGTTCTTCTTCTACAATTCATGTTCGTAGCTCACGTTCTCCTAATAACTCTAGAATTCGGTCCTCAGCCATGGCACTATCTCCCATAGTAAGGTGTTTGACTACCTGTAATGCCTCATTCACCGATGGCTTCAAAATTTGATACTCAAAAGTTTGAATAATATCCGTTGTCTTTTCTTGCCTGCTTCCCATCCCATCGATGCATCTTTGAATGGATATACCACATGTGCATGCAGCCCCTATAGGGTGGAATAGAACTTATGTACCCATAGTGAAGGAGGCAAGGATTTCACACCCATCATCTAAGTTCTCTCACACTCTTGGATGTGGAATGAGGCAGACTCCTTCCCATGATAGTCGTGTATTGTAGAGGGTGCATTTCTCCTTAGAAATCTAGTAGAGTGCATAATTCTTACTTTACGCCACTCGAGAAGTTTTCCTAATGGGTCACACACTAATGCGTTGTCATCTCATGTAAGGTATAAGTTAGCATATTCCTCCTTTATGTCTAACAGATCAAATGTGCCTCCATCGAGTGTAGAAAGATGTCAGGGTTACCTTCCTCAGTATAGCTTGGTAAATTCCATCCTCTCGGTGTTTAACTATGTGTGCTCTGGTAACTTGAGTGACAGATCCCTTCAATATCTTCCAATCAACTTATAGGTCATATGTGCCCAATTGTCACATGCAACACTAGTTGTATCACTCATAGAATAAGAATATTCCCATTGAACGACTCCTTCTCTTGATGGATGAACAATCTCGGGTCTCTAATGGTGTGCACATAGATTCTATGTAGGTCCTCTTCTCCTAAAGGCTCTATATAGGGCACATAATTCCCATCCATCAATGGAATAATGACATGCTCCTCCTTGTTCTTGAAACTTATGTATCCTTTGTTAAAGCACAAGTCAACATTATTCTTATAGCACTAGGGGCATCCAAGTAGGGTTGGAAAGTTATCTACCTCGATAAGCACTAAGACTTCAAAGTCTCCAATAAACGTTTCCCCTTGGATGGTTATGGATGCATCCTTCAATAATCCAATGGGCATATCCTTTGTCCTATTTTCCATATACAACACATTTGAAGATGGCTATAATGGGGGTCTTCCCATCTAATTCCATCCATCTAAAGTGAGAGCATTGACCTCAATGCTCGTGTCAATTAAGATGTTTCACAAAATCCATCCATTCACAACTCCGCATTCAATGTTATTTTCTTTTCATAGTCAATATTTTGAGGGGGAAGATTAGCATGCAGGACCTACCTCTCACACTCACGTACAACGTGTGGTACTTTTTCTCTCAGCCACTCTCCTAATAGAGGGATAAAATTCTCATGGCGCAACATTCTACACAATTCTTCGACCTATTTCATATCCTTCTAAGGGACTTCAATGTTTTTATTCTATTCCAACTTCATGGATTGATATTTTAAATGTTGAATCTACCCTTACAAGTTTGTAATTACCTCCATGGTCTCTTGGTAAACCTCCTTCTGATGAGTTGAATCATGATACTACCCATGTAACACATCTTCTCTTGTAATGAGATGTATTTGCTTTGGTTCTTCCCTAGCATGCATGGCTTCCACCCGCATGGTTACTAAGACATGTTACAACTCAGAGTCATGCACCACCCTAGGCATCCATAACAAATCAGCCCGCTTAACAGTAACCATTCCATTCCCGCGTCCATGTCCTTCTTGTATTTCTATCATACAACTTAGGGAACTCCCGATATGCATGCTTCTTCTTACACCATGAGTATTGTAACAAATCCAGACACTCGCGCTTGTAGTGTTTAGTAGATCCATAATTATAACAAGTTCCATGGGGAAATTCACTCCTACCTCCTTGACTACCATGACCTCTAATCCTTCACCAAAGCATCTTCCTTGATCGCCTTAATCACATGTGCCCTTTAAACGATGATGACCTTTGTTCATAAAATTGTTCACAATGTTGTTTAGTGCACACCAATATCAATGGCATCATGGATTTGGTCTATCAATTGGAATTCCTTTATATCATGCATCGTAGATGAGAAAATATTATAATAAGAGGACACATTCTTGTGGAGCGCACACTTTACAACAATGAGCATCTACTTGGATTATGATCTCCGTGATAGATCTCACAATCCAATGACACAATGCACACCATATTTTATGGGAAAATATCTTTTATGTGTCCTTTTACCTCATAATTCATGCAACACATCCCAATGTGAGTCTCATGAGCCAAGTTCACAGATAATTTCTCAAGATGCTTCACGATGATAGCTATCTATGCTTCTAAAAATGGGCTTACTCCAATGTCAATACTTCTAACGGCCTCATCACACAAAAGAAGCCTCCAAGGCTTTGTGCAGATCCATGAAATTCTTGTGGGAAAGTGCTCATATGAAAGATGTGATAAATCCTCCACCAAACCATTAAGCATGCTTTGAGAGGGATGGAAATCATAAGATATTTTTGACAAATATTTTTAAAGCACACATCATACTCCCGCACACTACCTACCATACCTTGTTGAATCTCCTTCAATACCATGATGCTCTTTTTCTCAAACTCAGGAATGTGGAATTCCACCAAGAAGTCATCACATAACGCAGTATAATCCACCACTGTCTGATATGGGTCATATTTCTAGTACCAGTTATGTGCATGTCCCTTGTAATGTAGTTGCAAAATTACGTGCTTCCCACTCCAGGGAAGTGATTCCCTTAGCATTCCATAGTAATTTTCACTTGTGTACATGCTCTATGGCATCTTCAACACCCTTGTAATTAGGCAAGTGTAGAGACATCTTGTAAAAAACTTTCTGATGGTGTTGTGGTGCTTTTCTGCTAGATCCAGGACCTTGATTCCCTCTGGTGTTGCCTCTACCACTCAATCCACTACATCTACTAGATCCTATTCCTATGGATCTAACAGATCCTCTTGTCATCACAGGTAAGCGTTTTGTACACGCATGCTCTATACGTACCCACCATTGCACTAAATCCGTGTGCCAATAGTATGTGATATTGAACCACTTCCAAATGTGATAATAAAACTTTGTGTACCTACACTTTTCCCAAATGATGTTCAAGACAAAATACCTCCAAATACCAGAAATGTCTGCACGACCATAGATGGGTGTAATGTAAAATGGTATCTACCTGATGCTACTTGTTCACCAACACCAATTAAACTAGAAATACTTATCTCGATACTATAAAAACTAAGCACCAAGGTTTGGTTATGGGGTGGGCTGAGATGTGTGCCTACAGATATCCTCCTTTCTCCATACAATGAGATCTCACCAAAATCTGAGGGGTTTCTCTCCCACTTTCCAAGATGGGGTAGCACAAACTGCTCAGGTTCCACATTCTCCATGTGAACCTCACATCCTTCCCACAACATTTTCCTCCATAAATCCATCACTCCAGAAAATTCACATCATCTCGCCAACTCCCTTTCTCGCGCTTCATTATACTTGAGTCGCCTCTCTTCTCTCTCTACTTCCGATCTGTCATCTCTCATCACACTAGCTTCCATGCCCCACGCCTAGTGGGAATTTAGCCAGCCATAAGAAATTCCTCCATACTCAGAGTGATGATCAGGATCTTAATGGATAATGACATAGCCCATAAGAATGATCCACTTAGCTCCCACAAGAACTCAAACTTAGCAATCTACGGGCAAGAATACATAAAAACCATGTATTCCAAGGTATATCTAGTCAACACACCTCTCCACCAGTGATCAACAACATGAGTCCAGTTAGATCAACATCATGTAGCCTCTGATACTCTTCTTGGGTCCAAACACGGGGTCTATAATACCAGCTCTTCCTTGATGCATATGTTGATAGCCATTCATACAAATCTACTGTAAAACAACAAAATAATGTCTTATAGATCTCATGATACAAATTCTACTCTATCCATTTATATGCATCAAAATCATCCTACATGATTTTAACCCAAGTCTCAATGCTGTCCAAGGTCAATCATTCTGTCATCACACACCATTCTTACAACATCTTCAAAAGAGGTCTTGACAATGGAGCCAAAATTTAGTCATCCTTTCTAATCACTTAATATCCCAGTGCGCACTTACCTATCACCTATCCTAATCTGGGCAATCACTCGAGGCACACATAGGCGACAAGAGCCTCCTTTTTATGAGCTTTGAATGAATGTTTAAAAAAATTAGTGGGATAATGAACATATATAACTGCATGCATTTTAAGACATAAACAAGGCAAATGGATCTAAGCGCAAATACACAATAATATAGATGAGAACATCACAATACAAGGGGGAATCAGATCTGGACCATGAGCATCATCAAGAACATAAGGTTTTGGATCCATAAACATAAAGAAAACATACGTATCAAGATCAATCAATCGAGACATTTAGAACATTCCCATTATATTAATTCCTTAATATTATAGTAGTCAAATACATCAAAGAAACCATGAATGGATCTAATACAACAACATGGTCTCCATATATTTTCTAGAATAGCTTCATTATAGAAATCACACCCATGCTTCCCTTATCTCTCACTCTCCATACGTACATACACTCTTTTTTTTATGTGACACACACCACCTCTTTCTTCCCATGGAAAATAATCCATAAGAAGGAACTGGAAGGAATATCCTCTAACCGCTTTATCATTTGCCAAGAATCATGCCAAATGTCATCATGTATTTCCCCACTCAAGTATCCTCAACATGCAGATTCCAACTATCTCAGTAACTAAATAAACTTTAACATCTCTTAATCCTCTCATAATAACCGTAATGATACCCAAGAATATGCTTTCTTTGAGCTGCAAGTCTTCATAACTTAACTTTATCCATAACTAAATCTAGTCACCTTTCAATGTGTTCCTTTAACTCGACTTTACCCATAGTCCAAAAATAGATCGAGTCCTTAACTTGTCCATCTTGGGCGCAAGCCTTCACGTGTTCCCAAAATTTACCTCTCGCGCATGCCTTCGCACCCTATTTCCATGCACTATAACCGTCCGCACCATAGGTACTTGGTTATTTAAAGGGCTCGACAAATTCTACATTTAACACCTCACACAGATTGTATTCCTACTAGCTCATGATCATTTCAAATTCTATTATGGTGCCTATTGTAGGTATGCCATCTTCTCTATTTGTATGGTATATTTTCAAACGTATAGCCTTTTTGGCATACCTTAGCATGTTGTTTCTAATGTCTAAAATTCACACTACTTTTTTTTTTTGGTATTTGTTCCCATGAGTCATGCTACCTACTCTTCCCCAATTTTATTCTTCTATAGTTTTAGTGGTGAGTGACCTTGTGTCAATAATCCAGTTACCATTCCCATTACTTCGGGTTTATTAGATATGGTTGATTTAAGTACAACATCTCCTTTTGTATACAACTCTCGAATAATCCTAATGAGCTTATCATCTAATGAGAAATACAAGATCATGTTTCAGAATCCAATTTTAATTCTAAAATGCCATTTTAATTATCTTTAAATGTTTTTATTACTCTTAATTTCATCAATATTAACCAAGTAATTTCTTGTCATCCTCTAACCTAGTATGATCATACTAGGTTGTGCTAGAGTGGATGTAATTTTCCATGTCACAAGTGTGTGCAACCTTGAATAGAATGTGGGAGAAGGCCCCTCTTCCTAAACTTTTGTTAGGGCTATTTTGATTCTCGGTTAACTACGGGAGTAGCCATTATGAAATCCCTAATATTATTATAAAATCTATAATTTTATTCTTCTCTTAAGTTGTATATCTCTTTGTTTTTATTTTATACTCAAGTAAATGACTAAGTGATATCTCCTTCTTCTCTACTTTGTCCTATATAGGTTTTCCTTAGTCAACTACAATATTTACTATTTTCTTCACGAGTATGCCCTCCTTTATTTATTATTATTTTCCTTCTTCGTGAATAGCAGTCTTCTTCTCTTGCGTGAATTTTATTTGATTAATGGATTCTTTAATTTCAACACAAGATTATCCTTCTTTCCGCGAGTTTCTTAATTCCTTCTCAGCAATTTGTTTGTTCCTATTTGTCTTGCATTTTTGAACTTATTCCTTTGTTACATGGTTTTATATTTTACCCTTTGTTCCACAGCTTTTTCCCTTCTACTGGGTTTTCCTTTCCTTTACGTCATAATTTTTCTTGTTTTCTTTCTTCCCCGCTTTTCATTTCTTTGTTCTTCGTTTTCCAACATTTTCTATTTTTCTACGCCCTGTCTTGCGGTTTGACCCCATATTTGTGTTTTATTCAATTTTTCAATCTTATTTATTTCTTTTCCTATTAATTTTTAATTTTAGAGAGAAGGCGCCCTTGTGGTTTTTCACCTTCCTCCTCATCATATCTACCGAATTATTGGTTTTCGGAAGTGACAGATGTTTAATTTTTATTTCTTATTTTTTGCTTTCTATGTTTCATGTTTTTTCTTATTTATTTTATTCTATGGTGTAATATTTCTTGAGATGTACTCCATTAACACAACTCGACACTTTTGCACCACTCAATATTCTCAATTTGACAATGCTTGACGGTAGAATGTTTGTGACTAAATATGGTCCTAATAATATGATTTTTAACTTCTTTGGTGTTTTATACTTACTATCATATAATAAGACTTTATCTCCAAATTCAAACTCCTTGTGTTTAAAATGTCTATCCCACATGATTTCTGTCTCTTTTCTTGATTTTGGTTGTATGAGGGAATAAATAGTTTTTCATCCAAGATTTCTAAGAAATTGATTTTTCATGCATTGAATGATCTTCATTCATTCTAAATTATACCACTACTCTTAGGATAGGAAGAATGAAATCTATATGAACTGTGAATTCTAACCCATATACTAATTAGAATGGTGAATACTTGGTTAATCTATTATTTTTATTCATATATGTGTATAGTGCCTCGGGTATCTTCAAATTTACGTCTACCTTTTGTAAAGAGCATATTTTTGTTAATACATTTCCCGAACCTTGTAGAATGCTTCCAGTAATGATATGGATGATTGATCATGAAATTGTTAAGGAGTTATTTGATTGTTTCACTCACAAAATTCTTCCTTTGGTCATTGGTAATGCTTAGTAGGCATCTAAACCATGTGATTATGTTTTCATAGATAATTTTTTTTACAATTCTTGTAGTACAATATTTTTGGCATTGCTTCATCCCATATTTTAAGTATTTTATTCCTATGATTATAAAACTTTCGTGTGAATTCCTTGTTATATGTTTGATAGACTGATGAAATATATTTCCCATTTTTCAAATGAGGCTAATGCTAAAATAGTTCTTAGAGGGAATTTCATCTCTTGCATTCAATTTGGATACTCTTTGGCATGTATCACATGATATAAAATGTTTATAGGAATCTTTGAACAATGTGAGCCACCATATTCCTTCCATCAAAAATTTATTCGTTATTTTATCTCTGTCATTGTGTCCCCCTACTATCCCTTCATGTGCTTCATTTAAGATATTTTATCATTCATGGTAGAGGAATAATATTCTTAATATGTCATCTCTTTCCTTCTTGTACAATGCTCCTTAAATCGGGGTGAAAGATAAATCTTAAATTAATAGCTTATGTTTTTTTTGTTTTGTGTATTTCATGGGAAATTATCCAAAGGGCGCAATTGTAAAGATGAGAAAGGATTCTCCGTGAGAAGGCTGGTTCCTATTCCTCTGCTCGATGCACACAAAAATGCAGAGGGTTTACTAAAACCTAATCTAACTTGTCAAGGAGACAGGTGAGAAAATGCATAGAATAAAACCTAAACTACAAGGTGATGCACCAAGGAATGTTAGACACTCATTTTGCAAATCTAACACGTACTCACATAGATGCAATAAAACACTATGCACAGTAACCAAACCGCAATAAGAGATCAAAATAACAACAATGAATACATGAGAGGGTTGAGAATCAATCACAAACATATATATAATATATATATATATATATATTATATATAAGAGTCGATACAAGATATCATGCAAAGGCAAGAGGCAAAAACTGGCATTACAATCCATATGGGAGGTTTGAAAAGCTCCACAAATTCTCTTGCAAGCAGGGAAGAAGGGAGGATGCAAAACAAGAATGTCCGACCTCTAAAAAGGGCTCCTCTTTACAATATATATGAAGAAATGAGGGGGAAGAGAGAGGAAATCCAGAATCTACCCCAACCACTTCTTGGTAGCATTTAAAATCATCTCATTATGATCCAAGCGGTGGATCCTGGCAAAACGGCGGGCTGTCTAACAGGAGCGGCGAGCTGTCTGCTGTATTAAAGTTGGTTGTTGAAGCATTACACGCGTCAGAGACATTTTCTTAATTTTCTCCCTCCAAACTACACCAAAATGCAAGATTGACCCCAGAATCATGTAGATAATTTCAACAGATTTCCGTTGATATAAAGAACGTGCAAATCCGAGCTCTGGATCGAAAGATATGATGATCTGAAGATTTAGGGCACAAAACAGTGAAAACAGATTTTTAAATTTCTTTTCCCACGCTCTGCCATCTGGACGACACGTGGCAGCCTGCCACGCCGAGCAATTCCCTCTCTCCACCTTTTCGTGGGATTTTCTTGTGGGCCCCTTAAACTTGGACACGTGGCACTATCTTATTGGTTTGGATCAGTGCTCGAAAACTCACCCCTTTGACTTTTTGGACCTTTTTCCTTGGCGACACGTGTCATGCTGTGATTTGTCCATGGGCCTCCGATTTTCACGTCCACCACATCCTTTTGTCCCAAATGTCCCAATGGCTTCATGGAAAAAATTCTTCCGATCCACCCGAAATGGGCTTCCTCGTCCCTTTTCTACCGGTGACACGTGGCGTGATCTGATTGGCTTTCGGCTCCTTCGGCTATCCGCGTCCCGCGCGTCCCTTTGTCCCACTTGTCCTTGTGCTGCGCAGCAGCTTCCTTTTCAGCTAAATCAGCCGGTTCAAGCGCCTTCACGTCCATTTGTCCCAAATGTTTAGTATGAAAGTTCTCCATTTTGGCTGATCCGGGTGGTTCGCGTCCTCAAAGCCCAAATGTCCCGAGCAGTTAGCCGTTTTTCTTCTCCTTCGGCCGAACCGGCTTTCCGCGTCCCTCGCGTCCCGACGGCCCGATTGTCCCTGTGCTAAAATTTCCCTTTTCGGCCGAACCGGCTGGTTCGCGCCCTCCGCGTACACTTGTTCCACTTGTCCCAGTGCTTCGCGGGCCGCCTGGAGGCGTTTCGGCCGAACCGCGCCTTGGTGTCCCGAATGTCCCAAATATTTCTAGGACAAGGACTTAGCCGATTTTCACAATTTTTTCTCGTCCAGGCTTATTTTCTACAACTTCTCGCATTCTCTCAGAGCTCATTCTTTTTCAGCCTGGGACTTGGGAATCCTGATGTATGTTATCAATTCAACCCGGGGTGAAATTGGATAACAATTTGGCGACTCAGTGGGGTCATCTACCTGCTAGATGAAAAGACCAGTTGCCTTTTTTTGCGATCCATTGGGCATGGAGTCATAAGCAATGACCTGAAATGAGCCTGATACTGCAACTCCCTCCACGAGAGCACGCTGAATCAGAAACTCAATCTAGAGCAACAAAACTCGCGCAAAGCACTTAGGGAAATCAAACCTAACTACAACAAGACAATGTGCATACGCACTTAGAGGAATTGAAATCTAGGCTAATATTTACAAGGGTGAACCTTTTACTTTCAGTAGCAATGTTTGAGATAGATTCCATTTACTGGAATCTGCAGTTCTTCACCGTCCAATGAGGCCAATTGGAAAGCATTGCTGCTCTTGCACTTTGTGACCATGTATGGGCCACTCCAAATGGCATCAAATTTTGAATGCCTTCCCGGTTTTGCTCTGTCCGCATCCCATTTCAACACTAGATCTCCAACTTGAAAAGATCTATCTTTGGCCTTCTTATCAAAGGTCTTCTTGATCAAAGCTTGATCCTTTTCCATTGCTTGGGATGTCTGATTTCTGATCTCTTGCAGCTCCATCAACTCTGCATACCTCACCTCCATGGGTTCAAATTCAAGTAACTCCAGCTGCTTCATGAGTTCCAATGTTGGCAACTCAAGTGACATGGGCAAGATTGCCTCTCTTCCATAGACAAGCCTGAATGGAGAGTTGCCTGTGGATCTTTTGGGAGTGATCCTATCAGCCCATAAGGCTGATTTCAGCTTGGTGTGCCAAGACCTCTGATTCTCATCAAGAGTTCTCCTAATGATCTTCAACAAGTTTTTGTTTGTAGACTCGCCCGCCATTACCCCGAGGGTAATAGTTCATGAAGTGCTCAAGTAAATACCATTCTTGACAGCCCACTCACTACCTTAGATCCAATGAATGCCAATGCATTATCGAGATTATTGTGGCAGTACACCAAATCTGGTTGTTATTCCTCATAAAAGTCTAGGATGCTAGGGACTCATTTGCCTCTTTGAGTGCTACTACTTCATTCCATTTGGTGAAGTAGTCTCATGGTCACAAAATCCATTTATGCCCTTGGCTTGAATTGGGATTAATGACTCCAATGAAGTCCAAACCCCATTGCATGAATGGCTGGTCAACTGAGATTGGATGCAATGGAAGGGCAGAAAATTTCTCTTTTCCTGTGAAGAATGCACAATTCTTACACCTCTTGATCCATGCATAGCAATCACCGAAGATTTTAGGCCAATAATAACCAGCCTTCATGATTTTTAGAGCTGTCACTCTTGGTGCAAAATGGCCACCAGCTGGTCCACCATGAAACTCTTCCAACACCCTTTGAATCTGATCTGTGCTAATGCATCTCAGCAGCACTCCATTCACGTCTTTCTTGAACAAAACTCCATCAACAATGGCGTACGGAACAACCTGCAACCTGAAGTGTCTCCTTTGGGTCTTGTTCATTTCTGGGGGGCACTAGCCTGTACCTAGGAAGTGCATAATATCTTGGGTCCAGCAAGGAATGGGGAAAGCATTGTCTTCTTCTTGATTGCCACTTGGCTCATGGCTGTCTTGGACTGTCAAAACAACCTCTTCTTCGTTGCATACTTCCTTTTGCTTCCCCAAAACCAGCTGCTCACACAGTCCTTTCCCTCTTACCAGCTTGGTGATCTTGATATCAATGTCATACTCCATGACATGGGTGATCCAACCTACCCTTTTCTCATTCAAATCCTTGTTGAGGAGGAAGTCCTTAACTCCAGCATGTGAGACCAGCAACTGGACTTTGTTGTTTGAGATTAAATGCTTGAATTTCTTCAAGCTTCTGATTACTGCAAGTACATGCTTTTCAATAAAAGAGTACCTCACCTCATAGTCATCTAGACTCTGGCTGAAGAAGGCAACCGGCTGCTCATCATTATCTTTGTTCTGCTGTACTAGAATGGCAGAAATAGTGTCATCACCTCCAAATGCATAGAGGATGAAATCCTTGGAGAAGTCTGGGTTGATGAGAGTTGGTGCCTGAGAGATAGCTTCTTTGATTGCTTCAAAACTCTCCTTGCCTTCTACTGTCCACTTAAAAGCCATGCTCTTCTTTAACATTTTGGTGATGGGCTTGACAAGGGCTGCAAAATCTGGGATAAACCTGTGATGACAAAATTGATCCTTCCCAAGAAACTTTGAAGAGCCTTCTTGTGACTTGGCAATGGCAGTGCTCTTATGGCTTCAACTCTCTCTGGATCAATTGCCAGTCCCTCTTTCGAGACAATATGGCCTAGAAGTTTACCCTCGTGAGCCAGGAATATGCATTTTTTGGGATTCAATGATACTCCGAACTTTCTACACCTCTGAAACACTTGCCTGAGGTGAAAGAGATGGTCTGCTGCATTCTTTGAGAAGACAGTGATATCATCTAGATATATCAGCACTATCTTGTTGATCAAGCCTTTGAATGCCATGTCCATTGCCCTTTGAAGGTAGCACCAAATTTGACAGCGAATGGCATCTTCTTGTAAGCATATGTGCCCCATTTAGTTGTGAAGGCTGTCTTGAATTGGTCTTCTTCTTTCACCATCACCTGATTATACCCTGAGTAGCCATCTAGGAGAGAGAATCTCTCTGAACCGGATACTACTTGCAATATTTGTTCCATGGAAGGGAGTGGATAATGATCCTTGAGAGAGGCCCTATTGAGGTCTCGGAAGTCCACACACAACCTGATTTCTCCGCTCTTCTTCCTGACCGGAACCAAGTTAGCAACCCAGCTTGAGTGCTTGATCGGGAATATAATGCTTGCCTCTATTAGCTTATTTAGCTCTTTCTTCATCAGAGGCTCAATGTGAGGGTTGACTGGTCTCTTCTTCTACCTAATGGGCTTAGCATCTGGATCCAATTCTATGGTATGTTGTGCCAAATTCAGATTGAATCCTCTCAAGTCTTCATAGCTCCAAGCGAAGACATTTGGAAATTCTTGGCAAAGCTGAACAAAATCAGATTTCTCTTGTGAGGTACTTACTTTTCCAATCTGCAATGTTTTGCCTTCTTCCACTAAAATAGGCTCTGAATCCTCACCCTTTACTTGAATGTTTGCCTTCTCCTTCCGAACTGATCATTCGGGTTGAAGATTGACTCCAAGGTTATGAGGCCTTTTGGTAATTTGTTAGTTCTCAACTACACCACTTGGTCACCATACTGCTGATGTAACTTGTCTTGATTCCTGGCAGAGAACTCAGCTTCTTCTTGTAGGAAATTGATGATTTTCTGGTCATTCTCAAACACTTACCAACTGACATTGTTATCTGGCACTGAAGGCCTCACAATCACGTGGATGTTTGGCTGTACCTTGTCTTGTTGAATGCTTTTCGTAATGTCGAAGGCTGCCCCTACTGCTGCAAGCTTGTCAGCAGCTTGATTTTCTTTCCTGGGAATGGATTCGATGCCAAAACCTTCAAAATCTTCCATGAGGTCCCACACCCTGTTCTTGTAGCACCTGAGTAGATCATTCTTGGCAACGCATGCCGTCCTTTGACCTGATTTACAATCAATTCACTATCCCCAAAGACTTGCAGATTCTTTATTTTTCTCTTGATTGCCCAATGCATCCCTTGCACCAAGGCTTCATATTCAGCAGTGTTATTAGAGCATGCAAATTGAAATCTAAAAGCTGAATAGTACTTTATTCCTTGAGGTGAAACAAGCATGGCTCCACCTCCCGCACCTTGCCTACTCCTTGATCCGTCAAAAACAACCTGCCATACCTCGTGTCATCATTATGGCTTGGCTTGGTGATGCTAGGAACAAAGTTGATTTTCTTCGTGTATACAATAGACTCCCACTCGTATTCTTCTACTTCTTGATAGGGATCAAAAGCATGTATCTTGTTTTCCCATTCATCAAGAGTTAGGTCCGGGATACTTCCAACCTTGGTGTCAGCCTCATCAGTACTAGGGTGATCTTCTTGATCAAATGCTAAGCAATTGGCATTAATCTGACTTGGGGTGTAAGGCTCAATATGGAAGTTTGCAATGGGTTCGGACCTAATTGTAGCCTTAGTTCCATACCTTGTTCTAAACAGCATGTGAGACCAATCAGCAGACAAATACCCTCCAATCTTGGCTGTGAAGTCCCTTGACAAGCAAAGGGCAAAGAGTGGTGGAAGGTCTATGATTGATACATCTTGTAAGACAACAACATTTGGACATGCATGCAAGGTAAGACTCAAGTTTTTAATCACTCCAACTGTTGCTATTGCTGTCCCATCCAATTGCACTACTCCTTTAGATATCACTTCATATTCGAGACCCAGCTGATCAGCTATTTGCTTGGGCATCACGGAGCTACTTGCCCCGAATCAATCATGCAATTGTGTACTAGTTTATCCCCAATGATTAATGAAACATAGAAAGGAGGGGGCTTCAACATTTTACCTTGTTGTCCTCCATGACTTCCTTCAGGCTGGGCAGCATTTGTAAGCACTTTGTCTTGCATCTGAACCCGCTGATTCGAAATTGTCCAATCCTTCATGGCAGCTTGCAGCAGATCTCTTTGGCTTGGGATAGATAGGGATTCCCACATTGATATGTTAACATTTGTCTTCTTCATCTGATCAATGATACTGAATGGTGATGAAGAATCTCTCTGCTGTCCTTTGGTTTGCACGTTTACTCCCTGCACGTGGGCAGCAATAGCTGGCATTTGAGTTGGCCTAGGGGTTGTTCTTGGCTGCCCTTGTGTATTTGAAACTGGACTCTGCTTGCCAATCATTTGTGGAGCCGTGGAAGGTTGTGGATTGGCTGGGGCTAATGGCTGTTCTTCACCCAAATTCCTCCTTTTTGACCTTGTGTTGGCTGCAACACCTTGAGAAACTACCTGATTCATGCCACATAAATCTTCTGCTTGCCAGTTCACCAATGTAGTGTCATTTGGGGCTGATTGCTATTGGAATGTTTCTGGTTGTTGGTTGTTTCCTTGACTTCCCTCACCCTCCACACCGGTAGTTGTCACCATTAGTGCTTGATTGAGAGCACCATTGAAGCACATGGATTGGTTATGAGGCTCATTGCATGGAAAGCACCAATCATATTCCTGGGCAATGTTATTCTGTGTTGGCACTAATGCCTTGGAGGCAGATATGGCATTTGGATTATAGGGCTGGAATGGTCTATTGGTAGGAGGCCTTACTTGGCTTTGATTTTGATTCATATTTGCAGCTGGATTAGGTGGTCTTTGTGGTTGGTATGGCTGCCTATTAGGCTGAGCTTGGGGTTGATAGGAAGGTCTGAAACCTTGGGCTTGCTGCCTCTTGAGAGTAACCAGCTCATTGCCTAGGTTTTGCAACTGTTTCATGACCTCTTGAAGCTCATTTGGGGCACTTGGAGATGAAGTGGAAGCTTCATTTGAACTCTGGTTTCTAGGGGTGGGAACAGGAGCCAAAGTGGGTGCTTGACTAGTGCTTGGATTTTCTAAGTTTGGATACAAGGGCATGGGAGGCCTAGGAGCCAGTTTACCAGCTTGAATAAGACAGTTTTCGGCTCTAATGGCAATGCTATAAGCCATAGGGATTGTTGTGCCTCCCATGGATTGAATTAACATAGAAATATCAGAATTCAAAGCTTTAAGGTAATATAGAAAAGCACCTCCTGCTGTTGGCCTGACTGCCACTGGAATCCTATCCCAAGACCTTTGAAATCTGAAGTTGAAATCAGCCAGCTGCTCGTTGGGGCTCTCTTGATAGTTGTCAACTGCTCCAAAAGAGACAAGTTGTCTCCCTTCTCTCCAAATTGCTCATGAAGTGCAATGCACAAATGATTCCAGCTTTGTATAGAACCAGCCCCAAGGCTCCTAAACCATTGCATGCTTTACCCTTGAATGAAGATGCTAGTAATTTGACACCACTTGCATTTCATCGATTTCATGGATTGCACAAAGGTTAGCAATATCTTTAACATGATCACCCTGAGTAGTCCGATTTTCTCCAAGTGAAGTAGGGAATGTTCTTCAAGGCTGCAATAGAACTGATGTTGTGCATGAGAGCAAGTGGGTCACGTTGCCTATGAAGTTGATGTAGGAGTTGTTCTCTCGAGCCATTCTAATTGGTCTTAAAACCCTCAGTATATTGAAAGAAAGGCCTGTCAGTGGAGGAGTTGAGAGAGTTCTGCTTGGTGGAGATGGAGACCTTTGATCCTTCTTCCTCTTTGCCTTCTTCTTGAGATAGCTGTAGGTATTCAAATGAAACTTCTTCTTCTCCACTTCTTGACCTTGTGGTGATTCTTCTCATGAGTTTTCACGCCCGCATTGCTGAAACCAGCTTGATTCTTCCCTTGAGTCGCCACATATGCAAATAATAGCTCTTATAAGCAAGAAAACCGCAGCAGCAGATGCATATCAACTTTGCTACAAATAAAAATGAGACCTCTAGTCCCACCGGGCATGCCAAAACTGTTGTTGCAGACTCACAACACCCCTGGATGTAGATCAGGCTTCTAGGTTGATGTTCAGGCATCCAGTGTGATTGCACAACATGGAATCCTTTCTCCAAGTGTGGGACTTGTAAAGATGAGAAAGGATTCTCCAGAGAAGGTTGGTTCCTATTCCTCTGTTCAGATGCACACAAAAATGTAGAGGGTTTACTAAAACCTAATCTAACTTGTCAAGGAGACATGGTGAGAAAATGCATAGAATAAAACCTAAACTACAGAGGTGATGCACCAAGGAATGTTAGACACTCGTTTTGCAAATCTAACACAGACCACATAGATGCAATACAAACACTATGCACAGGTAACCAAACTGCAATAAGAGATCAAAATAACAACAATGAATACATGAGAGGGTTGAGAATCAATCACAAACATATATATATTGCTCAAGAGTCGATATAAAGATATTGCAAAGTGGCCAAGAGGCAAAAACTAGCATTACAATCCATATGGGAGGTTTGAAAAGCTCCACAAATTCTCTTGCAAGCAGGGAAGAAGGGAGGATGCAAAACAAGAATGTCCAACCTCTAAAAAGGGCTCCTCTTTACAATATATATGAAGAAATGAGGGGGAAGAGAGAGGAAATCTAGAATCTACCCCAACCACTTCTTGGTAGCATTTAAAATCATCTCATTATGATCCAAGCGGCGGATCCTGGCAAAACGGGCGGCAGTCCATCAGAGCGGCAAGTCAGTCTCACCGTATTAAAGTTGGTTGTTGAAGCATTACACGCGTCAGAGACATTTTCTTAATTTTCTCCCCCAAACTACATCAAAATGCAAGATTGACCCTTAATCATGTAGAGAATTTCAACAGCTTTCCGCTTGATATAAAGAACGTGCAATCCGAGCTCGATCGAAAGATATGACGATCAATCAAGATTTAGGCACAAAACAGTGAAAACGGATTTTTAAATTTCTTTTCCCATGCTCGCCATCTAGACGACACGTGGCAGGCTCTGTTTGCTGAGCAATTCCCTCTCTCCACCTTTTCATGGGATTTTCTTATGGGCCCCTTAAACTTGGACACGTGGCGCTATCTTATTGGTTTGGATCAGTGCTCGAAAACTCGCCCCTTTGACTTTTTGGACCTTTTTTCTTTGCGACACGTGTCATGCTGTGATTTGTCCATGGGCCTGCCGGATTTTCACGTCCACCGCATCCTTTTGTCCCAAATGTCCCAGTGCTTCATGGGACAAAATCTTCCAATCCACCCGAAATGGGCTTCCTCGTCCCTTTTCTGCCGGTGACACGTGGCGTGATCTGATTGGCTTTCGGCTCCTTCGGCTATCCGCGTCCCGCGCGTCCCTTTGTCCCACTTGTCCTTGTGCTGCAGTTTCCTGTTTCAGCCGAACCGGCCGGTTCACGTCCTTCGCGTCCATTTGTCCCAAATTTTTAGTACGAAAGTTCTCCATTTCAGCCGATCCGGCGGTTCGTGTCCTCAAAGCCCAAATGTCCCGAGCAGTTAGCCATTTTTCTTCTCCTTCGGCTGAACCGGCTTTTCGCGTCCCTCGCGTCCCGATGGCCCGATTGTCCCTGTGCTAAAATTTCCCTTTTCGGCTGAACCGGCCGGTTCGCGCCCTTCGCGTACACTTGTTCCACTTGTCCCAGTGCTTCGCGGGCCGCCTGGAGGCGTTTCGCCGAACCGCGCCTTGGTGTCCCGAATGTCCCAAATATTTCTAGGACAAGGACTTAGCTGATTTTCACAATTTTTTTCTCGTCCAGGCTTATTTTCTGCAACTTCTCGCATTCTCTCGAGCTCGCTTTTTTCAGCCTGGGACTTGGGAATCCTGATGTATGTTATCAATTCAACCTACACAATATTTAATGCCTCCTCTCTATAGTGGAGTAGTTTCTCTATGGTTTAGATAATTTCTTCTTGTAAATGCAATAGGGTGATCCATCTTGTCCGATAGTTTCGTGTTCTTCCTTCATGGAATAATAACCTTTTTATATTTTTGGGTTCTCCTCTATGGAACAATATATCTCATCATCTTCTTCTATGGGGTAATATTATTCATCTCCTATTATCTCTTCATTTTGTGTGACATATTCCTCATGGGTAGTAGTTTCTTGACCCTTATATCTAGAAGACCATACATCCACATTATGATCTCGGGTATGGTTCATCACTTTCAATTTCAATTAATAATTCCCCTTCTAAATTAGATTCAAAATCTTTGTTGAAATTGGAAATATTATTTATAACATATATGTCTTGTGCCTCGTCAAATACCTCATCGTCAAGATCATTCCATACCTCCTCCAACCATACCACACTCATTACAGCTTTCTAGTGGGAGATGAAATAGAATGTTTTCTGATTTGAGGGCAATCTCTTCATTGTTGGAGTTCAATGTTCCATTATAATTGAAAAATCCTTCTAATGCTAATATAGCAATGTATATATAGCTTCTAGATACGCTCTCCATAATTTCAAAATCTAATATCTTCTTTATTCCCATAAAGTTTACTTCCACATACTTTAATACTCTAAGTGGGGATTTCTTAGATCTATCGATAATCAAATGTCATAATATACTAGCTCCATGCATGGTCTTCCTAGTTCTTCCCATGTTATCTTAGACATTATATTTACATCTGCTCCTAGATTGAGTAGAACACGTGAAATTTTTGTATCACAAATTTCTATATCCAAATAAATAGTTGATTTATGATAGGTTCTTTGTCCGCATCAAATGTTATTCTTTTTATATGTGGCTTTAATATGATAACTCTATAGCTATGTTCTTTTTTATTCAATTATTTGTAAAATTATTTTAGTTTTTCCATTAGCCCTTGTCTTATGGTTAAATTAGCTATCTCTTTGAGGGCCATAAACTTTTCTTCTCCAATTTTTTATTCTTATTTAAATGGGTTTGATATTTTTTACTACTTCTTTAGTTTTCATGACTTATTTCTCAAGTAATTTAGGGTTAAACAAATTTAGATATCATTATTCTTTGCTAGATGTATCTTTGTATACTAGTTTCATTATTTATTTTACTTTACCCATGTCTTATCCCTTTTATAACTACTCCTAGTGGTGATGAAGACTCGACTTAATGTTTTTTCATTCTCAATTTCTATATTTGTATTAGTTTTCCATTTTTGGTAGTTGTTTTCGGATTCTTCTTTTTTGTAAGTCATTTTGACCTAGATCTTCTAGAGTGTTCTACTTTCCCATTAGTTTTTATTTCTTGTGAATCATATGCAAATTTCCATCCCATGGAATCCACACAATATGTTGTACATTTTTATTAATAGACTTCCCTAATACTTATTTAGTTGCACCATTCCTATAAAATTGAGTTGCTTTAGAATAACTAAATGAATCATGATTTCCCCTTTTATGATATAACCATACGCACCCAAAATTACATGTGCTACATTAACAGATAAAAGTTACAAAAGTCCCCAATGTTGATGCAGTCCTTTTAAGAAGGTGTTTGAGGTCTAAAGCCCATTCATAATGTATATTTGTTTCCTAGATGTCTTTACTTAGCCTTCCCATGCTTTTTCCATTTTTTTGCCTCTTTATGCACATGCACTGGGCTTTAGTGCCGGGACCGCCGCTTGCCTTGCAGGTAGCGGTTCTAAAACCACCACTAAAAATAGGGTGGTGGCCCTGAACTGCCACCCTGTGTAGGGCGATGGTCCTACCCACTTTTTCTAGATTCCCTCATGCGTGTTTTAACATGTGACGGTTCACTTAATTTCACTTTTAGCATGCATCCATGAGCCAAATTGTCTAAAATTAGCTTTGATTGCTTGGTTCTCCTTCCTCCTATTTTTAAATAGATTTAATTAGTTGGAACTACTCCTTCTTTCCTTGAGCTTGAAGGCACCTCCCATCCTCCATTCCTATATATTCCATGCTTGTATTCAAGCAAAAGGCCTGAGAATTTTGTGTATCTTGCATTGTATTGCTGCTACAATCTTGCTAGGAATTGCATAGCCAAGCTTTGATCTCTTGTGTTATCTCTCTTCTACTTGCATTGCATCTAGACTACCATCAAGTTGACATTGCTTAAGTGCCATCCTCCTACTGCTATTCTTGCATTCCTAATCCCTTGGACTCATGTGTACACTCGTAGAAAGAAAGGAACATACCGAGGGGAAAAATATAGATACAACCGGATCTCGTAAAAGATCTTACTTTTCCAGGTTGGAATTGTGTGTTTGTTTGTTTTATTTATTAAATTGTCAATTTCAAATCACTATTTTCAATTACATATCAAATAGAGTAAAAATCATTCATTTCAATAGATTAGTCAATCACAAGTAGATCAAGTCATTAGTAAAGTTTGCCTCTTTAACATTACCAGGGAAGTTGTGGGGAACAATAGCCCCTTTCAGGGTCATGATTTTTTCTTCACCTTTGAGGTAGGGTTTGAAGGGTTTTTTATTAGATTAGGTTATTTGTTTTAGATTAGATTCACACAATTGCACAAGTAACCAACTACATCCAGCTGATTACTTGTCTTTAGTTTATTTATTAGATTAAAACACATTTCTTAAAAAATAGAAAAGAAAAAAAATATTTCCTTTCATAGATTAGTTTTCTTTTATTGCTTTGATTCAATATATCATGAAAACTCCAAAAACATAGATTAGATTTCCTTCAATAATTATTTTTTTTATCAAAAATTATTTTATTTCATTCTATATGACCATTAATGGTCCATAATAGGAAAAGACATACAATTGTGATCCCTTGGTCCCACAATCCAATGGGAAAGAATTGATAACTGACATTGATACCAATTTACGTTTGACATTATTACACACACTCGCAACTTTTGCTAAGAAAATAGAACAACTCAATATGCTAAACATCGCTGCTAATCAATCCTACGACTATTGGACTGCTCCTGACAATAGGGTTTGATTATGCGCATGACCATTCAAGGGCCACAACCTCCATGAGTCTTTGGTTGTGATCCTTAGGTCCCACAACCCAACGGGCCTACTAATTAGTTAGACATTGACACTAGTTTGCGTACATTAGTATTTAGATCTTCACCACTTCCACCTGACATTATTGCACAACTTTTCTTCTTCGAACATAGCATCCGATTAGGCTAATTATGTCTTGAATGAGACCAAAAAATTACCCATAAATCCCTATGACTCCACTATGCATCTCATTCTCACTTCCATGACCTTTTTGGAAAAATATACAAGGCACTTGTAGGTCATTTTCCATGTATTCAACAACCAACAAATAGAATCTCAGAGCTTGACATTGATTGGAGTTTCCGAGCAGCTATTATCTCGTAATGAGCCATTACACCACTTCAAGTTAGGAGAGATTTCTTTTCCTTATACTCATAGATCCTGATATTTCATTTGTAAGATATAAGATTGCCCAATTATCTTGATCCCATTCATTACACTCATCTTCACATTCATTCTACACTAGTTATATTAGCACGACCTCAAGAGGTCGGGTGCGAAGAAGGTCATGTGTTGATTTTCTATCGTACAAATTGGTGAACCCAACGTGAAGAGCTAGTCTTTGAATGTTTCTAATTTCTTTGTCTATCCTTTATTTAGTGGGTATTCTTATACCCCCCGAATATGTCGGGATATGACGAGTACATTCAACCCATCTCGGTTTTGACATTTACAACTACAAATCAAGTATACCACAACAATCATGTTCACTTTCAATGTGGGCGGACAACCGCTTAGTTGCTCAAAACCATCTGCTTCAAGGAACCAATGTTGGTTCCTCTATACATATTGAGGAACTTGACCAAGTCACGTAGACCTATCCTCACGAACAATCAAGTTAAAAAAACAAGAATTTCATCAGTGAAAAAAGTTCATCTCCTTGGGTATTGTTTTAGGAACCCATTAGCATGCAATCCAACCAAATCCCACATCTAGATGAGGAGTATTTAACATGATATGCTAGAAGTGAACAGAAATTCCAAAACATGAACCGAGATTTCAATAGGTTGAAAGGACAATGTGATGTCTTGCTCCAAAAATAACGCTACCCCTCCACCAACCAAAAATACTACCAATGAGGGGTGAAAACATAGTGAACAATTCATAGCAGGATACCATACTCCTCAACAACCTTTGAGGGTTCAACAAAAATAACCTAAGAAAAGCACTACCTCGTCAATGGGTGATGTCATCTCAGCTTTGGTAGACAAAGTCAAGGAGCTAGAGCTTTCCCAAAATACTTAGAATTCATATGCAGGGAAAGCAAAAACTTCTCCCTACCCACAAAATTATGGACAAATACCTACTGCACAAAATCCTCTAGTTTATATGAATACTCAAAACCCTGGAGATCTACTTATGGGGACGTGCACCTTGGGTATGCCCCCTTACACCACATATGGATATCTGTAACATGAACTGACCAAGTGCATTCTCAAACACCATACCAACTAGAAATGTAACGTTCCCTAGCTTCATGCCTTCGATTCCATATCAAGGTAATCAACCCCCCTATGTACACATGTATTCTAAATCTCCACAAGGGGACATGTACACCTACCGGATCCATATGGACAACTAAAGGGGGTTCCATATGCCCCAAAAAATGTCTATGTTGCCCCATTTCAGCAACCTATGTAACCTCCGACTCCCCAAAAATGATATTCAATGGTGGAAACATACGCAATGGGGACCTATTTTGAATATCTCAAGGATCCCCTAGAATTCTCCATTCAGAAATTCATGCTCCTGAGACCATTGCCTGATCTTCAAAATTGAAATGGGAGGGTGATCCTAACACCCACATCAAGGCTTATGTAACATCCATTTGAGAGCTACTCCCATGGGACGCAATCATTGTGAAAAATTTGCCTAAGACACTAAAGGGTATTGCTCCCGACTTGTACTATAGGATACCGGAGGCTTCAATTTACTCATTCAAGAAACTTGTATCGAATTTATTAAATCTTTTGATATGATTTTTTTAGAACATGAATTAGGGAATTCCTTCATATCAAGCAAGAGCATAATGAGTTTGTAGCCCATTTCATTCAAAGGTGGAAAAATTTATTTACTCCTCTGCAAGTGCTCCAAATATGGAGCAAACAAAACTTTGTTATTTTTTCCTCCATTCTCTTAATAGAGAGACAAAGGAAGAGGTTCAAAATTTCCCATTAAGGAGTTATGAAGAGGTACTAGAGGGTGCTCTTTGAATTGACCATGCAACCATTGAAAGTGGTTATAAGACTTATGGAGCTAATGAAAGGTTTTTCACACCTAATCAAAATAACCCCAGTTACTACAACAACACAAATAGAAATCAAGGACCAAAAATCCTTAATAATAATCATGGGGTCACGATAGATGGAGTGACAGACCAACCTAAGAATCCTAACATTGTTAATGCTACCAATACTTGTGCTTCAAAAAATGACAATAACAATGACAACAATCAAAGAAATAATAAATTCTCTCCCTCAGTCAATGTTGTAGATTTTAACCGCCAACAACAACAACAACAATAAAAACCTTAGTAATCAAGACAAACACAAACCCAAGGCCCTAACCAATACCCAGGTGGGTATCCAAACCAATTTTAGAATCAAGGGAAAGGGTTCCCAAATTTTAACAATAACAATCAATAGCTGAACAATAACCATAATTTTGGGCCACAACAAGGTGTAAACCAAAGGCCTCGAGATTACGATCCTAATTCATAATGCAGTTTACATAGGGTTTGTGGGCATGACACAAGAACATACCGTGATTGTAAAAAGTTTTTACAATGTTTGCTAGAGTATCAAAGATAGTTATTTGTTGACATGTTTTTGGAAAACCCAACAGCTCCCACTCAAAACACCTAAATGGGACCGGTATTTCCACATAACACACCGTTAGGAATATTTAATGATCCTCTCCCCATGCATCCAAAATATGGTAGATTCAATCCCAATGGTTCAAACAGAGGGATTGTAATAGGGACCCATGATTGCAAAGTATCAACTTCATCAAACCCATAGGTGGCACCTCCTTTAGATGGTTATCAACAAAATAAAATTGTGGGGCTAGTGTAGTTGGACATTGAACTGTAAATTAATGCTACTACTAGAACTAGGGACTATTATTTGCACCTACTCCGATCTACTTGACGACATCAGATGACATTTGCGATACCCTAAGAAAGTCATTAGGAGCTTATTATTTTTAGTGACTTAGCTAAGACATTCTCACACATTTCCTTCTTGGATCTTTTTGGTCATTCAAAATATGACACTTAGCAAATAAACATACGAAGGTTCACGCCGAAGAACAAACCAAGTTCAAAGGCATAGTAAGCTCAGGAAAGAATCATGCACAAAGTAGAGAGATAGATGTGGGACTTAGCCATTTTCACAAGTATGAGCTATTTTAGAGATAGCGTGCGGAGCACACAAACTGTTATAAAATTACATGAAACACATTGGCTATTTTTGGAGGATCGGCTATGAAGCACTTTGCATGGATATAGGCTGAGAATAGATTTACTACTGACCGTTAACTAGAAATTTTTTGTTGTTAGTGGACTTACATGTGTGGCTATTATTGTAGAGGTGCGTGGATAATAATAGCATGTGACCTATTTTGGGATTGGATAAGCGGTGAAGGGAAAGTCCCCACCCTTATAAATATGTAATGAAATATGTAGTAGAGAATGAATTGTGAGAACTAATTTATTGTGAGGTTATGTTGCCAAATCTGATGCACGCATGAACTATGGTATTATCTATTGTAATAAGCTTCTATGTATTTATCATGTTTAATGTAATGGAATGTATTGGCTGAATTAGAGTATCAAATCCTGAGTATAATTGGTTCTGCATGCTTGATTTCATCATAGTTATCATTTAATTCTATTATTCTCTAGATCTAGATCTGAACATGCACTTTGTAGAATGATATATTAGCTATGCATCTGAATGCAATAAGTCATCATCATGCTAACGTCCCGTAATAACAACCCTAAAGAGGGGCTTGGTAACTTTACGTGCTTGGTGAGTGCTCGGTCTAGGCCGAGTGATGTCCCAAAGTGTGCCTAGGCTTTTCTTGGTGAATTCTAGGATGCATCATTGGTCCCTCTTTTGGGACCTCTTTTTCAGATTTTTAGGATGACTCATGCAATGAAGACATGCCAATTGACCCTAGCAAGTGTTGAGGAGTGGATACACAACCTGAAATAAGAATACGCATAGAGATTTAACATTGTATCTGAGTTTAATGCACACATGTGGGTGGTTAAAAATCTATATGAAAGTTTATACAAGAGCTTCTTCATTATCTTTCCGATAGTCTTTGTATGAGTGGTTGGTTGCTTATGCGTCTAAACAGAATTGGAGGTAGCACACACTTTTCTAGACACAGGAAGAATTTTAGTCCCTTTATGATGTTGATTTGATTTGGAATCATGCTATGGATACATGGTTCCATGGTGTTATGAAAATTTATATCTTGGAGTACTCAATTTCCCCTTATTCATGCCCAGAGGTAGTTGAATTCCAATTTTTACAATATCTAAGGGGAACTTACCTCTAAATAATTCCACTAGCGATCAAAATTTTGATGGTAACCCTAAACTTGGAGAGCAAACCAATGGATAAATAAACCCCACCATGCGCAGGGGTAGGAGAAAGCTTGGTGAAAGATGGCAGACCTAGTGGTAGAAAGGCAAAGAGAGGAAAGGTAGATTAAGTATAATGAGGTACATGAGAGGGAGGTAGAGAAGAAGCATGAGGTTATAGAGTGAATGGCGTTGTGGAGAAAGATAGTTCAAGAAGGAGTTGAAGTTCACACAAAATACGTGGAACCTGAGAATCAGGAACTCCCCCATTTGGGAAATCATGATAGGGAACCCTCCTCGGCCTCACGTAGAAGTGTGATAGCAGAAATGACATGGGCCGTAGGCGTGCATCCGAATCCACCTGAAAATGTTTTCTTGTGCTTGGTCTTTCAAGATATCTAGTACAAAAATAGTCAAAGAAGCTAATTCAAGTAGGGAAAGAGTAAGAGTGAGTCATATAATAAGCACAACGATGGTAGTGAAAATTTATTCTTTGTTATATGGGAGTACCTTTTCGGTGTATCATCTACACAAGATTTAGGCACGTAGATTTTGGACTCTCTTCCGGGATTAGTAACACTTCATAGACTATAAGGGTATAGTTCAACACTACTATTGGGACACAAGGAATTACATCTTATGGTCCAACCCCACTAAAGGTCCTGGGATCATAAGAAATAGGTGGCTCTAGTTTTGGTGGATCTGGTGGTTCTAGATTAGGTGGGTGAGGTCATCACCAACCCCGAGATATTACATGGAGATGTATCTTCATCTCCCAGAGTATAGGGGCATAGAATATTCTGCTGAACACATACACATGTGTGAAATACTATGGCACACAAAAGGAATCACAACATCTGAGCGTAGGGAAAGACAATATGCTACTATGTTACAAGGGCACACACAAAGCTGGTATAGAAAGTTTGATCCCGATCGACTTGCGTAGACTATACATCTTTAAAAGATGCATTCTGAAAGAGTTTCACATCCCTGAGTTTTAATAGAAGAGTATAAGTGCACTCAAGGATATTAAGCAAGGCACCACTAAGAGTGTTAGAGAGTATGATGGTTGTTTCAAAATGTTGTTATCCAAGCTTGCTTATGATATTCATGCAAGCCAACATGCGCAATGGTTCATTAGAGGCTTGATTACCCCTTTTAGGAGGGCATTATCACATAATACATATACTAATCCACACGAAGCACTTGAAGTAGCTTTACGTGTTGAGGCTGTTGGAAGTATAGACACTGGGGTAAGCCCATTTTTAGAAGCAAATATCACATCTATGGTAAAGGATTTGGAGAAACTATCTCCAAATTTAGCACATGAGATGCGCACGTGGATTTGGTGCACATATTGTGAAGTCTAAGGTCACACAAAGGATAATTATCCCTGCGCATATCGGTGTGGTTGTTGTTGTTGGATTGTGAGATATGCCATTTAAATGATGATTCTAGCCACTTTGCGCCATTACTACAATACGTGATAAGGAAGAACGTCTCTTATTACTTGTAAAATATGTAGGTCCACGACTCATTACATGGAAGACTAACGACTGATTGTTCGAGATCCGGGATGCTATAGATATTGGTGTATGAAAGACATGAGTTTCATATGTCTCTAAAGGAAAGAAGGAGCATCAGTATTGGGATCACAATCGGGCATGCTATGATTGGAATGAAGGAAATTTTGAAGGTAGTCATGGTAGAGGATGAGGATACCATGGTGGATACGGAGAATGTGGCCATGGTGGTGGACGAAGCGAGTTACCTCATGGAACATGTTATACATGTGGATCTCTTGACCACTACAAGCATGAATGTCCTTAGAATATTACATGTTCTTTCTGTGGAAAGAATCATAGTTATGAGGAATGCCCAGACTTTTATGAACATCTTAGCAAACAACATAACCAAGAAAACAAAGGCACGGGGATGGTTAGGATACAATGCGCTATGGAAAATCAATGGATGTCCAAGTTGGAACCAAAATATAAGGCATTACAGGTAAATATCACGATCCATGCTAAAGCAACACGCACCAAAGAAGCATTGCAGCATAAGCCTACCATCAATAAGGAGGAGGTTTTACATGCAAGGTACCTAGATCCCACCCATTAGAAGGAGGTTTACTAGGAAACCATGAAGGTACTTAGGAATCTTCAGGGTGAAATATAGTATTTAAAAGAGCAATCATAGAAGATGGAGAAAAATAAAGCATCAGAGATGGTCCAAACTGATATGGATGACTTGAGAGAAGTGTGCAAAATGTTGCACCAGGAGAATATCATTCCACTATTAGGGAATTGGTTAAAGGGAAACACTCTATACACAAGTATTGAGACTAGACAAAAGATCCTGCATGTGAATATTCCCCCTCATAGCCTAGATTATGACAAGGAAATAACTTTGAATGTTGTTGTGGATGGGTGGCTATTGAGTAATATATTGATGTATACAAGCGTGGAATTCAATGGTCTTACCTTAGAGACATGGGTACAAATGGGGAGACCTCCATTGCACCCATCCTCTAATGTATTGTTCATGGCTAATCTGGACTAAGGCCACTCCCATCGAGTTTTGAAAGATGTATCTATTACCATAGAAGGAGAAAAGGAAGATAGCTTCCCAAATATACTTGAGACATCTGTGTTACTATGCCAATAATGATGATCTTCGGTTCAACAAGGGTTATATTAGTTTTGAAAACAAGGAGGAAACGATTATCATCCCATGAACAGATGGAAAATATGCACCCTATGTTGAGCCCTTGAGTGAAGAAGACCTGAATTGGATTTATGTATGTACCATCTGGGATCTAGAGGTGCTTGGCCCATCTAAAGAAGGAATCATTTAGTGGGAGGATGCTACAAGTGTTTCTTGTGATAACTAGGCTCATAGCACTTATGAGTTGGTGGGGTGAAAAGTAAAGCATATATTTTCTAAGGATTGTAGACCATGTTATATAAGGAGAATAGGTAACAACTCGGTGCCTCGTTACACCAGAGAAGGAGACCCTATGATGTTCCTAAGTGCCATGGAACAACAATGGATAGACCCACCGGAGAGAAGGGATATACTAGCCTATACCCTATGTGGGACAGCGGTTGCACTTTGGTGGGTGGTCTACAAGGATAATCTTGTAGGATGGAATGAAATTAGGATTTTTCTTGCTACTAGGTTCTTCAGGAGAAATGCACCTACTCAAATATGCACTTATGGTAATAAACCTATTCAAGACCACTTTCAGTAGTGTGAGAGACTTTGGATAGAGGAGCAGGAAGATTTAACACCTTTTCTCTGGGTGCACAAGTTTTATTCCAATTTACAAGGTTACGCACTTGCTTGGTATGTATATGTATAACTCCATAGAGAGACTGGAAATTGATAGGATTTAATTTCCGAATGATCCGATGTTTGAATTCTTCTCTACCAAGACTTTGGTAGAAGAATGATTAAAATTCATAGAGTTCTTAACTATGTGAGATAGTACTAAGGTGAAGAAATCCTTTAGGATTTATTTGATGAAGGAGACTCATGAGTGCATTTTTTTGAAGAAATAGAGGTCTATTCCAAACTACTTTAGCACATTTTCCTTGAGAAAGAAAAAGGAAAAATGGTCTACTTAGTGGATGATGAAGAAGTAAAAATTTGGATGTAAACCATTCAAAAGGTAGGTGTCGGGTGTTAGATAGTGCGATAATACCATGCGCACTGTCATGAACCAATGAAGATAATGAAATTGAATATTAGATAAGATGCTTAGCCTAAGGAGGCCATAATGGGAGACTATTGATCAAACTCTTAAGTGACAAAAATGATAGAGTTACTATGGTATTATTAGGACGTATTCCTTTGGGGGTACCATGAACTTAAAGTCATGCATGAATCATTAGGGGAGATGAAGATAAAGCTTAAATAGGGTGCATGCCCGAAAGAAAAAGACCCTATAGGATGAACCCCAACTTACACGAAAAGGTAAAGGAAGATATTGAAAAATGTTGAAGTCCGGAATCATCAAGCCCTTAGACGATTCGAATGGGTTAGTCCAATGGTGATCGATATCAAGAAGGATGGCTAGATTAGGATTTGTGTGGACTACGGGAACCGAATGTTACATGTGTGACTGATCCCTTTCTATGCCATTCATTAAGGAAATACTATAATGCATTATAGGGTGTGAAGTCTATTCATTTAGTGTGATGCCTTTTAGTTTGAAAAATGCGCCTAGTATATTTTTGTGCATAGTTTTTCAAGCATTCAAGGAATTTATTCACAACTTCTTGCAGGTTTATTTAGATGATTGGATAGTGTATGGTCTTGTTAAGGATCATTGTGACAATCTACCCTTAATGTTTGAAATATGTAGATAGTTGAGTATCTATTTGAACATTAAGAAGTGCATATTTGCTACACCATTTGAAATACCGTTAGGAGACATCATCTGTAAGGAAGGTTTGTTCATTGATCCAGCTAAGGTTACAATCATTATCATCCTAAAAGAGCCTACTAGTCAAAGTGAGGTGCACATATTCTTGGGACTCATGGGGTATTATAGAAAATTTATAATGTGATATGCTAAGGATTCCACACATTTGGAGGAGTTACTAAAAGGAAAAGGTAAGTTCTATTAGGGAGAACTGCAACAACATGCATTTGAGATATTGAAAGGGAAACTTACTATTGTGCCTATTATGTGTTTTCCTACATGGGACCAACCATTTTATGTACATGTGGATGCCTCTAACAGACCATTATCTTGGTGTTGTCTCAACCTAGAGACGGTATTATAGATCATCCTATCTATTTTGCTAGTATAAAGATGACCCCTGTAGAGTAGAATTACACAACTACAAAACACAAAGCTTTGTCAATGATCTATGTGCTACATAAATTCAAATAATACCTACTAGCTACACCATTTGTCTTTTATATAGATCACATGGCATTGAAGTATTTGGTAAACAAGCCCATTTTATAGGGGTGCATATGTAGATGGGTACTCTTATTCCAAGAATTTGATTTCACAGTTGTGGTAAAACCATGGAAAAGTAATTGACCAAATGATCTATCTAGAATACGATTAGGAGAATAAGCACAGGGTATTGAAGATACCGTGCCTCGATGCACGATTATATAGGTTACAATGAGCGTCATCAGAATTAGAGGAAATTTTTGTCTTTCTATGGATAGGTATGACACCAGAAGGAATGAAATCCTTGGATAAGAAACAACTTACTATATGTTGATTAACAAAGACATGTACAAATTAGGATGGGATGAAGTATTGTGTCATTCTGTACTTTAGAACATGAGCACACGGATATCATGGAGGAAGCTCATGGTGGTATTGTAGGTGGCCACTATGAAGGTGATGCCACCGCTTGTAAGATTCTACTCCCTAGATTATTGTAGGATACCCCGTATAAAGATTGTAAGGACTATTACAAGGCTTGTGATCACCGCGCGTCTTGGGAAACTAGTTCAATGAGATGAAATGCCTCTAAGACCTATTATGAGTGCAGAACCATTTGCAAAATGGGCTATAGATTTTGGGTCCTATTTCATGAGCCGAGCATAGGAATGGATCTCTATATATCATTACTTAAGAAAATTATCTCGACAAGGTGGGTAGAAGCGCGCTTACAAAGGATTGTACAAAGGTGGCTATAATAGCTATGTTTCTATGGGAAAATATTATTACAAGGTATGAATGTCCTTTGAGTTTGACCAAGTGATAGGGGTACACATTCTCTTAATGAGATATTCCAGATTTTATTAGATGAATTCATGATTACACACCATAAGACTACACCCTATCATCCTTGGGCTAATAAAACTATTGAGGCGTTCAACAAAATTTTGAGCTAGACATTGAAAATAATCTATGATGTTTGAAGAAAGGATTGACATGATAAATTTTCTACAATGCTTTGGGCATATCAAACAACATATAAAATTTTGAGCAAAGCCACACCATTTCAGTTAGTATTTGGTGCAAAAGTAGTTCTTCCTATGGAATTCATGTTACCATCTTTGCATATTGCGCATGCTGGAGGTTTAGCTGATGAACAAGCATTAGAAGAACGGATTGAAAAGTTAATCAAACTAGATGAGCGATGAACAATAGCACGTTGGAGTAAAAATAAGAAAAGGCTAGGCATAAAGCATGTCATGACAAACACATTAGGGATAAAAAGTTTGAGATTAGACAGATGGTGCTCCTTTATGATTCTATTTTTTGTGATATCTAGGAAAACTCAAAGTACATTGGTTGGGGCCATATGTTATCACTCACATACATGAAACATGAACTTCCCAAATAGAGGCGCTAGATGGAACACTATTACCCTAAGCACTTCAACAAGAGTAGGTGAAGCCATACTATAAATAAGATTTCCTCGTGTTTGTAATAAGGTAGTGTTCTTTATTTAGAATAGGTTTTCAATTCAACATTTCCTTAATGTATTTCCTTCTTCATTGCTATGGTTTGTCAATTTAGTTGGTGCTTTTATGTGTAATAAGTGCGTTTACGCCCCAAGCTAATTACTATTTGAATAATTTTTATGTGTAGAGGACTGTACATACCCTTAGTGTGGGGTGGTTATTGATATCCAGGTATAAGACTATTGAAAATAAGTACACATGAAAAAAGAAACTGCCACCGGTCCTATTCAAGATGGATAATTGAAAAAAGAGTACTTCGGAAATAAGCACCATAGGTGGAGGTGAATGAAGAAACAAATATAACACGTGGTAAGTAGTGGTGAAGTACTTGGATGCATAAAGGCACACAAGAGAAGTCCATAGCTAGAAGTTAGGAAGGCGTGCTAGAAGGTTATAGCTTGGGCACGAAGATGTACTACGCAGAAAGAATGAAAATGGTCGATTAATGAGAGGATTATTGGTAGGTGAAGAAGAAATAAATGCACTAACATTTTGAAAATCTATATAAGGATAGGATCTCGAGGTCATTATTACCATTGCAATCATGATAATTTGAAAGAGCCAAGTGTGACCAAGCTATGACAAGAGTATTTAGGTGTAAAGAGTGTGAATCGAGACGAGACACAGATTTTGTGCACTGAGAGGAAGCTTGCATCCCCAATTGTGAAGGGTTTGAGAAAAGCAAAGTGTTAAAAAAGAGATAGGGCACGTAATTTCAAATAGGTCAAGCTGAATCGAGCCGGGGTTTGGGTTTGCATGTTGTAGGAGATAAAATGTGAGTATTTGAAGTTAGAATATTACAGGTTATAGATGACATCGAAGAAAGTACCCGCAACAGAGTAAAAGGAAAGAAGAAGGTCAAAGTGGAAGAAAAAATGGCTCCCGAGAGTAATTTCTCAAAAATGCAATATCTAGAGGGTGTGATTCTGGGTCAGGAATGGGATTCCCACATTTGGAAGAGAAATATCAGTTATTACAACCACCGTATACCTGAAAAATAAGAAGTTGGATGTGTTATTAAAGACAAAGAAAAATAAGCGCACAACAAAAGACATGCCAGTGTATGATGACGCTAGGGAGAAGTTGTTGAAGAAGATTGGAGTTTACCATTTTTATGAGCTCCCTTACTTTGGTAAATATTAACCCTTGCACTAGTGGTTAATGATCAGGGTATATGAAGATTTATTCTACTTTGTAGGATGCAAGGTAAGGATCACACCCACGTTGATCTTAACAGTAACAAGTTTGAAAGGCATAGGGGTAGATTTAAATGGTGATTTAACTAATAAGGATGAGATCATGGAGACAAGGAAGGAGTTGAGTATACCAAGGGTCCATGTGGCATGGTTATTGATAAACTAAAGAAGAACCCGATCATACAAGTAGCTTCACATTTAGTAAAAAATTTAAATGACCAAGAAAGATGGTCACAAGTAAACACAATGTGGCATCACATTGTGATGAAGATGTCACGTGGAGTGAATTACAAAATATCTAGTTAAATCATAGAAAATATCATTGAAGAAGCATGCAAAAGAGAGAAAATCAGTTTTGGGGCTGTTATATTATCTTTGGTGTTTATGGAAATCAGGGGTGCCTGATGGGGCACATGAGAAAATCAAGGAATACCCTATGGAGAACAAGTCACCTATGGAGTGATTTGGAAAGTAATTATGCTAAGGATCAATAAGCATACCATTAAAATAGAGGGTGGAGAAGTGGTATGATAGGCTACGCGTAATGTTTGAAGAAGAATGGTGCATACCCAAGGAGTTACCTTTGGTAGTAGGGAAGGAAGTGTAGTTCGCAGTATACCAACACTTTTACATCGTGCGGTTCGAAAGATGGGGCTTTGAGCCCATGGTGATAATTACCATATGCCTTCATAGCATGATATTTCCAGGCATCAATTCACCAGTTTTTGGATGCATACTTCCTAACCTTTAATGCTGACAAGGTAGCTTGCAACTATCATACACTGAGAAAGACATATGTATATCCAGGATAGACTACCTACATTGAGAGGCTTATCTCATATGTATTAAACATGAAGTTGGTAAGCTTTTCCATTGGAGATGTTGGAGAAATGCTTGTGTATCTTTAACTCAAGCCCAAGCTGGAGAAAAATAAGTATGTGGAGAATGAGTTCACTCTCCCAAAGCCGCCAAAAGGTAACCATACAATGGAAAATGTTCTAGCACCTAAGTCCACAGAGACAATAGAAGTAGAATATGAAGAAGAGGAGCATAAATATAGTGGTGGCTTGGAGCATAGAGGATGAAGGTAGTGTTTAAACAAGGTAGAAATGGAACACACGACTATGCTATGTCAAGAGTAGGAAGGAGATGATGAGGATCTAGATGCAGTACAAGGAGAGTGCCGCTTCAAAAGGGTATTTATGAGAACAAGAACACAAGGTGATACTCCAAAATCAATGCATAGATCACATCGAATATCTCCACAGAAGAAGAAAATTGAGAAGAGAAGAAGGAAGTTGAATCTGAATGAGGAGGTGAGAGAGTATGACGAGAGCGCGCCCAGAATATCCTACACCTCTCAAAGATTTAGAAGAACCAAAGGATGAAGAAATGAAGGATGGAGAAGAATGAGAAAAGGAGGTAGATGAGACATCACAAGAGATTGCTCAGGGTAAAGTAGAATAAGCTCTGAATATTGATGCTCAATTTCATAAGGGGCCAAGATCAAAGAGGACAAGTACAAAATATACTACACCGATCATGGGCTATACTGAGGACACATGCAAAATTTTCCGCCCCCATTTTCAAAGTAAATTGACACCAAAGGAGTTGTATGGGTGGGATTTGATGGATGAAGATATAGTAACCATGCATATGATAAAAAAATCTAGATTTTATGATAAAATTTAGCACCAACATTTTGAGATTAGCACATGAAAATAGGAAAAATCTTGAGACAAATAAAATATCAAAAATAATTGATAGATTAAAACTTGAGAAATGACATGATGAGAGAGCTTACAATATATTAGAGAATTAACTCCTTAAAACAAGGATTCAACTCCAATATTTAATCCCATAATATCCTCACATATCTCTCCTATAATCACTCCCAAACCCAAAAATCTCTCATAACTCCCAAATAGCTATGTGAGTTTTTATTCAACAAACTCACAAATAATACATATTATCCTATATTATTAATAATGAATTGATTAATAACTCATATTAATAATATTAAAAACTTTTATTTTTCTCACACAAAAACATTAATATCATAATAACACACTAACTTACTAATGTAATATACAAATATTACATTTAACTATTACAAACAATAATGTGAGTATTAATTTCCTAACAAAGTACAAGGAAGTATCTATCATGGTCGATGCACACACACACGGATGAACCTGACTTTTATGTATGTGAAGATTCATGTGTATCAAGGAGGTTGAAGAAGACACCTCAGGCCAGACACATAACAGTAAAGCCTACTTCTATGTCAGATGAACAAGTGAGTAATGTTTTGGTAAAAGTATCAAAAGAAATGGCATGGAGAAATATTGATAAGGCTGCAACAATTAGGGTGCTAAGAGAAGAAATAAAAACTAAGGATGTAGAAATAACATGCCTCAAGAAAGAAAAAGACTTGGCTTAGAAGAAGAACACTATTTTCATCAGCATGGCAAAGAAATTTAGGGACAATATCATGAAAGAAAAGGCACACTTAGAGCCTCGGTACCCAAAAATTTCCTTTGGAAATTCATTATGTACAAACCTTGGTGGACTTGGTGCTTGAAGATGGACCTCTGCCCATGCCAAGGTGCTAAAGAATCCTACGTAGGAAGTAGAGTGAGAAAAGTCTTTAGTGATCAGTAATATTGCATCATATGACACATTGCTCCAAAGCTTACAGGAGGAACTAAAGAAAGTAGATCATGCATTGAATATTTGTACATCCCCAGAAGCCATTATAAGAAGCAGGACCATTATAGAGGATAATGAAGTCCTAAAATCTATGAAGGACGAGACCTTGGGCCACACAAAATGATTAGTGCTTATCAAGAAGAAGCACAAGGCCCTTACAAAGAGATAGCACACGAACCACACAAGGAAAGGCTAGATGAGTTTGGGAAATTCATCACGCAAAATATGGACTTATTAGAAGGAAGAATGACTGTAATTTCTAGCATTTTTTTGGTCTTGTAGAATGAGAAAGGAGAGATTGCAAAAGATGAGCTCGATTCAATTGCATTAGATATCCTAGAAAAGGCATAGGTCATGCTCAATTATTGGTAGACTTTAGAGGTAGAAATAAAAGAAGAATATCCAGAATTGATTCTTCGATTGAAGTAAAATATGCTGCAAGGTAAAGTCATTCTTTTGTTCATAAAACTCTTTCTATTCTTTTGTTTATATTATTTCATTAATTTTGGAGACAAACCATTGTCGTGGATGCAAATGCAATTAGTGTGGGGTAATGTTGGTCACCAAAATATGACACTTAGTAAAAAACATACGTAAGGTTCACACAGGAAGAACATAGAACATTCAAAGGTGCGGTAGGGTCAGTAATTAATCATGCATGAAGGAGAGAAATAAATGTGGGACTTAGCCATTTTCACAAGTATGAGCTATTTTTTGAGATAGCGTGTGAAGCACACAACCCAGCTTAAAAACTTGTGTGACATGCATTGGCTATTTTTGGAGAATTGGCTATAAAGAGCTTTGCATGGATACATGCTAAGAATAGATTTACTACTTGACAGCTTAACTAGAAGAAGTTTGTTGTTAGTGCACTTGCATATGTGGCTATTATTGTAATCTGCGTGTGGCTAATAATAGCATGTGACCTATTTTGGGATTGGATAAGTAGTATAGGGAAATTTCCCACCCTTATAAATATGTAATGAATTGTGTAGTAGAGAATGGCATGTGAGAATTGAGTTATTATGAGGTTATGCTACCAAATATGATGCGTGCATGAACTATGGTATTAGCTATTGTAATAAGCTTATGTGTATTTATCATGTTTAATGTAATGGAATGTATTGGCTGAATCAGAGTATCAAATCCTGAGTATAATTGGTTTTGGCATGATTGATTTCATCATGGTTATCATTTAAGTCTATTATTCTCTAGATCTAGATCTAAACATGCATTGTATAATGATATATTAGTTATGAATCTGAATGCAACAAGTTTTCAGCATGATAACATCTTACAACAACAACCATAAAGAGTGGCCTGGTACCTTTGCGTACTTTGGGTGAGTGATCAATCTATGCTTAGTGATGTGCCATCACACGTGGGCTTTCTACCGGTGAATTCTAGGCTGCATCAAATCTTCTAAAGAATTCCCCTACTCATAGGGCTGCTCTACTAGAAGCGTTGGGTCTTGGTCATTTGGATAACATCACCCCTCCTCCAAAATCACAAATAAACCATGTGAAATTTAATGTATATCCTCCAAGGATTCTTGAAAGAGATGTTGGATTTGTATTCGACATCAACAAGATGCCCACAGATGCTTAAATAGTTTGTAGGGGTGATCCAACATTGTTTTTACAAGTCTAGATTTATAACAACTATGTAAAGCGTGAAATTATTGATGAAGGGGCATCAATCAACATAGTCCCCTTCTCTTTCCTTAAAAACTATGGTATGGAGAGACGAATTTATCTTCGACACAAAATAATATGAGGGGTTATGATAGCCTCAAATCAACCTCAATCGGAACTATAGTGTCTCCCATCACCCTTGGACCTAAGACGACACTAAATGAGTTTTATATTATAGATTAGGAAACCAACTATAATATGATCCTTGTCCATCCTTAGATTCATTGCATGAAGGTGATTCCCTCCACTCTATTTCAGGAAGCTAGGTTCCTACATTTAGGGAAGGTTTTTGTGGCACAGGTGATCCAAAACCATTTGACATACACCTAGCTAATTTGAAAAAGAGGCCAGGGGTCCACTCTGAGTTTGAGATTCCTACAAATCATTTAAATAAACCTACAAGCTTGGTACCAGAGGAAAATTTGGTTCCTACAATGGAATTAGAAGTCATGGGTTTGATTGAAGGAATTCTGGTAGTCAGAGATGAAACCATCATAGTAGAGATAGTATCGTTATGAACTACAACAAAAATTGTCGATCTATTAGAAAATGATTTACCCATTCTCCTTCCTTTCTATTCTATGGGCATGGGACATACCCTAAGAATATGTTCCTTGCTAGAAAATGGGGTTTTTATGGTTGAGGAAATTGAGGTAAAGGAGAGAGATTCAAAATATAATCCAATGTCCATTTTTCCAAGTAACGTTTGGACTCATGTGCATTTTGATGGAGCCAAGTTCCATTTTAGCGCTAGTGTAGGTGTGATTCTTACTTCTCCCGAGGGAACGATTCTACCATTTTACTTCAAATAAAACTTTGAATGCATAAATAACGAGGTGAGCATGAAGCCCTTCTACTTGGTCTCATTGTGGTTTGAAAGAATGTGTGATCTAAATATCAAGGTGTTGGGTGATTCAAAATTGTTTACAAATAAGGTATCAAAAGTATATAAGACTAGAGATGAGCATTTGAAACTTTACCAAACAACATTGCTAAGTTTAACGAAGAGGTTTGACTTCATATCAATCAAGGCAATTCCATGAGACCAGAATCTCCTTGCAGAATTAGTTGCAACATCCACTTCTCACTTTACTCCAAGTGATGAGTTGGAAGATTCAAACTTCAAGGCCTCGATTCATGCACAACCTTTGGTTCTGAAGACATCAGTAACTCCAATGTTGACATACGTAGAGACTGAGAGCAATTCTATCATTGTAGATCACGTTTACATTGACAAAGAAACTCTAGAATAAATAAACTCTCTCAGCAGAGATACATATCAAACATCACAAGGTTAATATTTCTCTAATTCCACACTCTTATTCCTATTTTGGAAATCCTATGATGGAATCCTCCTGGGAGAGGAACTCAACATTTTGAGGTAGGAGAAGAGGGGGATTTAGAGTTTCCTCCGGCCCCGCTTGAGTTTGAGGAAGTCAACGCCTCCTTAATAGAGGTTACAATTGATATAAATATTGGGACCAAGGAAAAACCAAAGATTTTGAAGCTAGAGTCCTCTTTAACTCATGATGAGGTTGAAATACATAGCCAAATTTTTAAGGAGCATCAAAAATAATTCATGTTTAATTGTAAAGAAATGATGGGGATTGCATCACACATTGCGGTGCATAATCTCATCACCAAACTAGATGCAAAGTTGATTAAGTAAAAGTCGATGCCCATGAAGATAAAATTTTCCTCATGGCAAAGGAAGAAGTGATGTGACTCCTCTAGGTGGGATTCATCAAGCCAACTAACTACTCTCAATGGGTATCTAACATAATCCTCGTTCTCAAGGAAAATGGAAAGATCTCGCATCTACATATATTTTCAGGATATAATTAAGGCTTGTCCCAAGGATGATTTCCCACTACCATCCATCAATTTTATGGTTGAAAAACAACTAGTTTTGAGTTACTATCTCTGATGGATGGATTCTATGGGTATAATTAGATCAGAATATCTGAAAAGGATCAGTGCCAAAACCATGTCTATAACTCCTATGGGAACTTATTCTTATGTGGTCACGCCATTTGGGCTTAAGAATGCTGGATCTATGTACCAACGAGTGATGAATTATATATTCCATGATATTATACATAAGATTGTGGAATCCTACATGGATGACCTGCTGGCTAAGGCCAAAAAGTGCTGCAATCACCTAGAGGTGCTTTGTATTATCCTTTCTTGCTTAATCGAATGTGACATTACATTGAATATAGAAAAGTGTGTATTTAATGTAAGAGGAGGCAATAATTTGGGGTACATCATATATTCACAAGGAATTGATGTAGAACTAGACAAAATCTGAGCTGTATTGGAAATTATTCCACCAAAGGATGAGTTTGGGATTAGGTCTTTTTTGGAAAAAAACAGGGAAATCTAAAGATTTATCCCTGACTTGACCTTTTCTATTCACCCAATCAACAATTTTTGAAAAAGGATTCTCACATTAATTAGATAGATGAATGCAATGAGGCATTTGAGTCAGTTAAACGATCCTTACTGTCCCCTCCCATGTTAATTTTTCCTAAATCAGATCACCCTTTGATCTTGTATTCGTGAGCTATGGATGTTTCACTAGCCTACATGTTGGCTCAAGAGGATGACGATAAATGAGAGCGTGCGATCAATTTTATTAGTCAAACTTTTCTTGATTATAAGACATATTACACCCAAGTAGAGAAATAATTCCTTGTCATAGTCTTTATGATGAGGTGTTTAAGACATTATATGTTGAATCAAGAAACATGGGTTATCTTTAAGTCAGATCACTTACGAACATTCCTCATGTAAGGATCCTTGTCTAAGAAGGTTTGGCACTTCATAACTGTGATGGGTGAATTTGAGCTAACATTTTTTTAATCAGAAATCCGTCAAAGGAAAAATCATTGCGGATATGTTAGCTAATAATCCATTAGATATAGGTGATTTGAAAGATCTAGACTTCCCCGATAAGTGTGTGTACTTCGTTGAGACTAGGTACCCTATTTCTGCATGTCCATGGTATACTAACATGATTAATTTTATAGTGGACCATACGTACCCAGAAGGGGAAACATCACAAAAAGAAAGAAGCTACACATCATTGCCACTAAGTACGTTATTTTGGAGCAAGTTCTCTATCATAGGGCCTTCGATGGAATGTTGTTAAGATGTGTCAAACATAGAAAAGTATGTGGAGGTCACTACAAAGGCCATGCCACTACTCGGAAGATACATCAGATGGGCTATTTTTGGACCACCCTAGAGCATGCCGCAATAGATTTTGTGCATAGATGGCACAAATGCCAATAGTTCTCCCACGAGATCCATATACCAGCAAGCTTTGCAACCAATCGCAACCCCATGGCCCTTTTTCCACATGGGGCCTAGATTTAATAGGAAATTATATCCCTCATCAACAGATGCCTATAACATCATAATCACATCCACAAAGTACTTTACCAAGTGGGTAGAAGCCATGCCTCTCACCACTATACCGGAGGAGGTCCCACAAGTCATTATCTCGGATAATGACACGTTATTCAAAAATGACGAGGTACATGAATTATGTGTAAAGTTCAAGATAAGTCATAACATGACTTCTCTTTATTATCCTTAGGCCAATGGATAGGATAAGGCTATGAATAATAAATTCCAGTCCATCCTCCTTAAGACTGTTAAGGAGAACAAACGATATTGGAATTTAAAGCTTTTCCCAGACTTGTGGGCCTATCGGACATCAATTGGAGAACCAATAGGGGTAACTCCCTTTTCTTTGGTATTTGGTGTGGAAGCAGTCTTACCGCTTGAGGTTGAAATAATGATTCTCTGTATTTTGCTACAAATAATATTGGGAGAAGAAGGCTATCAAGAAGCATGACTCTCTTAGTTAGAAAGTCTTGATGAGGTTAGAATCAACTCTTAACAACGTCACAATGTTTACGCTAAATGGATGGATCGAAATACAACACGAAATTTTACGAGTGTGAAATATAAGAGGATATTTGTTCTTAAGGCTTGATATCTGAATAGACAAAAATAATGGCAAGGGAATAAAATTCAGACCTAGGTGGTTGGGTCCATATCGAGTAGTATAAGACTAAAAAAGGGGGCATTCAACCCGTGTACACTAGAGGGCAAGCAGTTTAACAAATATGTGAGATATATTCACCTAAAGAGGAATTACGTATGATCCGTAAGCATTTTTAGATGTACATTACTGTATTTACATTGCACTTTCATTTGCCAGCTCATTCTGTAAAATTTGTGATCAAAGGATTTATTCTTATAACAACTCCTAAAAACTTCTAAAAATCATTGGCAAAAAATTCAAATCACGTCCCTCTAAATTTTCATGGTATCATCAATTGTTTTCAAATCATTTCATCAGTTCAATCAGGATAAGATAAATTTTTGACCATGATCATAGCAAGGCTTACAAACTTGGTTCTAGCTTATAGTCTCTTTCTAGATTAGGTGTCTTTTCCTATATTTTATTCTAGAAGCTTCATGGTGTCACATATATCCCATAAAAATATCTTTGGAAATAAGAACATACTAAACATTTTTCCTATATGAGTAAGTCAAATGCAAATCCACATTTTTATTTTATTTTACACATTTCTTTTCCCTACCAATCTTTGGTGTTGATCCTGCGTCTCTTACTAATGATTTAGGGTTGGGAAAGGAGAGAAATACCCTTACTCACCTATTCCTTGTCCACGGTGATGAGCCCATGCTTCCTACTTTGGTAGCATGGGGCAAGGTGTAGGTGGTCTCTTTTATAAACTTGAAATTTAAAAACAATCCATTCAAATGTTGTGAAATCATAAGTAAAAAACAAAGTGAGTTAGATGTCTAAAATTCCAAAAGAGTTTAAAACCTCAAAAATAGATTTTGTCAACCAAGTAGCCATCTACGGATCTAAGTCTAGATAAACTGGAAAGTAAATCACATTCTAAACTATGAGGTAACTTGATTAGGGTGAGGTTGTAGTGTCTCAATTTGGTCCTGTCAAACCTTTTTCTTTCCCTCATCATTACCATTCAATATGATTTCTAGATCTTGGTGTTGATCCCTTACATCCTACTAGTTGTGTGGAGTTAGGAGTGGGAAAGTAAATTCACTTATCATATCATTGTATCACCACATTTTTCCAAGACAATATGATGTATCAAATATTTCTTAAAGAAACTAAAGTTTAGTTTTACATTGTGTTCACATTGTCATATATCAGCATTATAAAATACAAAAAAAAAACATTCTTTTATCATTTCACACCCATTACATGCACTCTAAAAATCATAGAAAAACGGAAATTCTAAACATATAGAGTACACATGAGAAATAAACCAAAAGAGAGTCAACTCAGATATAATGGATTACCAAACCAAAAATAAGAGTCTATATATATCATAGTGGGTCAAGTTTATATACAATGCCATCACATGCTAAGGCATGGTCAAAACGCTCGCAATGAGCCCAAAATATACAAAAAAATTATATAGTGCCCGAAAAAATGGAAATAAAGCAATAAATGGCCCAATGGCCTATCAATCCCTGTGGGATCCTCGGATGGTGCACGGCCACATCTAGGGATCCTATTGTGGCTGTGACGATGTTGGGAGTGAACCAAATGGTGTGAATGCTCATGGTGGAGGCTAATGAATGTGGTCTCACTACGGGAATGGCTCCACCTCATCAGACACTTGGTAGCCTCATATCCAGCCACCATGGTACAAAGGGAGGTCACCACCTCCGCTATCCTCTAAATAGGAGCAAACACATCAGTGTGTCTTCCAAAGAACTAGTGGCTGACCTGAATCATCAGTCAACTTGGCTCGAGTCTTCCCGAAGGGATCAGTAGGGTGTCCATGCACACCCATTAGATGAGCTCTCTCCACTCCTGTGTAGTCACTGCAAGCAGGGAAAGAGAAGAAATAGATAAGTTATAAAAATGCAAAATGAAAATCAAAAGAGAATATCAAAACTAAGGTTTCAAATTAACAAAGGTGAGAGAAGAGTGTCAAACATACTTGGATCTGGGGCATCTAGGTTGGGTAAGTGGCTACGACTTCGATTCTTATAGAAGTTGTGGGGCCTTGTTAAAGCTAGAGGCCAAACATTTCTGATCATGGAATCATCATCCCCCTCCCCATCTAGAGGAAATGGCTCCTCTGAGACCAAGGTCTCTCTCTCGTGTTATCCTCCTCATGTGTGGCTCTCAACATCTTCTGAGTGTCATGCCACTCAGGATCACTCTCCTCCTCTACCATACAGGATGCCTCACCAGTCTTGGAATCCCCCCTCATCCTCCTTAGTCTCCTTCCCGACTAACTCCTCATCCTTCTTGTATCTTCTCTCGTGCTCCTCAAATTTAGAGTCTACACTAATGAGCTCATCCTCCTCCCCATTGTGGGAAGGATCGGTCACAATCTAGATTAAAGGAACTTGATGGGCACTAACTACCCATTGAGAACTAACCATGCACATAACTGCAATAGGCACACTTGGAGTAACCACTGTCTAGTGGGATTTCCTCTAGGGCCCCTCTCGAGTGTCCCGAATGGTCCTATATACAGTACCACTGGGGAAGTATGTCAACATATAGTAGGCCAAAATAATAAGGAACATGATCAAATGGATGAATCACAACTCTCCCGACCCTTCCAATTAGCTAGCTTGAAGTAGAACAAGCTACCACCATAGTCACATCCTATCTCCATAACCGTGCCATGTCCTAAGACGGTGTGACAACTATGTATGTTGGAGTCGAGAATCAACTAGCTAATGAGGTGTCTTGAGAACTGATATAGTTTTCCACCTCGCTATTTGGATTGCCCCGGTCCAATACCTATACTCCCCTTCTATAAGGGGTGATATGCTCATATACCCACTCATGACAAGATTGAGGTAGATCAGTGTTTACCCATGCAATTAGACTACCCTATATAAGTCATGGTAGGTAGTCCCTAGGATGTCTACTCCCCATGCATACCTATGGCCATGTCCCTTAATTTGTGTGATAATGGGAGCCCAAGTAATAGAGAAGAGTATCACCTCCCTTGTCCCTAATCAATCACGAGGACAAGATACCCATAATGGCTCTCTGAATGATCAAAATAGGAGCAGTAGCAATCAACCAGACTTTCATCCCCTTCTTCAAACTAGATGAGACAACGATGTCTCCCATATATGTGGCCCACTGTGTCATTGCAGCCTTAGATCCTATTGTCTCTAAAGTCAGTCTCCTCCTAAGAATCGAGAGCCCAAGGATGCGGTATACATCCTCTAGAGTAATGGTCCACTCACCCCTAACACCTGGAAATCAGAAGGTGTTCGCATGCATCCCTATAGGAGAACAAATCACACAATATGTTATTGGTGGGGGAAACGTGGGGTACCCTTGCAATCCTCTAGATACATACCCTCTACAAAATGTCCCTCTTACCTTGAGTTAGCTGATCCAATCTCCTCTCTCTCTCTTTCGACTCCAATGGATATAATCCTCCTCCTTTTGTATTCAACAAAACATGAGAAAAGATCAAGTTAGTAATGTATACAAGAAGAAAAGATCACCAAAAACATGATAAAATATGAAAAATCTAAAAATCTAAGTTAGTGAACGTTTTGGTCATTCTGTTTAGAACCGTCACCAAAGTGCAGGGCGGTGGTTCCATGACCACCTCCCTACCTTAGGCGGCAGTCCTAAACCAATTTTTGAAATGTTCCCTTAACCCTAAAAAATCTCAAAAGTGTAAAAAAGACCATTTTTGACAAAATAAAAGAATGCCCTATGGGAGCCCCCTTAGAGAGTCATTTAAGACAAGAAAATTTGAAAATAATCCCCCTAGGTGAACTTTTAAATGCTTTTACATTCTAGGCATAAAAATAAAAAGATAAATTAACCAACCTTTGACCATTCTAGTCAATCTCCCACACATGGAGGAATGATAACTATTTTGCAACATTTGTTTCAGCTATAATCTTCTTGGAAATGGTCATCGTGAATCCAGAGCTCCAAATTCCACAAATCAAGAAAGCACAAATGAATTAAAAATTGAGTTTGTTTTGATATAGATATATGTTATTTTTAACCTCATTTTGAGTGTATTTGTTCACAGGGCTAGAGCGTTGGCGTAGGTATATCTCTATATCCCCACACAAATGATAAGTCCTCTTGTCGTTTTGATTTAGTGTTTATTTCTCAATGTTTTATCTATTTACACTTGAGTCTTCTTTTCTCTTATAGATAGCAAGAGTTTGGCCGGTGTGATTTTGACACATGGGCGTGTCATGTATATAGCTTCTAACTCCCATTTTCAAGAATATCATACTCGGAATCTACATTTAAGGACTTTTCATGGCTCGGATGATTCTCTCGAGGGAGAAATATGTATGCACCCAAAATTACATGTGCTACATTTTCAAAAAAAATTACAAAAGTCCACAATGATGATTCAAGTCCTTTCAAGAAGGTGTTCAAGCTCCAAATCCCATTCATAGTGTATATTTGTTTCCTAGACATCTTTACTTAGCATTCCCACTCTTTTCTAGTTTCCTACCTCTTTCTACACATGTGTTGGCCCTTAGTGCTAGGATTGTCACCTGCCCGGGCGGCAGTTTTGAAACCGCCACCCAAAACAAGGCGGTGATTCTGAAACTGCTGCCCTGCATGAGATGGCGGTCCTAATTGCTTTTTCTAGATTCCCTCATGCATATTTTAACATGCGATGGTTCACTTAATTTCACTTTTAACATGCATCTGTGAGAGACATTGTCTAAAATTATAGTTGATTACTTGGTTCTCCTTCCTCCTATTTTTAAATAGATTTAATTAGTTGGAACTACTCCTTCTTACCTTGAGCTTGAAGGCACCTCCCATCCTCCATTCCTATATATTCCATGATTGTATTCAAGCAAAACTCTTGAGAATTTTATGTATATTACATTGTATTGCTGCTACAATCTTTCCGGGAATTGTATAGCCAAGATTTGATCTATTGTGTTATCACTCTTCTACTTGCATTGGATCTAGACTACCATCATGCTATCATTGCTCAAGCACCATCCTCCTACTGTTGTCCTTGTATTCCCAATCCATTAGACTCACATGAACACTTAGAGAAATAAAGGAACATCTTTGAGGGTGCAAATACAAATACAACTATATTTTCTAAAGATCTTGCTTTTCCAGTTGGAATTGTGTGTTTGTTTTCTTTATTTGTTAAATTGTCAATTTCAAATCACTAGTTTCAATTACATATCAAATAGAGTAGAAAATTGTTCATTTCAATAGATTAGTCAATTGCACATAGATCAAATAATTAGTAAAGTTTTCCTCTTTAAAATTACCAGGGAAGTTGTGGGAACAATAGCCCCTTTCGTGGTCATGATTTTTCTTCACCTCGAGGTAGGGTTAGAAGGCTTTGTTATTAGATTAGGTTATTTGTTTTAGATTACATTCACACAATTGTAAAAGTAACCAGCTACATCTAGTTGATTACTTGTCTTTAGTTTATTTATTATATTAGAACACATTGCTTCAAAGTTAGAAAAGAAAAAAATATTTCCTTTGATATATTAGTTTTCGTTTATTTCTTTGATCCGATATATTGTGAAAAATCCAAAAACATAGATTATATTTCCTTCAGTAATTAGTTTTCTTATCAAAAATTGTTTTATTTCATTTTGTATGATCATCAACGGTCCACAAAAGGAAAAGACATATAGTTGTGATCCCTTATTCTCGTAACCAAATGAGCTAGAATTGATAACTCGACATTGATATGAGTTTACATTTGAGTGATCTTACGCACACCCACAACCTTTCTTTGAGAAAATAAAACAACTAAATATGCTAATCATTGCTGCTAATCAAGCCTATGACTATTGGATTTCTCCCCGCAATAGGGTTGATTATGCACATGACCTTTCAAGGGCCATAACCTCCATGATTCTTTGGTTGTGATCCTTATGTCCCACAAACCAACATGCCTCGCTAATCAGGTTAGAAATTGACACTAGATTTTGTACATTAGTATTCAAATATTCCCCACTTCTACCAGACATAATTGCACAACTTTCCTTACTGAACATAACAGCCGATCAAGATAAGACTTTCTGGACTAGAACAAAAAATCACTCATAAATTCTTGTGACTCCACTATGCATATCGTTCTCACTTCCATGACCTTGTTTGGAAATCTATACGAGGTACCCGCATGTCATTTTCTATGTGTTAAACAACCAATAAATAGAATCTTGGTAGATCTTGACATTGATTGGAGTCTCTGAGTGGTTATTATCTCAGACCAATCCATTACACCACTTCAAGTTAGGAGAGCATTCTTTTCCTTAGACTTATAGATCCCGATATTGCGTGTTGAAGATATATGATTTCTGAATTATCTTAATTCTAGTCATTACACTCACATTCACATTCATTCTACACTAGCTGTCTTAGCACGACCTCAAGAGGTTGGGTGTGAAGAAGGTCACGTGTTGATTTTCATTTGTATAATAACCCAAAAGATATTGGTTTAGTATAATTCATTTTTATATGCCTATCCTTTCAACATTTATATAAATTCAAAGGTATCTTCTCATATATCCCACTACCAACATTGTTTTGGTTACTCCTCCTTGGTTGTGTGAATAACTGTGATATCCCTGATAACTCCTAACTCCTTGAAATTTTTTATATCCTCCTCTATAAGCAGCTCAATAAACCCATATGTATCCTCTTTTGTGTCCTCCACCATAGCTTTCATAGTTTTCTTGGTAACTTGTTATATATGATGGAACACTACATTGATATCTATAATATTGCTAGGGAACTACAATTGTTGGTGCTTGATAATATTGAATGTATTGCCTTGGTAATCTTGGAGCTGGATTTGTTATCACAAATTAGCCCCTCGGGATTAAATAGGATAACTCATTCTAAATGAACTTAGTAATTTTATATAGCCTCGGACATTCCGATGAATGTCAAATTCAACAATGGGTCTCAAAAGAATAGTACATCGATGATCTTGGTGAGTTGTAGAAAGAAAAGTGAGCTCGACGAGCTATGGCTAGTTGGGTGACATAGAGCGAGTTGATGAGTTAGCTCTGTCAATTTTTTATTTCCTCAATGGGTTGTGGAAAGATGGAGGCACAATGTGGGATGAGTTGGAAGATTGTGGAAATTTAAGCCTCACTAGTAGCATCATAGGATGTTACCGCCGATGCATGTTATAGTGCTACTAATCGATAATAAGTATGGATGCTAATGGTTGGTAGCATGAAATAATGCTACTAGTCAATAACATGACATATTCGGGGGCTGGGATGATGAGCATCTAGGAGCACAGGAAACAAGGAAAAGGCACTGGTAGTAGGTACAAATGCTACCGGATGGTAGCATGAAATAGTGTTACTTGACCGAAAACACAAACAAAGGAAAGAAAGAGCTAATGGTTGACACCAAATAGAAATGCTACCATCCACCAAAAGAATATAATGTAACCAAATAGTTGCATGGTTGATGAAATGTAGTAAAAGGTAGCCCAAAAACTAGTATTAATGAGGAATGACAAACATGTGTCTTGTGCAAGAAAAGTGCCATTGGGAAAAGCATTTTTAAGATGGTTCATACCTCTTTTCGAGATAATTTAATGTAGGATGTCCGGTAGGTGGGAGTCCATTATATATATATATATATATATATATATATATGTAAAAATCACTCATTTGAAGTGTCTTGGATGTCTTTTAGCTGAGATTTTGAGGATCTTTGTTGTAATGACACCATGCCAAAACAATGTCGACTTATCATGAGTTCCAGGCCTCAAATTTGGTCTTTGTAATGTAATCTCACACCTTATGCCATGAATATAATAGAATTGATCATATTTTAAGTGGTAGAATTTGTTTCATGAAACGTCTTTTCTGCCCTAATGTGTTTTACTTCCAGTCTTACCTTTCTATTCATTTCTAGAATGTGGTGTGTATCTCTTACTTATATTTTCCATCTCTATTGTGTTGTTAATGCGTGAGCGAGTGATTTTTCATGGTTCTCAAATTGTGGCATGTCTGTCTTCCCTCTCTCCTTGATAGGTGGGAGTCCATTTTCTATATATATATGTAAAAATCACTCGTTCAAGGGTCTTGGATGTCTTTTAGTTGAGCTTATAGAGGATATTTGTTGTAACGACACCATGCCAAAATTGTGGCCAACTTATCATGAGTTCCAGGATTCAAATTTGGTCTCTGGAATGTAATATCACACCTTCTACCATGAATATAATAGAATTGAGCATATTTTAAGCGTTATAATTTGTTTTGTAACATGCTTTCTCTGCCTTAACTTGTTTCACTTACATTCTTGCCTTTCCATTTGTTTTTAGCATGTGTTGTGTATCTCTTACTTACGAGTTCCATTTCTATTGTGTTGTCAATACATGGGCGAGTGAGTTTGCATGGTTCTTAAATTGTGGCACGTCTTTCTTTCCTCTCTCCCATGTTTTCATTCTTTCCTTCCCCTTCTAGATATATCTCACCCCTTTTCGCATCTCCCTCTTTCCTTGGTCCCTTCGAATCATAGGTTAGTGTTAGGATAACATCATTTCATTTCCTAGGATTAGTTTAGCATTAGGAATGGGTAGAGGAACCAAATTTCTCTAGAGGTCCATCTCAAGTAGCAAGTCCCACAACTTGAGAGATGGTCCCATGTTAGCAAAAAGTAGGGATCTATAACACATAATCGAGAGGGTGCTACTTTTTTTTTTTGAGATAATAGTTTTGGCATGCCCAAAGTGGGACCAAGTTTGAAGAGCTTCATATCTTCATTTTACCAAGTTTGATGTGCTCTTGGTGAAATTTCAGCCTTTGGAGGAATTCTCAAGCATATCTGGTGACTCCACTGTTCCAACAAACCCATTATCTCATCAACAGACCCTCTCCATATTCTTCCATTCATTTCCATTCATTTTCCCCTTTCTTCCCATTCTTTTCATTTTATTTTTCATGAATTTGTGTAGCCATGACTTCATTCCCTTCTTGGAATTCTTATTTGCAGTAGAAAAACCAATTTACTCCATCCCCACATTTCCAAAACCCTCCTCCAAATCAGTTATATGAGCCCTATCATGATGAATATGCATATAACCCAACCCTCACTTGATTTATATGGTTATCCTTTTGACCATGATGTTTTTGAAGAACAAGGTTATGTAATTGATGGTGGTAACCTCATGGATGATGATGATTTCTAGAGGTAGATCAAATAAATGGAGATGAGCATGGTGAAAACAAGGGATAAATGTATAATGAAGTCATGTAAGATTGGCTACGGGGTTGCTTCCTATGGTTTGGCCCTATACCAAGCTAGTTCAACCCTTGACACAAGTTAGACTATATGATTGGGATGATTCCCATACTTGCAAAGTGGGTTGTGTTAATGGAGGCTTATAAATCTAGTGTTAGGAAACCCTATCAATGGGTAAATACTACAATACCATATTATATCATTCCCATTCCTCCTCCCTAACATACACCATCTCAGCCTAATTTTTATATCCCTAATTTTATGCCTATTTCCCCATTGAGAATTCCCCTTTTCCATATTCTTCCCTTCAAATATCCTCCGAAGAAGATTTTACACCTTCCCTTATGCCTCAACCATCGTAAAAATTAGTTGAGGAACCCAACCAAGAGAAAATTGTTCAAAATTTGAAAGATTGGGTTTCAAAATTTGAAACAAATCAAATGCCATTACAGGTTAAACCTTGAGTAGAGGTCGAGTTGGGGAATAAAAGGTGGAATCAAATTTTACAGAAGACCAATAACAAGAAGAATATGATCAATGATCTCTATGTTCTAAGCATAGTGTACATGATGGCATTATATTACTAGAGGTTGTTGTTTTATCTCCATAGGGATTAACAATGGAGGAAAGAAATTCAAATTTAGAGGCCTTAGATGAAGAAGACATCATTGGAAGCTTATTGATTTAAATTTTTGAATCTATTTTTTTGATGAACCTTCCATGGAAAAAAACAATCATTAAACCATTGCAAAATTAGAAGTCATCATAGAGAAGGAAGAGTATTTTGTAGAAGTAGAGAAAATTTTAGATTAGATTACAAGAAATTCCATTTAGGAATTTCAGAAATATTCCCCATTCATGGGGATGATCTTCAAAGAGTTTGGTAAATTAAAACGATCATCTCATTGGTTCCCAAATCCCCTTACCTAATTAGGTATTCTTCTAGTTTAAAGCCAAAAAGAGTTGCCACTAGTCATGCTCATTTCAAGGCATGAGGAAGAGCTTCAGAGACCCAAAGGTTATCTATAACACATCCAACTAAATAAATAAAAACTAAAGGAGGTATTCATTTCGTGTGTCGATAATTTGAGGAGAAGAGTGAGAAATCAGCTTCATGTAAGTTTTTCAATTTTACTTAAGGCCATGTTCATTGTTTAAATAATTACATGTCCGCACTTTGTAAAAAAGGGAAACTATTTCTCCCTTCCTATTGCAGGATTTGTTTAGCTTCTCATTTATTTGGTTATAGTAGGGTTTTTAGGTTTGTTTTCAGTAGAAGAAGTGATTTTGTACACTCTGCACGTTCCATTTGGGGCATTTATGATTTTAATTTTGTACAAAGTTTTACGGATCATGGAAAAGTCAAATTTTGGGGTAATTTTAAAAGTACATCTTTCGGCCCCAAGATATCGATCACAGATTCAAAGACCTCAATACCTATTCCTTGGCTAAATCGAGATAGTGGGATCATCTCCTAAGATTCATTCAAATCTCCATAGAGGGTCATCGATCACTTTCAAAATGGTGGCCAACAAGTAGTTACCATTCAATGATAAGTTCAAATGGATCTAGGAGACAAAATTTCAAAGGAAAATATTAGTTTCTTAAAGTTCAAACTTGAATCCATGCCCAATGGATGCTTCAACGCTACTAGTCTCTTCATCTAGCAAAAAAATGTTCCCTAGTGGTTGTCGATCATGTCATAAAAAATTAACCCCTGGATCAATTTAGATAACTCATTCCAAATGAACTTCGTAATTTTATACATCCCGGGACATTCGGATGAATGTGAAATTTAACAATGGATATCAAAAGAAAAGGACATAGGATGAGATTGGTGAGTTTTTAAGAGAAAATTGATCTTAGAAAGTTATGTCGATTTGGGTGACACAAAACCGGATGTCGAGTTAGCTTTGTCAATTTTTTATTTCCTTAACAAGTTACGGTGAGCTGGAGACACAGTGCGGGATGAGTTTCAAGGCTAGAGAAATTTAAGCCATGCCGGTAGCATCATAGGATGCTATCATCCATTAGCATGTTATAGTGCTACTGGTCAGTATTAATTACAGATGCTACCGAATTGTAGCATGAAATAGTGCTATCAGTTAGTAGCAGGACATAGGTACGGTCCAGGCCAAGATGATGCGTAGCTAATAGATAAGGAAACAAGGAAAATGTGTCAGAATAGGTACAAATGCTATCATCTAGTAGCATGAAACAATGTTATTGGATGATAACGAAACAAAGGAAAGAAAGAGATATCATTCAACACTAGATAGAAATACTACTAGTCCACCACATGAACATAATGCAATTAGCCGATTCCATGGTTGATGAAACACAATACAAGGTAGCCCAACAACTAGTATTAATGAGGAATGGCTCCCATGTCTCTTCTATAGGAAAAGTACCATTGGGAAACATATTTGTAAGATGGCCCATATCTCTTTTTAGAGCTTTTAATATAGGCTACATGGTAGGTGGGAGTCCATTTTCTATATATATATATATATGTAAAACTCACTCATTTGAAGGGTCTTAGTTGTCTTTTAGCTAATTTTTAGAGGCTCTTTGTTGTAATGACACCATAGAAAAATGGTGGCTGACTTCCCATGAGTTCCAAAACTCAAATTTGGTCTCTGAAATGTAATCTCACACATTCTACCATGAATATAATAGAATTGTACATATTTTAACCGGTAGTATCTATTTTGCGGCACATTTTGTCTGCCCTAACTTGTTTTACTTGCAATACTTTCTTTCCATTTTTTTGCATGTAGTGTGTATATATTACTTACGCAAGTTCCATCTTTGTTGTGTTGTCAATGCATGATCAAGTGATTGTTCATGGTTCTTGAATTTTGTTCTCTCTTCCATGTTTTTGTTCTTTCCTTTCCCTTTTGGAGATCTCTCACCCTTTTCTTTACTATCACCACTCCTTTTAGCTTAGGATTTTCCTTTTCTAAATCTCTCTCTTTCCGCTATCCCTTAAAATCATAGTTTATTTTTAGGATAGCTACATTTCATTTTCTAGGAGTATTCTAACATTAGGAATGGGTAGAGGAACTACCATTCTCTCTAGAGGTCCATCTCAAGAAGTAAGTCCCACAACTTGAGAGATGTTCCTATGTTAACAAAAAGTAGGGATATGTAATTTATAATCCAAGGGTGCTACTTTTTGACATAACTGAATTATTTATAGATACAATGGGTACCTAGTTTTGTCTTACATCCATTTTTCTCCTAACATTGTAGTCTTTAAAATAATGTATGACATAAATGGTACAAAAGTGTGATGATAGTGGTTGAATAACCCATAAGATATTAAATTCATTAGTTGATTAGTAGGAAGGTATAATTCTAGAAGATAACATGTATCTTGTGTATGTTGATCCCATAATCTACATAGTATGTATTTTGTTCTCTCTACAGGAGGTTTATTACTTGTAAATGATTTTTCGAGTGTTGTTTGATTACAATGGTTCTCTTTTCATTTTCTAGGAATGGGTAATCTAACTTGCTATGACCATTTACACAACACACGATTCACTAAATTTAAGTCTTGGGGCTGCTCTAGGAGAATTTGTTCATAGATCCTCTTTCCTTTGTCTCTATTGTTTTAATTTCAATCTCACCAACTATAAATGGAGATTTTCCAGTTCTATTTTTATGGAATTTTTCCTTCTTGACACCATGGCTAGGGTTATAACCTTGTTGCCATTTCTAATGCTTAAAAAAATGTTCTAATTTTTTCCCCATCTAGTGAGGCTCTTAGGTATGTTATCAATCCCGAGTTAAACCATTCATTTCTCTTCTTATTTGTTAAGGGATCATCTAGCCTCCTCGGTATGTTATTGAATATATAATCAAATTCTTTCATTATCTCTCCTTATTTTTGGACCAAATCTATCATCTTACTCACACTTTATGTTGGTACCTTGGGGTAGTAAAAGTCATCCTCTGAATTCCTTTTCTAATACATCCCAACATTAAATCCACTAATTAGTAGTTACGAATGTTAATAAGTATTAACCAATGGTTACCAAGAGTCATTATGAGTGAAAAGACATAAAATTTTCCTTGTAAAGGTTATATAATGATGTAAAATGTGGGGGAAGAGAATACCTTGAAAATGGATGATAAGAATCAACATATCATGAAAATGGATGAGAAGAATCAATATAATCACAAAAATGAATGAGAAGAATCAATATAAGAAGTGAGAGATATAAATATAATCAATTCAGAGATATATTTTAGAATTTTATGTAGTTGATATATATATATATATATATATATATATATATATATATATATATATATATATATAGTGTTTTAAACCATTCATGCATCAAGTATTATGTTTATTCATGTTTAATAAAGGATAAATACTTAGTTTATACTATAGATATACCTTTGTTGGAGATGTTAGCTCTATCTCTGTAATATACAAACTTATAAGACCCATAATCATGTCGGGTATTATACCAACATTTGGTGTTTGAGCCCAGGTCTCAGCTAACTAATATCTAGAGGAGGGTAGTGGGAGAAAGGAGATAATGTAAAAGAAGAAGAAAAAATGTGCATATGTTTTGTGGGAAAAATATTAACGTGAAAAATTATCTTGCCCCGTTTTAGAGGCATTTGGCACCTTATGGGAAGAAGGGAAATCCATGACATGTAACTATTAGAATTTTTGGGGTGATGGTTGGGGTAGAAGAAATAGTAGGACGCGACGATCATGGAAATTGAAGAAAAGAAATTATGTAACCAATTAAGATAATTAGAGAGATTAGTAATATATGAAAAAATAGTAAGAACATGAAGAGGGTTGATGAGAAATTTATATTAACCACATAAATAAAGGAATTAGAGGAAAATATAGAAATATAGAGGTTGACAAGAGAATGGAGGAATAATAAATTAATCAAAATAAGAAAATAGAGGAATTAAAAAGATGTAGAAAGTAGAGAAAAATAATACACCTATTTTAAGTGGATACCACTTAATGGTTACCATAAAAAGGGAGAAGGTCATAAAAATTGCATAATAAATCCCATGTTAAGAGGATATCATAAATTCATGGTTACTTATGCAAATGTAAATTGAAGTGAGAAAATTCTTGGTGAGAAATAAAATATAGTGATGACCATCGAACAAGCTAGGATGATTTTGGAGTTGAAATAGATAATGGATAAAATAGAACCTTGTCTTGTAAGAATATTAAAAGTGTAAAACCGATAAAATTACCAGTCTAATACTAGGCTTATAATAATAGAGAATGGAGAAGAAGGATATCTAAATAATAAAAAAAAATAGCATAAATAGGAACCAAGAAGAGAAGGATAATTTAGAATAAGGATTAGAAGAATCCAAAGGAATATTAGAATGGAATAAATATGAGATAATATGAGAAAAGTAAAATAATATAGAGGAAATAGAAAAATTAATACAAAATAAGAAAAGTAGAAGTGGATAAGGCTACGTAGAAATAGAATTAGAAGAATGATATAGGTTAAGAAATATCAAGGGCAGAAAATTATTTATGGAGGAAGATAATTATGAAGAAATGCCATAAAAAGATAAATACCATTACCAACCAAGACCCCTAATATAAATGAACCCCTAAAAATGGTCATCATCCCATGTGCCACAGGACAAATGTTTGGAAAAATAAAAAATAGGAGAAGAGTTAAAAGAAGATACAAAAATTGAGAGAAGAAAGTAAAAGAGAGAGAGAGAGGAAGTACTTGAGATAATTTAAACAGATTCTAGGAGCTCTAAATTTTTAGTACTTTATTGTGAGTGAGAAGGAAGAATTGTAGTGGGAAATATGAAGTGGTGATTTATTCATCGAACTTGTTTTGAGGAAAAGGCAAATGTTAATAATGTTTTTCTTCATTTGGTTGTCTCGAGGGTAAGACAATTTTTGAAGTTTGAGGATGATGTTGATAGGGTTCTTCATATTATTATGAAGATACATTATGATTTTGGTGGGATTTAGATGATCATTATGGTATACCATGGAATCTATAAACATATCAAAATGATAATAACCAAGAATATACAATAAATCACACAAGGAAAATGCATAAACACTATGGTATATACGTAAATATCCACTAATTAGTAATTACAATTGTAAATAAGTATTAACCAATAGTTACCAAGATTCATTATGAGTGAAAATACATTAAATTTTCCTTTTAAAAGCTATATAATTATGTAAAATGTTGGGGGAAGAGAATATCATGAAAATGGATAAGAAAAAACAATATATCATGAAATTGGATGAGAAGAATCAATATCAGAAGTGAGAGATAAAAATATAAAAATTTCGACATTTATTTCTGAATTTTATGTAATTGAGATCAATATATATGTGACATTAGTGTTTTTAACCATTCATGTGTCAAGTATTATGTTTATTCATGTTTAATAAATGATAAATACTTTTAGACTAGAGAGCTACCCTTCTTGGTGATGTTAGCTCTAGCTGGGATATACCAACTTATAAGACCCAAAATTGTGTAAGGTTTTATTCCAACATACCTCAATAATAAATGATAATTAATACACTATATTATTCCCTAAAAGGAATAACAACCTCATGGTCGGTTGTTTATAGGTCAATGAATCTTAAATGGATCGATGTAATAGGTATGATGCACTCATGATTCATATTAGATACTAAGTTAAAAAGGATTGGTCACATTATTTCATAGAAAAATTTCTAGAATTACACATTAAAGAATCTATTGAGGCTTGGAGATTACATGAAATAGAACCAAATTGGTAGGTACACCTCTTTTTACAAACATTGATGTCATTTCCAAAAGCTTAGTATTTTCATCAAGAAAGGAGGAGAGAAACATCTCATTTGGGGTAGGTCCAATAATACTTTATTCAAACATTTAATTTTGAAGATAGTAACCCTATGGTAGATACAACCCCTCAATAAAATTAAAAAAACTTTATATCATGGAGATATTAACTTTGAGGGAGGAACTAAATTTCTACACCCCATATAAAGGAAGAAAAATAATTACACAAAGGAAAACATTGGGACTAAACATTAAACATAGAAAATTACTATAGAAAAATGTGTCACAGAGTAGGGGATAACAAGGAGAAAAATGACAAACCTAAGGACGACAAAGATATCGAGCTGGTTGGAATGTTTGAGCCAGAACATCTAGAACATATACCCACAGAGAAAGATCATTGCGATAAAGAAGAATAAAATCTGCATAATTTGAATATAGAAGGAAAATAAGGGATCATGTTGGTAATAGAAACCCACATAAAGGAAAGGCCAAGATATATGATAAACCAATGCACGAGAGAGTAGAAGATATTGGGCCAACATGAAGAGTAAATCCAACTAGTATTGGAGATTACTAGATGAACAAAGAGATGTCATAAATCTTACAACTATTGTGGGATTATGAAGATGTGTTTCCCACTGAATTCAAAATAATAAAGGGAGTGTATCGATCACTCATAGAAATTTAAATTGCATTAAAAGAAGGAGAAAAAACTATTAATAAAAGACCATATAGATTAAATCTAAATATGAAAGTTAAAGTTGAGGTATTATTGTATGATAGAAGTACTCATAATCTACTTGATAGAAACATTGAATTGGATGAGCCCGTGTTACCCAACCAAAGAAAACAATAGAAATTAGAATCAGAGGATTAAAAAGCCTTGAATGATGCATGTGTCAATGATCCATTTCCTATTCCATTAACAGATAAAATCTTGGAAGTAATAGTCGGGAATGAGGTATATTATTTTACATAAAGATTAAATGACTACCACTTAGTTATAATTGTGTAAGAAGGTCATACTAAAACTACTTACATAACTCGAATGGGGTAGTTTTTCATACAAGGTAATTCTGTTTGGATTAAAAACACACCCATATTATTCTCCATAGTTGTTTAACTGCATTTGAAAAATTCATTCATGATTTCCTAGAAGTATATTTGGATGATTGGGTAGTCATATCCCTACTCCAAGAATATATCCAAGGTATCATTAATGTTAGAATGATGTAGAGAATTACACATTTCCTTAAATTTGAAGATATTTTTTTCTTTACACCTTTTGGAGTATTGCGAAAAGAAGGAATTTAAGTAGATTAACAAAAATTTGCAGTTATAATTGGCCGTAAACCTCCTATAACACCCTAAAAAATCCATAAATTTCTAGGTCACTCTGGGTATTATAGGAAATTTCTTAGGGGATATGTTAGTGCTTATGTAACCAATGGAAAAACTATTGTTAGAAAACACAAATTTTGAATGGACAATTGAATGCCAAAATGCATTCATGTAGTTGAAGCAAAAGTTGGTTAATACGCCAATACTAGTTTTTCCAAATTATGTTAAACCCTGTTGCATTATTTTTTCATTTATGTGATATGGAATTGATGGTAAAGGAGTATTGAGATCATAGTGCCTTCTCAAAGTGTTTATTATATTCACAAAGTGGCTTCATAGTGTTTCCTTGAGAAGTAATGATGGTTTCAAGGTATCAAGTGCTTGATTACTATGGTTGGTGCTCACTAAAGGTATGGTGATGCTTGGTGTACTCTGATAAGGTGTTCCATAGGTCGGGAATGATGGTTTAATCATCTACAAGGGATTATAGGGTGATCATCAAGTCAATAGTTATAAGTAATTGTTGGAACTAGCCCATTTAGGCCTAGTTCAAGAGCCTAGTGAGGTGTATGAAGTCAATGTAGGCCATGTCAATCCTATAAAATTATGAGAAGTGTCTTGGAACACTTTGTTAAGATTATCCATGTGTAGCTACATCCCATAATTAATCTCTTGAAGGCCTTTTGAGTACCTATGTGTGTATGTGTAAGAATGATCTATTAAGAAAAGAAGTAAAACCTTATGAAAATGAGATAGGTAAGAGTGTTGTAGAGTGAACCATGATAAAAAATATTAGAGATGATCGAGAAGGTAGTTTTGAAGGTGTGTTCAAACTTTTAGGACTAAATAATGATTTTAGTGCAAGCTATTGCAGATTTACCAAAAGCTGGGCTAAGAAAGATATTCCAAAACAATGCCCTAAATTCTTAGGATTCAATATAAATTGAAAATATTTATTTAGATAAATCATAAGATATTTTTTTGAAGAGAGTAGAGAGAAAAAGTTTTTGCAAAAAAATTAGGTCAAAAGAAGGAAGGACAAGAAAGTTCTCTTCATTTTTCTAACATTGTCCAAACCCTTGTTTTGCAATGATAGAGGCAAAATGTTTTTTTAGGGCATAAAAACATGTGCGATATGTGAAAAACATTGAGGGTTGAAGAGGAATCTCTCTATTCCAATTTGGTGGTATTTGTTTCCTATAGGTGTGACTATACAATACAGATTTTCCAATGTTTTAAAGGATTTTGAGTAGATAGATCTGATTTGAAGGTTCCAAGATGAATCTCATGTTGTGGAAGATGGTATGTGATGTGTTATTAGGGTTCATGAAGAGTTTTAGGAAATTTCATTGCATATTTGGTGTGAACCTAGTAAATATTTCTCTCTTACTACTAAAAGGTAGTCAAGCCAAACCGGTCATGAGGTTTCAAAAGGGGTTTTGTTTTTAAGCCTAATGTTGAGGTGAAAAATGAATATGAACATATAGTAAATGTCTAAGGTGGCATCTTGGGGCTCATGGTTTTCTTTGATGAAGTGGTTTCTGGTCTAAATCTTTTATTCTACAACTACACCATATGCATAGTCAAGAATACTTTGAGAAACTAAGGTGTTATTAATTAGTTATCTTCACAACCCATGCTCACAAGTAGTTAGAGATGGAGTAGGGATCCCATTTGAGGTATTTTTGGCATTAGATGGTCATGTGAGTAAATTTATGTTAGTAAAGAGTCTCCAGTCAAGACTATTTTATGGTACCTTAAGAGCTAGTTCACCCAATCCCGAAATGCTTGAATTTCATGACCATATTCAAAGGTATGATCAGATTCACATAGAGTAAACACAAAAATAATAATTTTCATTGTATTTCACACAATACACTCACCTTATATAGGATTTAGTTTCCCTATAATATATGAAACTAATTCACTATAAAATCTTCCTACACTTATTTACATGATTTTGGTCAACAACCAAATAACTCACTTACAAATTATAATGGAGCAGTAATAATTTCCAAAAATTCACCCCTTATTGTGAACATGGGGAAAGCCTTCCTTGTAATACAACATGTTGCTTCATAGTTTTGTAATGATATGGATGGTTTCTAGGATAATACCAACAACCTCGGGATGGTTTTCCAAGTGGTTAACCAATAACCACACAACAAATGGTATTTAGGACAATACCAATAATCTCTCGTATAGATTTTCTAGTGGATTACAAACAACCACAATATGATGATGCTGCACTATTATCATCATCTCTCATCACATTCTTACTCTATGATATTACATAGAAACAAATCACTTATACCAATACTATAACAATAGAACATATACTAGAAAGATTTCACTTTACTACCTCTAAGAATCATAATGTTCTTAGTTGTATCCAATGGTATTGATTGTTACCACTCGATCTCAAACAACATAGGAAAATACCACTAGAAATGGAATATTCCCTAGAATTTATTCATTTTGGGCTCATAATGGAAATGGGGCATTGGTGTCATTTCCCCCCCATAGTGTGAATTTTCCAAGCTCAAACAATGAGAAGAAAATTATATCGAAGTACACACTACTGACCGAATATTGCTAGTTATATCTTGTTGCACATGGTCACTATTGTAAGTGAACGTATTTACAAACAGACCATCTTCTAATAAAGTATGGTATTAAGAGGATCACGTCAATAAGAGGATCACTTTGGTAGTCATCGATCTCCAACACAACTCTTTTCCAAAGATCCCCAATCACATAAAATAATAACCTTCAAATTAAACACAAAGCAAAATGTACCACCAAGCCATGATCTGGCCCCATCATAAGTGACTCCACGAGAGGTTGATGATTGACCTCTAACCTTTGATGCCTCTTTCCTCTAAATTAATGTTGCTAACTCAAAAAATTGTCTTTTAAGGATCAATGGTTGTTAGGACATAAGATTTCACCGAAAATGCATATGTAAGGTATTATTTTTAATTTTCACAACTCTTTAATTTTACACTTGACACACAATGAGTCTTGACAATACAATATTTTGTTGACTTGTAATTATGATGATGACTAATTTTTTTACAATAACACTATATTCACATGCTTTGTAAACTAATAACCATAACATAACAATTATTTGACAATACAATAACTCAAAAAATAAAGTAAAAATGAATCTAAATTCTAATATCAATATTTATGATATAAATTCTCTGCTATGACGTATAAGAGAATTTTTTACTCTTCTTTTGTCACATAAAACAACATATAGACTTAGTTTCACAATGAAATCAAAACATACTCCACAAATGACCTTTTATATTTATGGACATGTAAAGTAGTGGTAAATGAACATGTGGAAGAATGTAAAAGGAGAGTCAATTGGATCATGAAAATGATGCATGCATGGAAATAATTAATGAATGGTGTCATAAAACCTTTGGATGGTGTGACAAGGAAGGCTAAAGAAGATAGATCCCGAGATATTTAGACTTTCTTCCATGCGGGATGGGAGGTCGTGGTGACTTAAAACATCTAAGGTAGAGATTGAAGGGGATCACTTTCCTAGTGGAAATAAAAAAACCTTGGAATGTGGAAAAATGACGTAGTCCAAGACAACTAAGTCGAGGTCGCTGAATAGTGTTGATGCATATGAAAAATATTTGATTATAATTATATATTATTTATAAGTTGTAATCCCACAACAAGTAAAGATATAATGGTTCTGGAATGGATGTAATACTACTGATAAATAGTTGGAGTAATATTGACCTCAACAATTCCTTCCTGTCAAAGAATGGAAAAAAATTGTGCATAAAATTGATGAAAATTTTGAATAGAGTTGTGAACACATGTAATGATATTCACTATCAACCTTGAATGATGTGGATAGAAAAATGCGAGATAGTTGCACATTGCCACTAGTCTCACACATTTGTAATGAAAATTTTAATATTTACAAACTTCTCACCTCTCACAAAAAAACCATCAACATGGGCAATAAATTATCTATATGCCGATATCAAATTATTATACTTACATGATTTACGAAAGACTTATTTGATACCACATGTAGAGGGATGAAAAAATTCACACATAAAATAAACAAACAAAAGAATAATTTTCATTGTATTTCACACAATACAATAGCCTTATATATAGGCTTTAGTTTCCCTAGAATATAGGAAACTAATTAACTATCAAATCTTCCTACACCTATTTACGTGAGTTTGGTCAACAACCAAACAACTCACTTAAAAATTATAATGGAGCACTAATAATTTCCCAACATATATTTCTTGGTTTAGTTATTGAACTTGGTCTGTAAGCTACACAAGGATAGGGGCATCTCATGAAAGTTACTTAGAATCCATGGACAAAGATTTACTTGAGTAGAGCAACTCATTCATGAAGACTAGTTCTAGTTTCTCATAACTCTGTTTGAGTATGTCTAAGAGATAATGCAAAGTTGACATATTTTCCATGGAATGAAACAATTTATAAACTTGGTGAGTTGCAAATCACAAAAATTCTACCTTAAATGTGTTTGATGAAGTCATGTCTAGCCGGGTAAGTGTATAATCTTACTCAAGCATTGAATATGTTCCATGTACATGAAAATATGTGAGTACATTGCTTGAATGCATGTTTAATTAAATGTTTTAGGATTATTTTAATCCTATTGGTAGTTGAAGGGTGTCTTAAAACCTTAAATATCATGCTCAAGCTCGAGATAAGTTCTTGAATACTTCTTCCTATTTCTATTCATGATTTTTTTAGAACTGGTATATAGTCCTCCATGATTGTAGATTAATGAATTTGAAGAATAGATGTGCAATATTCTCTATACTCTATCTTGATGATATCCAAGATCTGGTTACTTGATGAAGTCCTCTGTTAGACGTAATACATATGCATCCATACTTAATACGAGTTCATAAGTATACTTCATCTTCATGTTCAAGTATGTGCCAATTGTTCTAGCATATAGGGATCTTATATGTGCTCCAATGAATTGTGTAAACTAGATGGCAAAGAATGAGGAATGAAAAGAGGTTATAAGGAATATTTATATGCTCTTGTAAAATTCTATATTGCTAACAAATCTTAAAGGATTATTCTTTAATATATAATAAAAAAGTTCATTCGGTAAGAATATTACAAATTCATAACAATCGTTATAAATTAGAGAACGGGTGACAGTGTGGAATCTTGGAAAAATAAGGAAGAAGAAAAAGGAGTTTAGAATCCTCCATTGATCATTATTTTACCTTTAAAGAATCTTGAAAGAGCCTACATTTTTGAGGTTATAAGCTGAACCTTGTCAAATGCAATGATGACAAATGCTATAGTATTTTTTTCCGAATACTATCCATCTCCTTGTACAAGTTTTAGGGGAAGTTAGGTGAGAATTCATTTTAAGATGAAGTATACGATTCATTGTTGTGAGTCTTACTTATTTTTAAAATCTCATCTTTTTGTATGAAATATGTTGTTGTAGGAAGAACCTCTTATACATAATAACTAGTGAAATAAGAGCTAAAAGTTGGCTTGTGAGACAAAACAAGCATGTGAAGAAGATATATGTTTTGAAGGGAGTTAGTGGAGAGATTTTTGAGTCACCTAATTGCGTTTGATAATGTGTTTAGGGAATGGAGATGTTGTATTAGGACTAAAATTTCAAGTGAGTGAAAATATTTGCAATTAGGTGCATATAGGAGTTATTTGAGGTGACAAGAAGTGTGTTGTAAGAGAGAAGAAAGGTTTGTGATTCCATGACTTGAAAAGAGATGAATCAGGTTGATTAATGTATGAAAATGAACATTGCGAGAGAAGAATCATAGATCATAAGTTTTTGTGAGAGACAACATAAGGATAGTGATCAAAGTATTGCGAATACATCTACGTGGATTCTTAACACACATGGATTTGAAGCTTCATTTTAAGTGGAAGATTACAAAATATAAAGTAAAATATTGATCGAAGTGTTAGGAGTTAAAGCTTCCATGCAAGTAGTAGTTGGCTAAATTTCAAGTGGAAACTTGAATAAATCATTAAATTGATGCTCTAAGGTGAGTGAATGCTTTGAAACAGTGAAATCATTATAACATTTACAAGACATTTTTGTTAAAGTTAGTTTTTGGTTTAGTGGGTTTTTATCCCTTTAAGTTTTCCTACATTAAATATTGTCTCTCCATGTGGTCTCATATTGATTGCTTTTGAATGGTATTTGTTGATTCATCATAGCTAAATTAAGTAAATCGAATTATTTCTCAAACTTTGAATTAGCATTTATGCACCCCCTCTCAATGCCTAGAATTTCCAACAATTTGTTTCAGAACCTAGTCCTATTGCAACAAGTTTAATAACTTACAAGAGATCCTTGAGGAAAAAACATGGGTAAACTAGTTGAAGCAATTCTGAAAAGGAAGTATGAGAGTTCTCAGTCCCTGATTGATGGATTGAAAAAGGAAATCAAGCTTATGGAAGTTTATATTTTCCAAGTCATCAAAGAAATGGAATCTATAATTAAAATTGTGTTAAAAGATATGAAGTAAAAATATGATACCTACCTTAAACATTAAGAAGAGTTGGGAACCACGAAGGTTGAATTATAAGATGAAAACAACATACCAAAAATGTATGGAAAGATGGAGAAGAGTAATGTTCTTGATGAAATTATAGAGAGTCAAAGAGCAGCAAGAGACACGACATGTATAAGATTCAAAGGAGATCCTATGAAGAAGTGTGAGGCTGACAAGGATGGTCCAAGTATAAAAACAGGCATGAAGGAGACCAAGAAGACAAGATCAAGAAGACAAAACTCAATTAGGAAACCAAATGCATCAAGGTATGAGAGAAATTTTAATGGCTATTACTTTTCTTGTCATAATTTTGGACATAGAGCTAAGGAGTGTAAGAAGCATGTCATAGATGACCATCCATGGAGAGATAGTAGAGATGAAAGAGCTAGGAACATAATATGTTTCATTCAACCTGTCGAAGAGAAAGGACATATTGCTAAGTATTGTCTCTATGAATCATATAGTCAAAATTGGAGAAATAGAGATCCTAGAAGAAATAATCATGTTGTGTGTTTCAATTTTCTAGAAATTGGACATTTTTCAAATAACTATTATCAAAACCAACCTCTTAGGCATAGAAATAGAGTTAAAGAATTCAAAGGGCTAGTTAATAAAGTATACAAAGTGAAGACAAATCTTAAGGGTGAGTCTAAGTTAATTAGACTTGATGCAAACATTGAAAAGAATAAATTTGGGCATGAAACCAAGGAAAAGGACTCATAATCTAAGTTTGAAGAGACAAAAATAACAATAAAATAGTATGGGAAGATGAAAAAGAGACAAGGAAATAAATGACAATCATAGGAGAGGAAATATCAACAAAGGAACCAAAAGGTGATGATCAAGCCAAGAAGAGAGTAGACAAGCCTAATGAAATTCAAGAACTTTTACCTCTAGCTTTGATAGAACAAGTGTATGAGATGCATCATGTATGTTTGTTAGGCATAAAATGAGAATAATAAGATATATGTGATGAAATTTTCATACCTAGAAGTGCATCCAAGAATATTGATAGGGTCTCAAGGGAAAGAGGAGAACGGATACATTCATCATGTTGCTTTGATGACTATCTACTATTCTAAGGTGATCTAACAAGCACAATATGTATTTTATAGGATTTTAGAAGGCATATATCAGTTGAAAGAACTAAGGCATGTTCTTGGAAGTAATTTATCATGTGTAAAAGCTAATAAAGTTATTAAAAATGTTGCTAATGCATGATTAGTCTAAGGTATATTGTTTGAACACCTCTCATAATGTCTCTGTGGTTGTTAATTCAGTATAATATCTTGAAGGAAAATAATCTAAGTTCATGTCCTGTATAGGTGATTACTTATTAGATCATCAAGTGTTTCATTGCAAGTAATTCCTATTCAAGCTATGCAAATGTATTCTCTCTAACAATACAAATATATAAAAGAGGTGTCAAGGTATATCAAAGTTAATAACATGTGTTTTTGAGCACTAACAAAGTGTCCTAGCCCTAAAATGTGTAGTTATGTTCTTGTCATGGATTTATTAAATTCATTCTTGGTCCATTGATATTGTTCATGGGATGTTAAGTTGTCAAGAAGTGTGTCATGTCAATATTCCATATTAATATGTTATTTTCTGAAACAATTTGTGTTGATTCAACTATCATGGTGAGTATGTGGATTTATCAATGTGCATAAGATGTAGCAATATTTCAAGAGGGAGTGGTCCATGGATCAAATGCCAATTTTGTATGCTAAAGGAGTGAACATAAGGTGATTTGAGTCTAAATATGAATTACAATGATTTTTCAAGCTTATCCAATCTAGTAAGGTAAGAAACAAATGAATAAATGTGTATTAAAGTGTTATTAGCCAAGTTTTTTTAGTCCTAATTGAATACCTATTATCCAAATAACTATCCTAGCTATTTGGACAAATTGTATACATCTTTTGGATCTGATCTCTTCATTGCAAGGTTGTACACACTCAAGTTCACTTGGCACATTCCCTTGGTTGTATTTCCCCACAAAATTACCCTTATCCCCTTTAATTTTCCTTTTCCTCTTTGTTCCACTCCTCCCTTGCGCCTATCCCATGTGCATCCACCTTCTTCCTAATAGTTATTCACCCTATGCATGCGCCTCACACTTTCTTCAATCAGCTAAGTCCCTTGTCCTCTCGCGTGCCCCACACATCATCTTGTAATAGTTGTACCTTGATAATACATTCTCTACTGAATAGTTTTCCTTATTTCCTAACGTGCACTACACGCACCTTCATTTTTTCTTCTTCCCACACCTCATTCTTTCGCGCACATATCTTTGTGCCCTCATTTGTGCCCTTCTATGCTAGGTTATCCTCTAACACACTTGAGTGTGCCACACATGACCATTCAAAGCACACCAAAAGGGTGGTAGATACTTTCAACAAATCAACAAGTAACACATGGTAGAAATGACAAAATAGTTACACGGTTTGTCATCCTTTTAGCCAATTTGTGTGTGTCACATCTCTTGCATGCCTAGGTGGTTCTAGTATCTTCTAATAGCCATATCATTTTCTATAGAGCTCCGATCGGCACGCACATAGTCTTAATGAATAACTTCAAAGTAGGATATAGTGATAAACATTCAAATTCAAATTTAACAGATATAGTATGTGAGAAATGGGAAAATGTATTTCTAAGAATTAATGAGTAGATCTGATTGCTTCAACCACCCAATTTGATATGATCCAACCCCCTTCCTTCTATAACACACCAAAAATAATTTGGGAAACGTATTTGACATATTTATAGGTTGATTTACAGGCTGGCATTAAAAGCTTCTTATTGGTGTTTGTATTTCAAATATAGGTTTTTTCCTACTTCTTCTCTTTTTCTTCCACGGATTCATCTATAAATGTAAGAGCTAGGATCATTTCTTATGTTGGACATTTTGGATCCTTAGGAATTTTTCTAAGGACTTCATATTTTTGTATTTTGAGTTATAGACCTCTATATCTAGGATCTTGCATGTGGATATCATCCTCTTTCACCATTGTAACAGCTCTGTGCATTTCTAGAAGTAATAGAAGCATAATTTTGTGACTATTATCTATCCTAACGTGTTTGCATTCCTTCTTCTTTCCTTTTTTTTTTTGCATGCATCTCGTTGTGCCATTCTATGTCCCTTGCTTATTTGTATTTAGTTGTGTTCCATGAAACTAATCTAGTAAATACGTTTTATATCATGATACATGTACCTAGCATTCTTTCACATATTTCCTTTCATTTTTTCTCAGAATAGATAGTGTTCATCCCTCTTTTTCTAGTGTTATCACCTTTTAGTGTGGGTTTTCTTTCATGTTATCCTTATATCCTTGGCCCCTTGGTATTGTTAGCTAATTTTTCCCTTTCATCACTAGGAGTAGCGTGACAATAGAATTATTTAGAGGAACTAAAATTTTCGGAGATATGTCCTAAGCATGTAAGGCCCCACAACTTGGGGATAGTTCCAATGTTGTCACAAACAAATTAGTTCTTACAGATTCAAGACATAGGTGGGAGTTTTATGATCAACGCTTAGCATGCCTAGTTGGAAAAAAATGCAAGCTTGAATTTCATAGTACTAAGTTTTAGTGTGTGGACTTAGTATTTCTAGCCTTTCAAGGCTTATTTCAACACATTTTCTGACTCCCAACATTTTCAAATCTCTGTTTTAGCATCCGTAATCATATTTCATGAGAAGTGTGAATAAAAGGAGAAGTGTAACAACTAAATATTCTTTCGAGTACCTCTAGATGTCCTCGAGAAGAGTTCGTTCTAGAAATCCCATGCACACATCTCCATCTCCAACACGTTGTGCCCATTCAAATCCTCCTCAAAATAGAAAACTAGTGCACCTTGCAATGGTGCATCATCCACCTCCTCCACTAAGGAAATTTACTAATTTCACTAGAGGAAGTCCCCTAGTTTTCACCGTGCAACATGATATGCCAAATGGCACACTTAAAATTATTCCATACTTTACTGGTGAGAATAAAGTCACCCCTTAGGAGCATATCTAGGATGTAACAAATGTATGTTCACTCTACTTGATCACTCAAAACAATGTAGAATTCGGGATACTTGCAGCCTCTTTCAAAGGAAAAAAACTTCAATAGTACCGAGACTTGAGACTTGGATCTATTGCCACACTGAGATGAGTGGGAATAAATCTTTGCAATTGATTTAAAGATAAGTCAGATCACCTATCTCTGGTGGAGTAACTAACAACAAAAAGGAGGGAACCCACTAGCGGATGCATGATTTTAACATCAAATTTTAGAAGACTTGGGATAAAATCCCTCTTGTTGTAAGACCTATAGCCCAACATGATTTTATGTATTATCTAAAGGTGTTGAATAGCAATATCTTTGTCACGATTCAATCTATGGGAGGTAGGACTTTACCAACTGTTTATAATATTACAGTAAGGGCAAAAAATAGTCTTATTCAAGTGGGAAAGATAGCTCCTAGACCACTTATGCCCTTATTCCCAGAAATGTCGCAAGCACCCCAACCTTCTTTGGCCCCTATTCTTGTTCATGAGAAAAGCATGAAGCTTGTTGCATCAACATCCTACTCTTCAGTGCAACAAAAAAAAGATGAAGAATTGAAGACCCTGATTAGAAATGTATCAAAGAAGGTCATATCATTAGAGAAACAATAGGCGCGGGCCTATAGAGGTAGTTCTAATCATATGCATAGCCAAAGAGTTCATCCTTGGTGGAATCAATATGGAAATCAAAACTACATGCCCAACCAAAGAGAATGATAGATGGCATGTTGGTGCATGTCTTCCCTTGCAAGTTGTTCCTCCCATCCCCTCTCTTCCAATTACCTAGTGCAAAAAGTTAGGCACTTGTTCTAGTTCAATATCAATATCAATATCGGTGTGCTAATGCTACCCATGCATGAAGCCTATATGATCCAGAATTCTTCAACTTGTGAGCCTTCAACAAGTGCACCTGAAATAGAGAACCACGAAAGGAAAGAAGTTCTTCCTAACTCCAATCTGATTTTCTTTAGTACTAAAGAATTTTGTGCAATCAACCAAGTCAGTAGAGGACATGAGAAAACCGCATGCCTAAGTTATGGATAACACAAGATACAAAAAGAGAATGCTCGAGTCCGGCTCATAGGTCATAATTCCAATAATACAAGCATACTCTCAAAATTAGAAAGATGCACTAGAGGATCCAGAGTAAAATGATCAAATTCCTATACCTTAGGCTCTAGGAAAATCTCCTCCAAAAGTAGTGCATGCCCCTCCTTTGGTAGGTTGATCCTCTACACTAGCTAAGGTTATTTTCCCTTTACTCGAATAGTCAAGGAAGGATGTTGATATCCCAAAAATGCACAAGTCAGTGGGTCTTCCATTTAGCATTGTGGACCAGATGAAGAAGACAAATATCAATGTCATATTGTGGGATACTCTAACCATTCCATCCCAATAGGATCTACTACATGACTCCCTCCAAATTTCGTGCACTGATCTAACTATTCTTAAGCCATGCGCTTCTCTCAACATCTACTAAGAAGAGGAGAAGAAAGTAAGTAAATTTGTTAAAACCCACCCTTCTATATGTCCTTTATCATAGGTAAACACCTAGTGCATAATTACATGATAGAATCAGGTGCTAGTACCTCTATCATGCCTAATAATATTGATGATGTATTAGGTCTTAATTATAGCCCCCTAAAAAAATGATTCTTGTAACTTGATGGTTCAACTTGTCATCACCCTAGGAATAATCAAAGATCTTGAGCTAACCCTTCATGTATGCTAAATCCTCACCATAAATCAAGATGTGTCTATTATTGACCTATCTCATTTGTTTTCCCTATGTCTATCAAGATAATTTACTACAAAAGTGGGTGGTTACTTGTCTTCTGATTGGTCTCATATGTTAATCAAGACAAGGTATGGTACCCAATTTACCATATAATCTAAATTAATATTTAGCTATCATGTAGAGTCATATGTCCCATCCTCTGTCCAAACGAACTATCTAATCCAAGAAAAAAAGCATTAAATCCTGAATAGTATCATCTCCCACCTTCTATTCCTAATCTAGTACTTTATGAATGGGAAGAGAGTCACCATAAATTTGACCCATGTGTTGAAGAACTAGAAGCCTATGAAACTAGACTTGGTACTTATGACATTCTTGAAGAAGAAGTGTTGCCACACATTCTCAAGAAAGATCAAGTTGAACCTTGTCTATGGAAATTATATTTTGATGGATCCATAATTTTAAATAGCATGGGAGTAGGAGTGGTTCTCATTTCCCTAAGGATGATATTTTTATTCGCTCATAGGTTAAAATTAACACGTTCTAACAATGTGGAAAAGTATGATGCATTGGTGCATGATATGCTTATCACTAAAAAGAAGAAGATTAAGGTGTTGTAGATATTCAAGGATATAGAATTGTTTATTCATAAAGTTAGCAAAAAGTGCTAGAAAAGAATAAGCTTCTCAAATCTAATAAACATATAGTTTGGCACCTCCTTGAGAGATTTTATGCTCGAAATATACAGGTTCATTTGGCTCATTGTTATCTCATGCTGAAGAATTTTTCAAAGGAAAAACTCAGCACATTAAGATGGTGATTATACCATCCATTCTAGACAACAATACCAGATAACAAGTGTTTGAAAGTGATGCACAAATCATCTTGTTCATTCAAAATTAAGTTGAGTTCTCATCAAACATGCAAGCAGACTTCCATGACAACTATCATGATCAAGTTATTCAACCAAGTCAAATAAGCTTCCTAAATGGTTGGTCACCTTAGAGAAAATGTTTAGCCTTGATGATGAGTTCAAGGGTGAAGAAAGTATATGTGCACCGAGAAAGAATCTGCTTCCTGTACCACTATTGTGTGTGGAAAAGAGTTTTACTCGAGTAAATCTTACACGCATGATGAAAAGAAGGAATTTATCTCTCTCTCAAAAATACAGTGATATCTTCTCATGGGAGTATGAATACTTCAAAGGTTTTGATCCAAGTATTTCTCAACACTCTATTAACCTTGATCCTGGTATCAAGCCCGTTAGACAGAAGCAGTGACCAATCAATCCAAAGATAGATCCCCTCATGAGAAAGGAATTATCCAAACTCATTAAGGTGAAAATTATTTTTCCCATCAAGTACTCTACTTGGGTCGTGAATCTAGTTCTAATGTACAAGAAGAATGGTGGAATCAAATTTTGTGTTGATGTTAGAGATTTGAACAAGGAATCTCTAAAGGATCATTATCCTTTGCCTTCAATGAAGAAGATTTTGTAAAATGTGGTTGGTGTGCAAATATTTTCAATGTTAGATGGGTATTTAGGTTTCAATCAGATCCTGGTCAAGGAAGAGGATTAATTCAAGATAGCATTTACAACCAAGTGGGGAACATATGCATATCAAAATATGCCCTTTGATCTCATCAAACATAGGCACTACATTTAAGCACGTCATGGACATTGAATTCAAAGGTTATATTAATGAGTTCATCTTGGTTTACCTCAATGATATTATAGTCTTATTAAAGCAAAGTGTGGATAATATGGTGCACCTAGAGAAAGTATTTGAGAGGTGCAAAAAGTATGAGGTGTCTCTTAAACCCAAGAAGTGTAATTTTACAGTGGCACATGGAAAGATTTTGGGCCATTTGGTTTCAAAGTATGGCATCAAAATTTATCCTAAACATGTTTCAACCATCCTATCTCTTTATCTATCGGTGAAAAAAGGGCCTGCAGTCCTTCCTCGATAAGATCAATTTTGTTAGGTGCTTTATTCCTAAATTTACAGGACTAGTTCGACCCATCACCCTAATGCTCAAGAAGGACATAACCTTCAGATGGAAAACAAAAGGAAAAGAGAGCTTCAACAAAATCAAGCAATAAATTTCTTTCATGCCAACACTTATTAACTTGATTCTTCCAAGGATTTAATCCTTTATGCTTATGGTGCTGATACAAGTGTTCTTTGCTGTCCTAACACAAGAAAATGAACAAGGGCTGGAATAACCAGTGGCTTTCTTCAGCCAAATGTTGAAGGATTATGAATTAAGATATATTCACATGGAGAAGTAGGTCTTCGCCATCAAGCACACGCTCAAAAAATTAAAAAGTATTCTCAGCACAAATCATATCAAGGTGGTAGTTTCCTAATATTTTGTCAGAGAATTCATCATGGGAGAAGAAATCAATGAGAAGAGAGTATGATGGGTGACCAAAATTATGGAATATGATGTGACTATCAAATTCATAAAGTTGGTAAGAGGTAACGTGCTCTGTAAGTAGATTGCTGAAGATATGTAGAATGAATATGAGACTTTATTGTTTCTGGATGAGGATCTCCCACCCACGTAACTTGAGAAGAATACGGACTACGATGCGGATGACTAGATGAAGGACATGATCACATTACTTTCCGAGGGTACATACCCTCCCGCTTTAAACAAATCAAAGAGAAGACATATGAGGTTACAATCTATCCCTTATGTTTTGATTGATGGAATTCTCTTCAAGAAAAATCTTGATGGTGTGTTGTTAAGATATATCAATGAAGCATAGAATAAAAAAGTATTAGTAGAATTTCATGATGCATTATCTTGTGGAAACTTCTCTACCAAAACTACTGCAATTAAGATCATAATGATAGATATATTTTGGCTTACTCTTTTTGCGGATGCACACAAGTGGGTCAAAAAATGAAAGGAATGTTCTTTCTTTGTAGGAAAGAAGAGATTAGTAGTGCTTCCCCTCCGACCAATCCAAGTGGATCAACCTTTTGTGCAATGGGGTCTTGACTTCATAGGAATGATCAATCCACCTTCAAGTGCTAGACATAAGTGGGTGTTGATAGCTACAGAATACTTCACCATATCAATAGAAGATGTCATGCTCAAAGAATCAACCGAGTTCATTATCCTTGAATTTCTCAAAGATATAGTCACAAGGTTTGGCTTTGGTAAAACCATTATCTCCGATAATGCAAAATCCTTCCTTGGTACTAAAATCACTGATTGGGCTCTAAATTTGGGAATTTACCTAAAGAATTCTTCTAAATATTACTTGCAAGGAAATGGTATGGTAGAGTCAACAAACAAGAAATTGATTAGGATCATGAAGCACGCAATGAATATCAACCAAAGACAGTGGCATATAAAGGTCTCACACACACTTTGGGAAGATAGAATCACAATTAAAAGGAAACATGAACTTCTTCTTAAAATATTGTCTATGGAAAGGAGGATACCCTTCCTTTGATGATGGAGTTGAACTCTTTGGTGCTTTCCCAATAACTAGAGTTTGAAGGTGGAGACTAGACAAAAATTGCAATGGTAAATTTGGTTAATCTTGAAGAGTCAAGGAACTCTGCCATGATTAGGCTAGAGCAACATCAACAAACAATAATGAAATGGTTTGATAGAAAGGCTAGGCCTCAATATTTCAAATTTGGGTACCTAGTCTAAAAATGGGATGTTGATAGAGCTAAACTAGGGAATCATTCAAAGTTTGATGCACTTTGGAGTGGCTCATACATAATTAGTTCATGCAAAGAGGCTAACTCTTTCGAGTTAACTCATTTTGATGGAGGTGCACTTTGTAAGTCCTAGTAAATGGGATCTATCTCAAACCATTCCATTAAGTTTTCTACATCATTTTGTATATATTAGAGTAGTTTCAATTCCTCTAAGTGTGATATGTGCACATTGTTTTTTTGTACATAGTTCCTTTTTATCGTGTGCTTCCTACATGCACTCTTCTTTTGCTTCCAAGATGTTGGCAATTTTCAACAATATGTAGGATTCATAATAGATTTAATGAATGATCCTTTAAGTGACTTCAAGGGTAGTTATTCAAAGTTACAAATCATAATTTCATGATTACATAGTAGACTCCATGCCCAATGGATTCTCTAGGCTACTTGATATCCTTCATCTAACAGGTAGATGGCCCCGAAAGTCACCAAAACTGTTATCCAAATAACTCTCCTAGTTATTTGGACAACTTGTATACATCTTCTGGCTCTGAGATCTTCATTGCAAGGTTGCATGTGCTCAAGTTCACTTGGCACATTCCCTTGGTTGAATTTCCCCATGCGCTTCCCCTTCTTCCCTTTCATTTTACTTTTCCTCTTTGTTCCACTCCTCCCTTGTATACATCCTCTAGGAATCTACCTTCTTCCTAGCATCTATTCAACCTATGTGCACATCTCACACTTGATTAAATTAGCTAAGTCATTGGCTCTCTCTTGTGCCCCGCACATCATCTTGTAATAGTTGTGCCTTGGCGATGATGAATTCTTCGCTAACTAGTTTACCTTATTTCCTCATGCACGTTGTATGAGCCTTCCTTATGTCTTCTTCCCACACCTCATTATTCCAAGCACATATCTTTGCACCCTCCTTTGCACCATTCTATGCCAAGCTATCCTCTGACATGCTTGAGTGTGCCACATGAAACTAGTCAAAGCGCTCTAATAAGGTGCTAGATCCTTTCAACAAATCAATGAGTAACACATGGTAGAAAAGAAAAAAAATTTTCACAATTGGTCATCCTTTAAGATAATCTATGTGCGCCACATGTCTTACATGCCTAGAAAACTCGACATCTTAATGACCATATATTGTGCTCTGAGCTCGATCGGTGCGTGACTAGTCTCAATCAATAGCTAGTGATGTAGGCTACAGTCTAGACATTCAAATTAAAATTCTTGGCATATATGGTAGGTGAGAAATGGTAAAATTTCTTTCTAATAATTAATGAGTATATTTTATTGCTTCAACAACCTGATTTTATATAATTTTCCCTCCTTCCTTCTCCAACATGCCAAACAGAATTTAGGAAACATATTTGACAAATTTGTAGGAATATTTACAAGCATTAAATGCTTCTTGTTGGTGGTTGTATTTCAAATTCAGTTTTCCCTCCTTCTCTTCTTCTTCCATGGATTCATATACAAATATAAGAGCTAGGCTCATTTCTTATGTCAGAAATTTTTTATCCTTATGATTTTTTAAGCTAAGGACTTCATATTTTCTATATTTTGAGTTGAAGAGCTCTAGATATGGCTCTTGCATGTGGATATCAACCTCTTTCGCCATTGTAAAATCTCTATGCATTTCTTAAAGTAATAGAAGCATCATTTATTTACTATTCTCTATCCTAATGTGTTTACATTCCTTCTTCTTTCCTTTTATTTTGCATGGCATTCTCAACATTCCATTTTATGTCCCTTGTAGCTCCTTATTTAGTTGTGTTCTATGAAACGATCTGTAAATACGTTTTATGTCGTTCTACATGTGCCTAGCCTTATTTCACAAATTTCCTTTCATTTTTTTCTTAGAACAAATAGTGTTCATCCCTATTTTTCTTGTGCTATCGCCTTTTAGTGTAGGTTTCCTTTCGCATTATCCTTTTATCTGTGGTCCTTGGCATTGTTAGCTTAGTTTTACCTTTCAACATTAGAAGTAGTAGTAGCGTAGAATTAGATTAGATAGAGGAACCAAAATTTTCTAGAGATCTCATGTAAGGTCCCACAAGTTGGGGAAAATTCCATTGTTGTCACAAATAACTTGGTTCTTCCATATCTAAGACATATGTGTGAGTTTAATGACAAAAATACCCTAGCATTGTGAAGAAAATGTATCTTCTCATCATGATTTTGACAGAGGTGTGGTAGTCTCTCTCAAGGAAGATCTATGTTTTAAAGGTCGAGTCTTGAATAAACAATTAGATTACAATAAGGTTCAAATTCTAAAAGTATGTCTTATGCCATTTAAAGAACTAAAGGGAAATTCACCATCAAAAGTGCTAGAGTGTTAGGAATGAATGGAATAAAAGAGTGGAGCATTCAGACTATACGAAATATTAAAAAAGAAAAGAAACATTAACATTTTGTTAGAAACCTTTAAAAATCACTAATACTATAGTTTGGTGAGTAGAGAAGAGAAGGTTTTTCTCCATGTTCACATTTTAGTGCCTAATCAATCCTAGTGTCAAGATTACAAGATGAGGAATTTTTTCATAGACCTATCAAAGGTGATTAGAAGCATTGAAGGCAAGAAAAACTCAAATGATAAGGAAAAGAATCCTCTCGGGATAACTATGTAAAACCCTTAGGGTTTAAGGATAAAAGGAGGGAAAAATATTATAAATTCAAAATCTAAGACTATAAAATTAAAAAAACACTACACTTGACTTCTTGTCTAGATGGAAAAGTGAATTTATTAAGAAATAACTTCAATTAATGGGAATATATGATAGTTTTCATACAATATTGTATCTCTACATTGAAGACCTAATTAGGACCCCGTTCTTGTGGATTTCAAGCATTTTTTTGCAAAGAAAGGTTACGTGAAAATTTTCATAGAGATATAAATCCCAAATGTGTACTCAAAATAGTGATTTTTTTATAAATTGAGTCATTTCACTAAAATATGTACTTAATTTTGTTATGATATAGGTATAGTAGAGAGGAATAGGTCTAGAAAGTGAAGTAGAGAGAAAATGAAAAAATAATTAGGAATTGAGTCAAACCCTTGTACCCACAACTAGACATGGAAAAAAGGTACTCAAAAGTCATCTTATTTTTCTTGGGTGGTTGGTAGATGGTTCCAACCTATAACTCACTATCAACCTTCCTCTTGAGGAGAAAAATAGGATTCTTTTTGCAAAAGGAGAACAAACGAGTTATTTCTTGTGATTCCAATGGACTAGAGGGTTTTTTTTTTCATGAGTATAGGATAGAGATAATTTTATAGGATTTTAATCAATCATTTTTAGCTTTTGAAGTCAAGAGTGTGGGTTTTGGAGGTTTCTTGAGTTGAGAAAAATAAGCAATTAGCAAGCTTAAAGGGATTGATTGGTTTGTTGGATCAACCTAACTTGTTTGAGAGTGTATAAGTTTTGATGTTCCCTCCTAATACTTGATAAAGTGCTATAAGATGTTGAAGATGATAGGAGAGTGTACATATGATGAATAAATAGTGTAAGTTGTAACAAAATAGTGATATATTTTGGAAAATCTATGTTTGTAGAATTACATCCTGTTGATTGTATAAGGATGAAACACATTAGAGTTATCATGATGAAATGACATAAATGATGATTCTTTTGTGATAAAAATTTACAAAATCATTAAAATCTAGCATGTGTCAAGGAAGAGATAGTGGTCTAGGCATGTTGGTGGATTATGAGATGATATTTGGGAATTATTGTTAAATATTGTTAAGAATGCTTTGCAAAAACTCTTGAAGACCTTGATAAAAATTATGACCATTATTTTGGTATGATGATCATGTTTTGTGTCTCAAACTTTAGGTTCTTAAGAATATGGATATTTATTACATCTAATTGAGCACTGGAGGAATGTAATATAAGATACCTATATGTTAGAGGTTGTCAAAGTTCAGGTCAAAATGCACTGAAATAGAGCTATTGGGACCTATATATAATTTGGAGGAAAAATGGATATAATAAGAAGCTAAGGGTTTGTAGAAGGTAATCTAGTAGAACATGATAATCACCCTCAAAGGAGGTTTCTAAAGTACATGGGAACATGGTATAGTCTATAAAACATATTCTCAAAGGATGTACATGCGTTGAGTGCTCAAATAATCAAGGTAATAGAGAAAGGAGGTAGAGTATGCAACTTTTGTTTGAGTTGTTATTAGCACAAGTCTAAAAGGTGTTCTATAGTAAAGATTAATACAAAGTAAAAATAAATACATTCTCGGGGGAGCTGTTTAAATGTTCAAGATATGTCCATGTATCTTATCTGCTGCTAGTTGGAGTCAAGAAGAGAGAATACATTCCTAGGGGAGCTTGTGAACAATTCTACCTACATGCATTGTTGTCATTGGTTTTCATTTCTTTCATATCAAATTAGTCAAGTATCATTTGTTATATATGTAAAATGGGGAGAGTGTTTTCAGAAATAATGAATGAATGTTTTGAAGGTGTTGGTGTGATTAATTTCCATCAAGGTTTCCGAGTTTTATTCCATCAATGACAAAGGGGCAGATCGTTTAACCCTATTGCATTGGTGTTATCATTAATGTGATATGGAATTGATGGAAAAGGATTATTGAGATGGTAGTGCCTTCTCAAAGTGGTTAGTATCTTCACAATGTGGCTTCATGGTGTTTTGTTGATCAATAATGATAGTTTCAACATGTTAAGTTCTTGATTAGTGTGGTTGGTGCTCACTAAAAGTATGATGATTCTTGGTGTAGTCTTCTAAGGTGTTCCAAAGGTCTATAATGATGGTTAAAACATGTGTAATGGATTCTATGGTGATCATCAGGTCAAGAGTTGTAAGTCATTATTGGAACTAGCCCATTTAGGCTTAGTTCAAGAGCCTAGTAAGGTGTATGAAGTCAATGTAGGCCATTTCAGGCCTATGCAAGTATGATAAGTGTCTAGGAACACTGTCTAGAGCATTTGTGTGCAGATACATGTCATAATTCATCTCTTGGAGGTTTTTGAGTACCTATGTGGGTCTCTGTATAAGCATGATCTCTAAAGAAAAGAAGTAAGTCCTTGTACAAATGAAATGGGAAGTTATTTATATAGTTAACCATGATCAAAAATATATTGTAAATGATGGATATGGTAGTTTTGAAGTTGTATTCAAAATTTTATGACCAAAGAATGATTTTTGTGTAAGATATTGTATTTTTACCAAAACTGGGCTAAGAAAGGTATGCAAAAATAGCTCCCTAACTTCTTAGAATATGATGTAAATTGATAATATTTATTTAGATAAATCATAAGATACTTTTTTAAGGGCATGAGAGAATAATTGTTTTCAAAAAGTCGCGTCAAAAGGAGGAAGGAAAAGAAAGTTCTCTTCATTTTTCTAACACCGTCCAAACCATTTCTTTGCAATGATAGAGGGAAAATGATTTTTAAGGGAATAAAAACACATGTGATAGATGTTAAAAACACTCAAGGCTATAGAGGAGTCTCTCTAGTCTAATTTGGTGGTATTTTTATCCTATAGGTGTGACTATACAGTATGTATTTTCCATTGTTTTGAAGGATTTTGAGTATACGATCCTGATTTGAAGGTTATAAGATGAATCTCATGTTGTTGAAGAAGGTATGTGATGTTTTTTTATGGTTCATGAATATTTTTAGGCAAGTTCATTGCATATTTGGTGTGAACCTAGTACATATTTCTCTCTTTCCGCTAAAGGGCAGTTAAGCCAAACCAATCATGAGGTTTTGAATGAGGTTTTATGTTTAAGCCTAATGTTGACATGAAAAATGAATAAGAAAATATGGTAACGGTCCAAGGTGACATGATTAGGCTCATGGTTTACTCTTATGAAGGGTTTTTTGGTCTAAATCCTTTTTTTCTGTAACTACCCCATATGTTTAGTAAAGAAGAATGAGAAAATAAGGTGGTATTAAGGATTTATCTTCACAACCCATACTCACAAGTAGTTAGAGATGGATTAGGGATATCATTTGATGTATTTGTGGCATTGGATGGTAATGTGAGTAAATTTATGTTAGTAAGGAGTCTCCGGGTTAAGATTATTTTGTGGTACCTTAAACACCACTTCACTCACTCCCGAGAAATGAATGAATTTCAAGACCATATTTCTTAGTTTGGTGATTGAAATTGGTATGGTAAGTTGTAAAAGGATAGGGGATTCTAAAAAAGTGACTTAGAATTTTTCCTAAGTATGCATTACAAATCATGCAAGGTTGACCTATTTTCCATGGAATTATTTTTTTATAAAATTGGTGTGTTGCACATCACAAAAATTCTCCTTAAAATGTGTTTTTGAAGTCATTCCTAGTTGGGTAAGTGTGTAATCTTTCTCAAGAATTGAATATTCTCTCTACATGAAAATCAACTAGTAAATTACTTGAATGCATGTTTTATGTAGAGTTTTAGGATTCTCTAACTCCTATTGACAGTTGAAGGGTGTCTAAAAACCTTAAACATCATGCTAAATCCTAGATAAGTTCTTTAAGAATTATTACTATGTCTATTCAAGATTTTCTATGACCGGTATATAGTCCTCCATGATTGTGGATTGATGACTGCAAAGGAGAGATGTGCAATATACTCTATACTTTGTCTTGATGATATTTAAGATATGGTTATTGATAAAGTCCTCTGACAGAACTAGTACACATGAATTCATTCTTAATATGAGTTCATAAGTATGCTTCATCTTCATGTTCAAGCATGTAGCAATTTTTCTAGCACATAGTGCTCTTATATGTGCTCCAATGAAGTGTGTAGAATAATGGCGAAGAATGAGGAATGCAAATAGGTTATAGGGAATATTTATATGATTTTGTAAAATTCTATCTTGTTGAAAAATATTATAGGATTATTCTTTCATTCAGTGGAGAATATGAAAAATTCATAACAATTGTTACAAATCGAGAACAGAGGAAAATTTGGAATCTTGAAAAAAGAAGAAAAATAACATGGAGTTTAGAAGCCTTCAATTATCATTATTTTACTTCTAATAATCTTAAAATCATTTCCATGTTATGAGGTTATAATTGTACCTTTTCAAATGTAATGATGATATCTATAGGAAATTTTTGTGTGAAGACTATCCATCTCCTTGTACCATTTGTAAGGGAATTTAGGTGAAGATTCATTAGAAGGTGAAGTGTAAGAGTAATTTTTGTGAGTCTTCCTTGTTAAAATACAATATTTTTGTATGAAATATATTGTTGTAGGATGAACCTATTATTCATAATAACTAGTGCAATCGAGTTAAAAGATGGCTGTGAGACAAAAAAGCATGTGAAAAGAGAGATATGTTTTGAAGGGAGTTAGTGGAGAGAGTTTGGGAGTCACCTAAGTGTGTGTGAAAATGTGTTGATGATATGTAAACTCTCTACTTTGGAATTGTTCACAAAATCACAATTAAACATTGTGGTTCTACTTTCAATTAGAAAATGAAAGATATAGCTAGTGAATTAATTTTGATTATGCTTAAAATCAACAATTGCAAGAGAGGAAAGAATATGAACTCATGAATACCAACAAGTTTTATCCCGAGAATCCTCCAAAGGAGGAAAATCAGCTAGGAAGGAAAAATGATCTTTCTTCCCACTTTTTATTGGATAATTCAATTAAGAAGTACATAATTTACAATAAGTATGAAAAATAAGTAGATAATATCTCACACTTCCTCCCAATTATTTGTTTGCTCTTCCTCAACACTCCTTTCTTCTATAAACACAATTCCAACACTAATAATTTCTTTCTCACTTGCTTTCATGCTTCAATAATCCAAAAATATGCTTCCTACATGTATTTATAGCCTTTCTCATGTCCTCCCATGAATCGAAGGATGGTAAGGTCGTGGATGAGAAGAAACACAAACAACCTTTCCAATTGTGGGCTGTTCATTTCGAATTTTATTTTTTGTCTGAAAGAGCTAGAACTGTCATCAAATAGATACTAGTGGTCATAGCACCGCCACCTTGGCTTGGTGGAAGTTATAGGACCACTACCCAATATGGGCGGTGGTTACAGTAACCGACACTCTACACGAGTGGCGGTTCTATTAACATAAAGATAGAACCTCTATTTCTTCATTTTCATTCTTTGGTGTTGGCATACAAAGAAAAATATAAGATAAGTATAGGGAAAACATCATTCCAAATGTTTTATGGAATTAAATAAACTATGCCAATCGAATGAATTGTATGAAGTCTTTGCATTTCAATATTTACATAGTTAGAATTGATAATTTTTCACCAAATAATTGAACGATAAAATAAATAATGTAAAAGGTTAAGGAGGAATACCTATGATATATAGGTTGAATGTTAAATGCACACATATTCGAGTTTATCCCACTAATTGAAGAGAAATATTTTTTTATCTAGGAAGGACTACTCGTAGATATAAAGCAAGACCACCGAATGATATTAAATAGCAAGGGCGGGATGGATTGCCTAGCAATTGCTAGTTCCGGAAGTATGAAACTTCCTAGATGGTTTTTGATTGACTATTTTTATCAAATCAATAAAAGTAAATACGATAAATAAAGGTATTATTCTTAACACTTTGATTTAGGTATCTTAAAACGTTATCAAAAAAATATATTAAGTAAAGTATTGAAATATAAATGAATCTAGCATCGACAAGGTATGTTTCTTATTGAGACAGGTCACAAGAGTTTTAGGTAAGGTCACAAAGGTATCTAGTAAGGTCTGGGTGGAGTTTAGGTGATGTTAGAGGTAGTTTGGTGAAGGTTAATAGAAAACACAATGACCAATATCGGTCTGGTGACCGATGCTAGTAGAGAGGGGAGACCGATGATGGTTAGGGTGAATGATGTTGGTAGGAGAAACTAGATAGTAAATTATAAAAAAATATTTTAGGGTTCTCTGTGATTACATAGAGAGTGTAGGTAGTGTGGGTTGGGTCATAATATGGCCGAGGAGAAGGTTTAGAATGAAAAAAGGCTTGGGATGGTTGAATAATGGGTTGGTGGGAAGAAGGTGATATATAGGCAACAAAGGAAATAAACTACTGAAAGGAGAAAAAGATCTACAAAAGGAATAAGAAAAATGATTAGAATCACAATACTTACTTGATGTCTTGCAGATCTTGGGAGTTATAATGGTTGATGGTTAATCGGATAAGAACTGTTTGATTCTAGTGCCATGGAAATATGAATTATTTGATCCCATGATTAGTCCAACGTTCTAGAAAAATGAACCAAATGTTTTTCGTACACTATTGTTGTGTGTGTTTGTCATCTGGATGTAGGAGGGATTGAAGATTCATGCTTAAAGGTAAAGTTTTCTTTCTCGGCTTTCTAGAAAGGTAAAGTTTTCTTCTTAACTCCACATATTTTTGAATTTATGGCTCGGTGGAGTTTTTGTGGGAAATTTTCCCTCGACAGGCCTGTCGGCCAATAGGAGGGTGCCACGTCACCATCGGAGCAATCGGGAGGAGGGAGAAATATTTTGAATTTTTACCAAGTGTGGGCACAATGGGAAATTTTCCCATGCAAAACCCAAGCCAATGGAAGGAGGCCATATTTTCTCAAAAGGGCGGAGGTGGAGTCAACTTTGAATTTTTACCAAGTGTTTGGTGGGGTTCAGAGAGGAAAATTTCAGCCTAAGGGCCCACCGGTGAATAATATGCTGCCATGTGTCCTTAGGCCGAAGGGATGGCGGAGCGTGGAGGGAGACATGGAAAATTTCCAAAGTGTTTGGTGAGGGTGCTAAGGATAAATTTTGGCCTGCACGCCCACCAACTAGTGAGATCACGCCACGTGTCACTGTAACGGTGGGGGTCGGAGGTGAGAAAGGAATTTTTCCTTTTCACCCAAGTGCGAAAAAATGTGAAGAAGAAAACCCGCCCCCAAAATCCGAGCCAATCAGATCGTGCCACGTGTCCCGTGTGTGTCGGAGCTTCAAGCGCGGGGAAAGTTGGGAATCTTTCCCAAGGCAAAATTGGAGAAAATGAAAAGTAAAGCCCACGTCTAATAGCATCATGCCACGTGTCTAGTTCAGGGAGGGTGATCAAAAGTGATGGAAAATTTGAAGTAGAGGCCCACAATGAATCACGGTGTGCTGTAGACATCAAATTTGTGTCTTACGACACCCTATGCCCGGCATCTCATTTCACAACCTAACCTCACCTCCTAAACCTTACACAATTATTTATTAATTACCTTATAATTAATAAATCCACATCTCCAAACCTGCCACCTCATTTCGCCACCTCATCATGACCTAGCCCTAACCCTAAATTAACTTAATTAAGACCTATAACTTGGTCTACATCCACACCCATGACTAATTACTCCTCACCCGCACCAAAGTCAACCTAATAATGACTTGACCAAGCCCACAACTAATCCCTCGGGAGAAAAGGAAGGAAAGTTGGCTATTTTACTAAAAATAGCCCACTTTGACTTAACCGACATTGGTTCCTACTCGACCGCCGTTGGTTACGTAACCGCCATCGGTTCCCTGTAAATGACCTCCCCCAACCAAAAGAAAAGACCCCGAATTCATTTGAAAGATCCGAATTCACTTGGCAGAGTAGAGACAAGTGAAGGAAAGAGAAGAGTTTGACAGAGAAGGACATCGAGCCCAAGACTGCAACTGAGTAACTAGAGCACAGTGACACTCGTCCAAGCATTGGGAGAGAAGATAGCTCACTTTTGATTGTCGGATCATCCCACCTGAGCCTTGCCTTTGTCATCACAGTCCTTGAACCTGTATCTTCATCAAGAACTAGTAAGTGGTGTCTTGTACGTTTTTAAATACCATTTCTTGAACTTCTGATTCATAGTAATTATAAGCTCACTCCTAGATCTACTACCCGATAGCACCCTACATCTAAATTTCATTCCTCTACCCTTACATTTCCCCAAGAATAGCTCCCACACTCTCTGAGTCTTCTCCATCACCCTATTTCCTACCCCTAATCATTTACCAACCTTATAAACACCATAACCACCTTACAGACCAACCTTCATTGAAAGCCCCTAAATCACTGCCCCTACCGATATCGGTTATCAGCAACCGGTACCGGTTATACATTGACCGGCATCGGTCACTGTGACTCAAACCAAAACCAGCCTTTCCTCAATTGCCTTTTAACGAGGTAACTAAATTGTGATTTCACAATAACTTCTTTGTTAGCATTTGTGTTAATTCGTATTAAAAGGGGAACTGACCACCTTCAAAAGGAAGTCTAATATTTCCTGGGCCCAAGGTAGTTCCCTCATTTATTGTCTAACTATAATCTGGTGGTCTTGCATTCTTATTCACAGGTAGTCCTTCCCAGACAAAAAGGAGTTCTTCGCAATCGATCTGATCTCTCTCTACGGTACGTGCACACCCTCCCAACACCCAACAGGTATTCCTCCTAGCCCTAACCTTTATCTGTTTCTCAAGGGAATGAAAGGATAGAAGCAACTCTATTCTAAGAATGGAAACATTCTGTGTGAAACATTTTGGCATGCCCGGTGGGACCCTTCTCGGGTTTCTTTCTTTCTTGCTTGCTTTAATATAGGGAGCACACTTGCTATTTTCTTCTTCTAAATATTCACAAGATATTTTGTTATTTTGGTAAAAGAATTTGTTTTTCTTCCTCATCTTTGCTTTAGTGAAAGTCATCTCCTTTGCTTCATCGAATATCATTTTTGATTTGGGTTTAAAACACGTGCATCACATTCTTGCTTGCTGTTTTTAATTCTAGTGAACGTAGATTAAGTAACAGGTCGTACACGTGGGGGTGATATCCACGGTATTGACAAGAAATTAATCTTACTTTCACTGCACAACACATACCAAATCACATCATAATCAACACAACAACTCAAACATCCCCCCCTTTTTCCATGGTATTCCTCCGCCCGATTGAGGTAACCTTATAAGCCAAAACAAACTTGACATCTCCCTTAGGTATTTTGTTTAGGATTGACATCATCTTGCGTCTAAGGCATAAGCCCACAATAATTAAAACTAATCCTAGGGTTAGTCTCTTGATTTGCTTGTGCATCTTGCTTGTTTTTTTTATTTTGTTTCTCTGTCATACACTGTTTCAGTGATCACTTCAGAACAGTTTGGTGGGTATACTAAGCATTGTTAATCCCGAACTAGTAGCTTCTTACATCTTCTCTTTTCTTTCACAGTGACCGACACCGGTCCTATTCTACCGACATCGGTTATTCGACCGATATCGATTCTTGTCTTTCACGCCTTCCCGAAAACCAGCAACCTACCCATTTCCAACATTTTTGTGGCTGTTTTTGTTCCTGATAGATTGAATCCCTACTATGTACTCTTGTCCATGGTTGTTATCACTCGAAACAAGCCGCAGCCATGGTTTCACATGCCTGTTCCGTGCCTTTTCCTGAATCACCCCCTTCACATCCTATGGGGAATCCTACGGACACCAGTGATGTTCCCAAAATCCCTGTAGGAGATAAGGAATTTGCAAAAATTTTGGATGCTAATCCTAGCGCCGTATAGTACTATTTGTCTCATACCCCTGACCATACACCCGACGGTCAACTCCTTGTTGGTATGCCTATTAGTATAGCTGCTCACTTAGCTCCTTCCCCACCTAATAACTCCGCCTTACCTTCTTCATCCTTAGCCCCATCTCCCAACTCAGTGGCTTCGGGGTTCATACGGCATAGATTGGCTTTCCTTTGGTTAATCTGGGGCCCCACATATCATTACCACTAACTGCTCCTACCTCGTCTCTCTCACAGATTGCCCCTTTCATAACTTGCTCTCTGCCACCTATCCACACGAGCTTTCCTTCTCAAGCTCCACCCACCTTTTCATTTCCACACACTTATCCGGTGGCTTCAACATCTTATATAGGACATCCCTATTCGGTCACCTCAACATATTCGTCATCAATACCTTATAAAAATTTAGCCCCGCCATTATCTAGTAGTGGATCTTGGCCTAATCCTCCTCCGTTTACAACAACCACACCATCATCTTACCCAACCACTGATTTAATCAAACAAATGATGGACAAGATGCAAAATCTGGAGGCTTCTGTTTCAGGAAGCCGTAGCACCCTGACATACGAGCAAGTTTTTCGGAGCCTATTCATCCTTTTGTCCCCCTTCATTCATATCCTCCTCAATGGGAATTACCAAAATTTACTCATTTTAATAGTAAGGAGGATCCTCAACAACACTTGCGATCATTTAGACATGCCTGCTATCTGATTGCTCATGATGATGCCTTACTACTTTGTACCTTTCCCATGTCCTTATCAGGACCCGCCTTGGAGTGGTACAGTGCTTTAACCAACACTCAATCTTCTCTTTTAACCAATTAGCCCAATCTTTCTTGGATCATTTCTCCATTAATATTTCCAAGAAAGTATCCATCACCGACCTCTATGCCATCCGACAATTTGAAGATGAATCTATCACAAATTTCGTTGGATGATGGCGGGGCCTCATCAACCAACTCACTTATGCCTTACCTTAGGCCAAACTCATCAAACTCTTTACGCGGGCTGTCGCTAAGCACATTTCTCCCACCCTCCAAATTCAAACTTTCCGCACCTTTGATGAGGCCTTTACTATGGCTCGAAACTAGAGATTCGAGCCTTAGAGGAAGAGAAATTGTGGTTGCGCAACAAAAACCCTAATTTCCGAACCCAAGACTCCACCAACAAACCCAACACCACCAATTCTCATGCATTGACTGCTTAAAAATCAAAAGGAGCTGTACATGCGGTGATGGTCAAATCCCAAGCACCGTCTAGTACCCCACCAAAAACCACCTATAAGTATAAAGCCGAGCCCATCAATTACACTCCCTTGGGAGAAACTTATGGTGTGATCTTAGAAAAATTGCTCAAAGCAGGAGCTATCACCTTACCTCCTATTAAACCTCACTCTGGGTTTGATTCCACCCGCTATACCTTCTTGGTACAAAGAAAATGACTTCTGTAACTTCCACTCGCATGAAGGGACATAGTCACGAAAACTACAAGATGTTGAAAAATATAGTGCAGGAAATGGTTGATGCAGGGGATATAACCCTCGATAATCCTAATGCCCCCGCTAACCGAAATTTGAAAATCTTCAACAAACCATTCCCAAACCACTCATCTAACAGTAACATAAACCAAGATATCTTAGCCGAGGAGAGTGTTCATGAAATCCATGTAGTTTTCGACTCCCAACCAAAAGCTTCTATCAAGGAAATTCTGAATCAAGCCTCATCACTAACGCAGGGAGCCGCACCCCCTTCACCACCATCAAGACAAAACGATAATCTTGCCATTCCTTTACCCATAAAGGAATTAACCGCCCAGAGTTCTCTTCTCACGAATGAGTCTTCTTACACCACATCCTGCCGCAAGATTGTGAGTGGATGTTATCTAACTTATCTATTTCCCAAACATCTCCTTCTCGTCACTCTTTCGTAAAGAAGAAGGCTCACCACTAGTTCTGTCATCCTTAGAAGAGAAACCTCTCAAACCGACACCACAAAACTCCTTAATCATGACGAATCCCCTCAAACATGCTCTCCTACCTATTAGTTCTTCATCACCTTAATCTTTTCGGTGATCGGTTGACCTCTTAACACCCATTGATACAATGACTTATTTACCCCCGTATCACACTCACAAAGGGACCAAATCACAACCCACCTCTCTTCCATATCAAAGTTCCTATTCACACGTGAATATTGTCATCCCTCGAAAGATAGATGAGTCCTAGGAGCGTTTGACTACACCATGCTCTACTCAAATGTAGATGACCGATCCAGACACCTCTACCATATACCCGAGGTGTTTACAAAAGCTCAAAATGCCTATGTCCTCATCTTCACCCCCTCATCTCTACCAAATACCTCATCCACCTCTATTAACCTAACCAAACCTTCCCCTACGCTTGGGATGTCACCAATACCCAGCCTGACACACCCACCTAAACGGTTAGATTTATCCAAAAATAAAGCCGTCAATCCACCTAGGAGACAGACCCAATCTCCTCAACTCCAATCTATGCCTCTGTCACAACTAAAACCATCGCCGTCACACCTACCTTCTATATTGGGACCTCACCCCTCCACCTTGCCTCAATACATCATACCTCCTACGTTTTCTTTAAAACGACCTACACCTTCCACACCCATACAGAGATCCATGGGTGTATCAACACCATCACCCCAAATATCCTGTCCACCTATCAACCCTAAACAAACTCCATCATCAAAGGATTTGTTTTCCGACACTCCTCTTTCTCCATGGTTGTTTCCTGCCACCACGTCATCTATGACTTCATCATCTAACCAGCTAAACATGACTTCTGCGCCAAAGAAGCCATGCTTAGTTACAACCAATCATCAAAACCCCTTGTCTAAACCACCACCCGTACAAACCAACCATACCCAACCATTACCAAAACCCACCCGATCAATCACCTCATCTTCCTCTGACTTTGACCCGCTCAAAGGATCTTACGCCAAGATCCTTGATATGTTGGTAGAGAATGCGACCATTTCCCTACCCCCACTTAGACCCTATGATCCATCTAAACCTCGACCTATAGATTATGATGAGTCTAAAATCTTGCTTACCACCACACACTAGGACATGATGTAGAGGGATGCAAAGCTTTGAAAGCCATCCTTTGTCAGTCACCTCTCTCGGATAGAAAGGTTAAGAATGACAACTTACGAAGGGAAAAACCTTTAGCTTCAATCCCCTCTCCTATACCACCTGTCCTGCCTCACCAAAATCTATCATTATTGCAACCCCACCTCTCGAAGACAATGACTTATCCCTACCATCTTCCTCCTCTCGTGTTCACGAGATCAACATGATTAGTATTGCTACTCGAGGGCAAAAAAACAATGGGAAAGCTAAAGAAAGCACAACTGCGGCCTCTCTTCCTCCGTCCGCCATCCTGATCACACCACCACCTAAAGTGGTTATTCGTGGACCTGCCTACCCCGTCTCTGATGGAGTTTCCCACTATACCATGATCAAACAGCTTCACCAATCACCTGTAAAAATGACATTGTATGATCTCATTCAAACCTCTGAATCTCATTGACAAGATCTTGTTGAAATCCTTCAAGGGATAGAGGTATTACCTAACGAAACCTTTCCCGTTGCCTCCATCTTAACACCCAACCATGTTGCTTCTCTCACCAAACAAACTACCACTTCCATCCCTATACAGCAAGCCGCTGCTGTCAGTTTCTCCGAAGACGAAATTGTTGACTTTGGTACAGAAGATCCTGACCCCGCTCTTTTCATCTCGGCTTATGTCGGGACATCCGAGTATGTCATGTTATGATCGACAGGGGTGATAGCTTAAACATCATCTCTTCCAAAGCCTTCCAACAAATGAATATCCCTTCTAGCTGCATGTGTGCCAACCCCACCATGTTATGTTCATTCAATGATGCTATTACTTCTACCTTAGGCACCGTGATCCTTAACATTTGTGTAGGGCCATGTACTTTACCTGAACTCTTCTATGTCCTTGAGGGAGAATTCCAATACAACATGTTGTTAGGCCGCCCTTGGATCCGGGCTATGGGATGCGTTCCCTCCACCTTACATAGATGCATAAAATTCGAGTATGAGGGGAAGTCCTACACCGTAAAAGCTGACGCTCCCCCCTTCAAAACCTGCAATATGTTATATCGCCCTAATGATGTGCTTGTACCAGTCAAGACACCCATTCATCCAACCCCACCATCTACTTTGACCATACCCCAACCATCTACTTCGACCACACCTCAACCATCCACCTCAACCACACCTACACCTTCAACCAATGAAACCGCCGCCACAAATACCACTTCCTTCCCCTGTGAACAACATCCCAACCTCAGATCCTTTGGTAGATGTTTTTCAATGCCTTACACTGGGGGAGTATCACCTATATAACATTAGCACTTTCCATACCCCACAGGAGTATGGAAAATTACATGCGCATCCTACCTACGACCGTCGTGTGGGGGAAGTAATCTCCTACGGACCACCTAATTTCCACACCAACCTAACATATGGGGGTGTCGATACATCCTCTATCACCCCTGAACCTCCCCTTGGTGTGGTTCCCTTCCAATCTGATTTTCACTATCTAACTAATCGTCATTTTTCCCTCACCTTCCTAACGCGTTGTGCTTGGAAGGGCTTCGGTTTCGGTCTTTATGAACAAGGCCGACATACGATCATTCCCGTGACTACACGCAAACAAAAAGATCATCGTGGTCTTGGATTCTCTGAACCACCTACACCGATGACACCGCATAGCCATTGTATCCAGGAAGATGACGAAGTCACCCCTTCCAAACCATCATCACCCATTTTGCCATCATCACCCACAGAGTTGATAGACCCGGAATCTATCCCTCCTAACTTTTTTTTTTCATAAACGCTATCTTCCTGGGTCCTCTCACTTATCAATGCGATAATGAAGACCCTTCTTCTCTTCCCCTTCTGTATCCAGACATGATCGAAGAAGACTCACCTTCAATTAATGTTGTTGAGTGCTAGGATGACGACTCCATCCTCACTTACCTTGGTGTGGATGACTCTTATATTCAACACGCCTTACCATATGACACTCAAACCACGTTGAATGAGTCGACTATAGAAATCAACATCCACACAGAGGACGATCCTCACATTGTGAAGATCGGGAAATCTCTTAATGAATTAGAACAAACTGCCTTCAGTACCTTCCTCCGTGCCTGCAACCAAGCTTTCTCTTGGTCCTACGCTGACATGCCAGGAATCGATCCTGACATTGCTGTCCATAACATTACTCTGAAACCCGACTCTAAACTAGTTAAACAGAAACTGAGAAAAATGCATCCACGCATTGCCCTCTTGGTCAAAGAAGAGCTTCAACTCCTTCTTTCTATTTCCTTCATCTTACCTATTAACTATCCTCAATGGATTTCTAACATCGTACCTGCACTAAAGCAATGGGGGACTTCGGATATGTATGGATTTCCGGGACCTTAACCTCACTTGCCCAAAGGATGACTTCCCCCTACCAAGTATTGATCAACTTGTTGATCTCACTGCAGGCCATGAGATGCTTTCTCTCATGGATGGCTTCTCGGGATACAATCAAATTTTGGTAGCCCCGACAATCAACATAAAACCACCTTCATAACTCCTTGGGGAACCTTCTGCTATCGTGTCATCTTTGTTTCACCTTAAGAATGCTGGTGTGACCTATCAATGAGGCTATGAATTACATTTTTCATGACATCATGCACACTATCCTTGAGGATTATGTCGATGATCTTCTTGGAAAATCTAAACATCGCAGTGAACATCTCGATGTTTTAACCATTATTTTCGATCGCTTATTACAATACTGTGTTCATCTTCAACCAAAGAAATGTGTCTTTGGTGTCCTTTCGGGAAAAATCCTTGGTTTTATTGTCTCTTTGCATGGCATCGAGGTTGATCCAACTAAAGTCAAAGCTATCCTAGAAATGCCCCCACCCACTAACCTCAAACAATTGCGTAGTTTGTAGGGAAAACTCCAATCTATCCGGCATTTCATCTCACAACTCTCGGATCGATGTCAACCTTTCCATCATCTCCTTAAAAAGGAAATTGTCTTTCAATGGAGTGAAGAGTGCCACCAAGCCTTTGAGGCTCTTAAAGCCTATCTCATTACTGACCACCTGCTTATCCCACCTCAGGACGATCGCCCTTTCTACCTTTACCTTTCCGCCACCGACCATGTTATAGGAGCCATGCTCGCACATCGTGACTCCGAGCATCGAGAACAAGCCATTTATTACATAAGTCATACTCTTGTGGATTACGAGACTAGGTATACACATGTAGAAAATTTGTGCCTAGCCCTATCATTCGTGGCCACCAAACTCCGACACTACCTCCTGAATCACAAAACTTTTGTCATCACCAACACAGACCCCATCCATTATATGTACGCCAAACCTCATCTAAACCAACACATTGCCCAATGGCTTATGTTCCTCACTGACCTCGACCTTGAGTTTGTACACCATAAATTAGTCAAAGGACAAACTATCGTAGACCAACTCGCGGAAGCCCCTTTACTTGGGGAACAATTTACCAATTTTAATTTTCCTGACGAACTCATCGCCACTCTTTCACTCAGTGAGGAGTCGTATCCAATGACCCTCTTCTTCGATGGATCCAAATGCTAGTGCGGTGGAGGGGCTGGCGTTGTTCTCATTCCTCTGGACGCTGAACCTATGCCTCTTTCATTTTGGCTTGATTTCCCCTACACTAATAATACAGCGGAATACGAGGCTCTTGTTTTGGGTCTCCAGGTTGCGTTACACTTAGGTGTAAAATCTATTAACATTTTCGGTGACTCTCAACTAGTAGTCAATCAAGTTACGGGCATCTATCAATGTAAAAATGAGGAACTTCAAAAGTACAAACATTACGTGGAGTCACTTTTGACCTTATTTACTCATTATTCTATCCAAACCATTCCCCGCTCAACTAATAAATTTACAGATACTATGGCTTGCTTGGCCTCACAAATTCCTGCCTCACCAACTGACTCTGATATATTTGTCTTGGTCCAACAACTCTTTGCCCCATCTTACTCAGTCCCGGATGTTTGTATGGTAAATAATGTATCTGCTAATTTGTAGGATACCTGGTATCACCAATTTTACGACTACCTTACAACCTCTGTTCTCCCACCTGACCTTACTAGTAACGGAAAATGTGCTTTTCTTAAAAGTGTTTCTCATTATGTCATCATGGGGGGACTCCTCTATAAACATGGCTTTGATGGCATCCTCCTTCAATGTCTAACCGGCGCGGAGGTCACCTATACCATCCAACAAGTCCATGACGGCATTTGTGGTGGACATTTTAGTGGCCTTGCCGTGGCCAAATGGATCCTTCACCTAGGCTATTATTTTCCTACTCTTAATAACGACTACTACGAATATGTTAAGCATTGTATTATGTGTCAACAACATGCCAACCTTCGACATACCCCTAGCCATCTGCTACAGGTCGCATGAGATCTTTGGCCTTTCTCACAATGGGGTTTAGACCTTATTGGTGAGATTCACCCGCCCTCTTCGCAACGTCACCGTTGGATAATCACAACAACCAAATATTACACTAAATGGGTGGAGGCCATTCCACTCATTTCAACCAAAAAAGAAAAAATCGTAGAATTCATTAACCATCACATTATCTGTCGTTTTGGTGTTCCTCATCGCCTGATAACAGATAATGGAAAATATTTCAAAAATAAGTTGTTACAAGACCTTTGTGACAAATTTGGTATCAAACTTAGTTTCTCATCACCTTACTATCCACAAGCAAATGGTCAAGCTGAATCTTCTAACAAAACCCTAACCAAAATTCTCATGAAAGTCGTTAACGATTCTAGAAGCAATTGGCCTGATCACATCCCCTTTGCCCTTTGGGCTTATCGTACCAGCATTTGTACTTCCACTAATGCCACACCATTTTCTTTGGTATATGGTACCGAGGCTGTCTTGCCTCTCGAAATACAAATACCCTCCCTAAGAATATCTCTCTAGGATATTCTCACCAATGATGATTTCTGCCAAGAGCGGTTAGCCCAATTGGAGCTTCTTGATGAGCATCGTCTTACAGCTCTTGACCACCTTCAAATCTATCAAAAGTGCATCAAGCGTGCTTATGATAAGCGACTTCATGAGCGTACCTTTAAGGTTGGTGATCTTGTCCTCAAAGAGAATCAACATGTAACCAAACTAGAAAAGAGCAAACGTGGAAAATTTTCTCCAAATTGGATTGGGCCTTACATTATCACTCACACTTATGGATCAGGCACTTACTATTTAGCTTCACTCAATGGTAAGCCTGAGCCTAAACCCCTTAATGCCTTACATCTCCGACCATTCTACTATTGAATTTAGTGTTATCTCACTTTTTATCTACCTTGCGCTCATCCCTTGAGCTCATTTACCACCTCATACACTTTGTTTCATACATCTCAAAATAGAATCAAACTCACGTGGTTTGGTCATCACCTCCTCTTAAAGAGGCCTCCCCCTTTTAGTCTGGTCCATGACTTAAAAGTATCAAAATAACACATTCTCAATTATACACTTATGGGATATTCTTGAGTCAAACTTCTTACAAAACTAGATGCTTCATGCCAAATGGACATCTAGACCTCAAAGTTATACATAGACTGCTCCCTCAAAGGATAGCTATGTGCAAAGCCACATCTGCTATTATAAATAGACTGCTCCCCAAAGGACAACTATACACAAAAGCCGCATCTGCTACTATAAATAGACTACTCCCTTGAAGGAAAACTATACAAAGTCAGCCTCTATCAGAAGCTTCTCACATTGATCAGCTTCGTGAAGAGCTCAAGAACAACAACATGCATATCCCATATAGACTTCCCGCATCGATCAGTCTATATTCAGAAAAAAATAAAGTAAAAGCAGTATTTCAAAGCACTTTTGAGTCATGGACTTGTCTATTCAGGTTTGGTCCTCTTTCGTCAGCATAATCACCTTATAACAAGTTCTCTGCACCCCAGCTATACCAGCCACCTCACCTCACCATTCGTCAAAGCAACAAAACTCAAGGGACGTGACGTATATCCGATATATTGTGATTATACAACTCTTTTCACCTATCGAATTCTCACATATGCAAGGTACCTAGGGATTCAAGCTCATCCTACGTTAATACGTGGTTTGTTTAGCTCTTTCCAACTATGGGACACTTTTCCCTCTTTTACCCGAATCTAGGATTATGTGTTGACCTTAATCAGGACACGGTTCCCTAATACTTGGATAAGCTAACCTTTGCTTCACCTATACCTACACGAATACCGCCAATACCTTACCAACACCAACAACATTACCCTACTAATATCAATATTTTTACTAACTAACAAATTGCCTAACCAAACCAAATTGCTTGAATTCATTTCTCCCTGGTCCTAAGGGAGAACTACATCGGTCTGAGGCCCCTCCTTGCTTTGTGCAATGGGCTATGTAGGCAGCACTTAGGAGACATGGGGTCTCCCAAGGTTAGCTCGACCATCCCCTACCATAACCTATCATGTGTTGTAAATATAAATATTTTTGTGTATTTCTATTTGATAACATTCATCTTTATCCTTTTTCAAAACAAACATTCAAAACACAACCATTCTTATTATTATCATAACTCAAATCAACATACATATTCAGTTTTATTTAGATGTTAAACAAATACATCTTCTCTATCATCAACGCGCAGGTCGGCATCCTTATTTATTCTTCTACCCCTATGAAATTCACTTAGACCCTTGCGCCTCATCCTAAACTAGGTGATGATCGTGATCGTCGATGCTGCTCGCCTGGCCTCTCCATCCTCAAAGGTGCCACTGCTATTGGTTCCTCCCACTGATCTGCTAACTCAGCCCACAAACTCAACAAAATCACTTCACACCTCAGACAAGACAAAATTAGGCGCTCAAATTCACAAAGTGACAATGACATGCCGTATTTTTCTTTTTATAGGTTTTGACCTATAACCGATACTGGTTATTTTGCGCCCTAGAATACTAATATCGGTTACCTACTTCCTTCACCTAACTCCCGCCTTTATCCAACAATCTCCACTTTTTCCCGCATCACCTACCCCCGGCTTTGCTGACTAGCCTTATTTTGACTTCAATCGGCCTGACCCAAGCCCAACCAACCAATCCAGCCCGACCCACGGCCGACAACCAACCAATCCGGCCTGACCCACGGCCGCAACCAACCAATCCAACCCGACCCACAACCGCAACCAACCAATATGGCACGACCCACGGCCACCAACCAATCAAAGCTAGCCCACGGCGCACTAATCAATTGGCCCAACCCAAGGTGACCCGACCAATCAGGCTCGACCTAAGGCCCTCACCAATCAATTGGCCCGACCCAAGGCCACACCAATTAAGTACCTTGACCAAGACCCGTAAATTACAATTTTATCCACCCATCATGTAGCCTTTTGTTCAATCGAGCTCACATGTTCATGTTTTAGCATGATTAGGATACTTGACTTGATCAGTCGACCAACTTTGCCTAGACCGAAACCGTGACATTTATCTCAACCAAACCAACCATTCGGTACTGCCGAACATGCCTAAACATTCTTGTACCTTACCCGTTATATCCCCTAGAGCTACTTCCTATGCCTTGGATACTAGGAATATATCAACCTTGTTTGGATACACTATCGACCTTTGCCTATGTATTGCTTGTTTGCTCTTCAAATCATGTACCCTGGTCGCACTACTACATTTCAACGTGCGTCTACTTCCTTGAACTTACCCCACCCATCTTACCATCATCTCATCATCATTCACCCTTTATCAACCCTATCCCTGATTTCACATCGCCTCAATCTATGATAGATTTGAGGGGGATCACCTATACCCTTAACGGGAGTAACCACTTCTTATTATTGTCAGTGCAACTTTACAAGACAAGCTACACGACAACAAGGGGCTAATGTAGACACCAAATTTGTGTCTTACGACACCCTGTGCCCCGCATCTCATTTCGCAACCTAACCTCACCACCTAAACCTTACACAATTATTTATTAATTACCTTATAATTAATAAATCCACATCTCCAAACCTACCACCTCATTTTGCCACCTCATCATGACCTAGCCCTAACCCTAAATTAACCTAATTAAGACCTATTACTTGGTTTGCATCCACACCCATGACTAATTACTCCTCACCCACACCAAAACCAACCTAATAATGACTTGACCAAGCCCACAACTAATCCCTCTGGAGAAAAGGAGGGAAAGTTGGCTATTTTACTAAAAATAGCCTACTTTGACTTAACCAACATCGGTTCCTACTTGACCGCCATCAGTTATGTAACTGCCATTGGTTCCCTGTAAATGACCTCCCCCAACCAAAAAGAAAAGACCCTGAATTCATTTCAAAGATCCGGAATTCACTTGGCAGAGCAGAGACAAGTGAAGGAAAGAGAAGAGTTTGCAGAGAAGGACATCGAGCCCAAGACTGCAACTGAGTAACTAGAGCACAGGGACACTCATGCAAGAATTGGGAGAGAGGATAGCTCACTTTTGATTGTCGAATCATCCCACCTGAGCCTTGCCTTCGTCATCACAGTCCTTGAACCTGTATCTTCATCAGGAACTAGTAAGTGGTGTCTTGTACATTTTTAAATACCATTTCTTGAACTTTTGATTCATAGTAATTATAAGCTCACTCCTAGATCTACTACCCGATAGCACCCTACATCTAACTTTCATTCCTCTACCCTTACATTGCCCCAAGAACAACTCCCACACTCTCTGAGTCTTCTCCATCACCCTATTGCCTACCCCTAATCATTTACCAACCTTATAAACACCATAACCGCCTTACAGCCAACCTTCATTGAAAGCCCCTAAATCACTGCCCCTACTAATATCGGTTATCAACAACCGGTACCGGTTATACATTGACCGACATCGGTCACTGTGACTCAAACCAAAACCAACCTTTCCTCAATTGCCTTTTAACGAGGTAACTAAATTGTGATTTTGCAATAACTTCTTTGTTAGCATTTGTGTTAATTTGTATTAAAAGGGGAACTAACCACCTTCAAAAGGAAGTCTAATATTTCCTAGGCCCAAGGTAGTTCCCTCATTTATTATCTAACTATAATCTGGTGGTCTTGCATTCTTATTCACAGGTAGTCCTTCCCAGACAAAAGAGAGTTCTTTGCAATTGATCTGATCTCTCTCTACGGTACGTGCACACCCTCCCAACACCCAACAGGTATTCCTCCTAGCCCTGACCTTTATCTGTTTCTCAAGGGAATGAAAGGATAGAAGTAACTCTATTCTAAGAACGGAAACATTCTGTGCGAAATAGTGCCACGTGTCTTTGGGTCATCAAGCCGACAAAAAGAATTTTTGGAAAATTTTCCAAAGGCCAAAATGGTGAAAAATGAGGCATGGAAACCCCACATCCAATCAAAACATGCCACGTGGCACCAAACCGGTGGGGCGTGGAGATTTCTGGGGAAATTTTCCCAAATGCAAAAAGTGGGAAAATTTTAAATTTTTGTTCCGCCAACCCATTTTTGGCCCTATTCTACCCTAAATATTCGAGAAGGGCATAACTTTCGATCCAGAGCTCAGATCTCCATGTTCTTGGTGTCGTTGGAAAGGTATTGAAATTATCTACATGATGGAGGGATAATTTTTGCATTTTGATGAATATTTGTGGGAGAAAAATTGATAAACTTCCCTAGCATGAAGAAGTTATAGAAATGACATTTCAACCACCATTTTTAATGAAGTATGGCTCACATTCTCTCCCAGGATGGTCAAAAACATTGCGAGAATGAATTTTTGAGGGTGCACATGTTTTTTTAATGCAATTTGGTCTGTGGTTGAAATCTCTCTCACTTTTTCCCACGTTTCTCTCTCTCCAGGCTCAAATTTTTCATTGTTAAAGCTAGATTTGGTTCATTTTGTAGGGGTTGGACATTTTTTATGTTTTGCAAGCTCCTTATTTCACCCTAGAAAGTGATTTTGTGGACTACTAGATCTCTTTTAGGACTGCAACATGTTTTCTTCCTCCCTGTTGTTATAATGCATGTATTTTGATATTGGAAATGACAATGTAAGCTCAGTGAATGAGTTTCAGTCCTCTTCTTGTGTTGTTTGATTCATTCATGATATTTCATTACATTTTATCAGTTTGTGCATGATTTTTTGCTGCATTTATGTAGCTTTGTGTCAATTCTGATAAAGAATTAGACCACTCCTTTGGTGTATCACCTTATTAGTACTAGTTTTATTTCTTTTGTATTCTCTATCTCTATCCCCTTGTAATTTAGAGTAGGATCTTGAGTTTAAACCTCTCCGAATTCCAATTAATACATATGATCGAGGAGTTGAGGAACCACCCTCTAATCTGGAGATTATTTTCCCACTTTTACAAGTCCCACACTTGGGGAAGAGATTCAATGTTGTGCAATCACACTGGATGTCCAAATATCAAACTAGAAATATGATAGAACATCTAAAGGGTTCTACTGATTTACACTAATAGTTTTGGCACACCCGGTGGGACCTTAGAGGTCTTCATCTTCATTGCAACAAAATAGATGTGCATTTGTTGCAAGTTTCTTGCTTAAAAGAACCCTGAATTGCACATCTGGTGACTCCAAAGAAGAAGAATCAACTGGTTTTAGCAGTCTAGACCTGAAAACCTCATGAGAAGAATCTCTACAAGGTCAAGAGTTGGAGAAGAAGAGGTTGTGTTTTAGTATCTGTAATTATCTCCAAGAAGAAGATAAAGAGGAAGGAGAATTCAGAGGTCTCCATCTCCACTAAACAGAAGTCTATCAACTCCACCACCCGGTAGACCTTTCATCCAATCAACAAGGGTTCTAAGGCCAATCGAATGGCATAACAAAACCCATATGTCGGCTTCACTGGTAGCAGCCCACTTTCTCTCAATTCACACAATCCAATCCCAGTTGCAGCATTGAAGAACATTCCATACTTTTCTGGAGAAAATCAAACCACCCCTAGTGATCATGTCAAGGATATTGCTAATATTTGTGTAATCCATGAGATTGATGAGATGCAAGTTGCTGTCAAACTACTGGCATCTTCATTCAAAGGGAAGGATTTGCAATGGTTTAGGAGCCTTGCTTCAGGATCTTTCCAAAATTGAAACTAGTTATGTATATCCCTCCATGAGTAGTTTGGAGAAAAGGGAGATAACTTGTCCCTTTTGGAACAATTGACAACTATCAAGAGAGCTCCCAATAATTAGCTGACTGACTTCAACTTCAGATTTCAAAGGACTTGGGAGAGAATTCCAATGGCAATAAGGCCAACAATAGAAGGTGCTTTTCTATATTACCTTAAAGCTTTAAATTCTGATATTTCTATGTTAATTCAATCCATGGGAGGCACAACTATCCCTGCTACTTATAGCATTGCCATTAGAGCTGAAAATTGTTTGATTCAAGCTGGTAAGCTAGCTCCTAGGCCTCTAATGCCATTGTATCCAAATTTAGAGAGTCCAAGCACTAGTCAAGCACCTATTTTAGCTCCTATTCCCACTCCTAGAAATCAGAATTCAAATGAAGCTTCTACTTCATCTTCTAGTGCCCCAAATGAACTTCAAGAAGTCATGAAGCAATTGTAAAATTTAGGTAATGAGCTAGTTACACTCTATAGGAAACAAGCCCAAGGTTTTAGACCTTCTTATCAGCCTCAATCTTAGCCTTATAGGCAGCCATACCACCTAAAAGACCACCCCATCCATTAGCAAATCAAAACCAAGCAAGGCCTCCTACCAACAGACCATTCCAGCCCTATAATCCCAATGTTGCATCTACCTCTAAAGCACTAGTGCTAGTACAAAACAAAAAATCTCAAGAGTATGATTGGTGTTTCCCATGCAATGAACCTCACAACTAGTCTATGTGCTTCAATGGTGCCCTAAATCAAGCACTAATGGTAACAACAACTGGTGTGGAGGGTGAAGGGAGTCAAGAAAATAACCAACAACAAGAAACATCCCAGTAATAATTAGCTACAAATGATACCACACTTGTAAATTGGCAAGTAGAAGACTTTTGTGGCATAAATCAAACAATATCTCAAAGTGTTGCAACCAACATAAGGTCAAAAAGGAGAAATTTGGGTGAAGGACAGCCATTGGATCCAAGTAATCCACAACCTTCCATCACTCCACAAACTATTGGCAAACAAAATGCAGTTCCAAACATGCAAGGACCACCCAAACCAGCTCTTAGACCAACTCAGATGCTAGTTTTTGCTGCCCATGTGCAAGGAATGAATGTGTAGGCCAAAGGACAGTAGAGAGATGCCTCATCTCCATTCAACATAATTGATCAGATGAAGAAGACAAATGTAAACATATCAATGTGTGAATCACTATCCATCCTAGGCTAAAGAGATTTACTACAAGCTGTCATGGGGACTGGTCAACTTCAAATAATCAAGTCCAAATGCAAGAGAAGGTACTCACAAAAACCTACCCGATCGAAGGGAATCATGGAGGATAAAAGGTAAAATTTTGAAGCCCCTCCATTCTATGTTTCATTGATCATTGGGAATCAATTAGTACACAATTGCATGATTGATTCTAGGTCAAGTAGTTCAAGAATGCCCAAGGAAATAGCTGATTAGTTGGGGCTCCAATATGAAGTCATATCCAAAGGGTGGTGCAATTGGATGAGACAACAATGACAGTAGTAGGAGTGATTAAAAACTTTAGTCTTACTTTGCATGCATGCCCCAATGTTTTTGTTTTGAAATATGTCTCAAGTAATAGATCTTCCACCACTCTTTGCCCTATTTCTATCAAGGGATTTCATAGCCAAGATTAGAGGGTATTTATCTACTGATTGGTCATACATGTTTTTCAGAACAAGATATGGAACCAAGGCCATAATCATATTTGAACCTATTGCAAACCTTCACATTGAGCCTCACACTCCAAGTCGATCAATACCAATTTTTCATCATTTGATCAAGAAGATTATCTAAGCACTTGATGAAGGTGACACCAAGGTTGGAAGTATCCTAGATCTAACTCTTGATGAATGGGCAAACAAGGTGCATGCTTTTGATCCTTATCAAGAAATAGAATAATATGAGTTAGGAGTCTATTGCATGCATGAAGAAAATCAAATTATTCCTAGCATCACCAAGCCAAACCAAAAGGATGAAAATGAGGTATGGTAGTTGTTTTTTGATGGATCAAGGAGTAGAGAAGGTGCAGGAGGGGGAGATATGCTTATTTCACCTCAAGGAGTTAAGTATTATTCAACTTTTATATTTCAGTTTGCATGCTCTAATAACACTGCTAAATATGAAGCTTTGATACAAGGATTGCATTGATCAATCAAGAGAGGAATAAAGAACTTGTAAGTCTTTGGTGACAGTGAGTTGATTGTCAACCAAGTTAAGGGGAATCATGCTATCAAAAATGATCTACTCAAGTGCTACAAAAATAAGGTGTGGGACCTTATTGAAGATTTTGAGGGTTTTGGCATCAAATCCATTCCTAGAAAAGAGAACCAAGCTGCGATAGTCTTGCAGGCGGTTAAATGGGCGAGCTTGACATTGTTGAAAGCATCCAAAAAGACAAGGTATAACCAAACATTCATGTGATTGTAAGGCCTTCAGTTCCAGACAACAATGTAAGTTGGAAAGTGTTTGAAAATGATCAACAAATCATCCATTTCTTGTAAGAAGAGGCTGAGTTCTCAGCTAAAAATCAGGAAAAGTTAGAATAGCAGTATGGTGATCAAGTGGTACAACTGAGAACCAACAAAATACCAAAGGGACTTGTCACTTTGGAGTCCATTTTCAATCCTAATGATCAGTTTAGGAAAGAGAAAGCAAACATCCAAGTCAAGGGAGAAGATTCAGTGCCCATCTTGGTGGAAGAAGGCAAGTCACTCCAAATTGGTAAAGTGACAACTGAGCAAGAAAGGTATGAGTTCATACAGCTTTGTCAAGAATTCCTTGATGTGTTTTCTTGGAGCTATGAAGATTTGAAAGGTTTCAATCCCAAGTTAGCTCAACACACCATTGAACTAGACCCAAGTGCTAAACCCATCAGGCAAAAACAAAGGCCAGTCAATCCACACATGGAGCCTCTCATGAGAAAAGAATTGAATAAGTTGATAGAGTCAAGTATCATATTCCCTATCAAGCATTCTAGTTGGGTAGCCAACTTGGTTCCAGTTAGAAATTAGAGTGGAGAAATCAGATTGTGTGTTGACTTTAGAGATTTGAATAGGGCATCTCTCAAGGATCATTACCCAATTCCTTCTATGGAGTAGATTTTACAAGTTGTCACCGGCTCACGAAAGGTTTTCATTGCTTGATGGCTATTCAGGGTACAATCAAATTATGGTGAAGGAAGAGGATCGGTTGAAGATAGCCTTCACAACCAAATGGGAAACTTATGCATACAGAAAATTCCATTTGGGTTGTCTAACACTGAGCTACATTCCAAAGGGAAATGGACATGGCGTTCAAGGATTTTATTAACAAAAGGGTGCTGATATATCTAGATGATATCAACATTTTTTCAAAAATACGATGAGACTACATCTTTCATTTGAGACAAGTGTTCCAAAGGTGTAGAAGATTTTGGGTATCTTTGAATCCCAAAAAGTGTATTTTCTAGCTCATGAAGGAAAGATCCTTGGCCACATTGTCTCCAAAGAAGGATTAGCAATTGATCCAGAAAGAGTTGAAGCCATAAGAGCACTACCATTGCCAAGCCACAAGAAATCCCTCTATAGTTTCTTGGTAAGGATAAATTTTGTTCGAGGTTTGTCCCAAATTTTGCAGCCCTAGTCAAGCCTATCACCAAGATGTTAAAAAAAAGCATAGCTTTCAAATGGATAACAGAAGGCAAGGAAAGTTTTGAAGCAATCAAAGAGGCCATCTCACAAGCCCCAACTCTCATTAACCTAGATTTCTCAAAGGATTTCATCCTCTATGAATGTGGAGGTGATGATACTATTTCTATAATTTAGGTACAACATAACAAAGACAATGATGAGAAGCCAATTACTTTCTTCAGCCAAATCCTAGAGGACTATGAGGTGAGATACTCCTTCATTGAGAAGCATGTTCTAGTAGTGATTAGGAGCTTGAAGAAATTTAAGCATCTAGTTTCAAACAACAAGGTTCAACTGTTGGTTTCTCATGTGGGAGTTAAAGACTTCCTCCTCAATAAAGACCTAAATGAAAAGAGAGCAGGGTGGATTACTCATGTCATGGAGTATGAAATTGAGAAAAAAGTCACTAAGTTGGTCAGAGGAAAAGGGTTGTGTGAGCATCTGGTCTTGAGCAAGAAAATAGAAGCATGCAATGAGAAAGAGGTTGTTTTGGTGTTGCAAGATAGCCATGAACAAGGAAGCACTCAAGAAGAAGATGATAGTGTCCTCACTCCTTGTTGGACCCAAGACATAATAAAATTTCTACACATAGGCCTATGCCCTCTAGAGATGAAAAAAATCAAAATGAGACACTTCAAATTACAGGTTGTCCCATATGCCCTTGTTGATGATGTTTTATTCAAAAGGGATGTGAATGGACTCTCTTTGAGATGCATTGGTATAAATCAGATTCATAGAGTGTTAGAAGAGTTCCATGGTGGATCATATGGTGGTCATTTTTCACCAAGAGTGACAGCTCTCAAGAGCATGAGGGTTGGCTATTATTGACCCAAGATTTTCAAAGGATGTTATTATGCATGGGTTAAGAGGTGCAAGAATTTTGCATTCTTCACAGGTAAGGAGAGACTGGCCATCCTTCCATTACATCCAATTTCAGTTGACCAGCCATTCATGTAATGGGGTTTTGACTTCATTGGAGTCATTAATCGAAATTCAAGCCAAGGACATAAGTGGATTGTAACAACAACATATTACTTCACCAAGTGGACTGAGGTGGTGGCACTCAATGAAGCAAATGAATCTAACATTCTTGACTTCTATGAAGGGATAGCAACCAGATTTGGCATACCTACTACAATAATATTAGATAATGCATTGGCATTCATTGGTTCCAAGGTAACTGAATGGGCTATCAAGAATGGGATCTACCTAAGCACTTCATCAAATTATTATCCTCATGGTAATGGCCAAGCTGAATCTACAAACAAGAACTTTTAAGGATCATCAAGAGGACTCTTGATGAAAATCGAGGTCTTGGCATACTAGGTTGAAATCAGCCTTGTGGGTGATAGGATAACCCCAGAGATCTACGGGTAATTCTTCGTTCAAGCTTGTTTATGGAAGAGAGATAATTTTTCCCATGTTACTTGAGTGGCCAACATTGGAACTCATGAAGTAGTTGGAGTTATTAGAGTTTGGACCCATGTAGGTTAGATATGCGAATTGATGAGCTCTAAGAAATTAGAAATCGGCATCCCAAACAATGGAGAAGGATCAAGCTTTGATCAAGAAGACCTTTGATAGAAAGGTCAAGGATAGATCTTTCCAAGTTGGAGATCTAGTGTTAAAATGGGATGCGAGATAGATAAAAACTGGGGAGGCATTCAAAATTTGATGCCATTTAGAGTGGCCCCTACATGGTCACAAAGTGTAAGGACAATAATGTCTTCCAATTGTCTACATTGGATGCTGAAGAATTGTAGATTCTAGTCAATGGAATCCATTTGAAGCATTGCTACTGAAGGAAATTCTCCACCTTATACATATTAGCTTAGGTTTCCTTTCCTCTAAGTGCTTATGCACATTTTTTTGTTGTAGTTTATCTTTTCTTTCCTTAAGTGCTTTGGCACATGCTTGCTGTTCCAGGAAATGTGATTGTAGGCCTTGCTCCAAATCAGATGGTGTTCTACCCTCCATCTTCCTCCTTGCATTATTATAATCAGTTAGGGTACCAAGCAGAGAATTTTATGACTCCATGCCCAATGGATTGCTTCAGAAACTGGTAACTTCATCCAACAGGCAGATGACCCCTCTGAGTCACCAAAATTGTTATCCAAAATGAGCCCCTTGCTCATTTTTGGCTAACTCCCTTCATTCTTTCCTCTCTTGTGCCTCAGTCATAATTTTTTATCTTTCAGGCACTCAAAACCTTCTAGAAATGGCACCATTGGATAGAGCTCTTTCTCAGCTTTCCAGAAAGGTAAAGTTTTCTTCCTAACTCCATGTATTTTTGAAGTTATGGCTCGGGAGTTTTTGTGGGAAATTTTCCCTAGACAGGCCCGCTGGCCAATAGGAAGGTGCCATGTCACCATTGGAGAAATCGGGAGGAGGGATAAATTTTTGGATTTTTACCAAGTGTTGGTGCAATGGGAAATTTTCCCATGCAAAACCCAAGCCAATGGAAGGAGGCCACGTGTCCTCGGAAGGGCGGAGGCGAGTCAACTTTGAATTTTTACCAAGTGTTTGGTGGGGTTCAAAGAGGAAAATTTCGGCCCGAGGGGCCGCCGGTGAATAAGATGCTACCATGTATCCTTAGGCCAAAGGGATGGCAGAGCATGGAGGGAGACTTGGAAAATTTCCAAAGTGTTTGGCGAGGGCGTGTTGTGGTAAATCAACAGCACCCCTTGGATGTTGATCAGATTTCTAGTTTGATCATACTAGCATGCGAAAGCAGATTGCCTAACATTGAATCCTCTTCCCAAGTGTGGGACTTGAAAAGATGGAAGAGGAATCTCCAGATTAGAGGATGGTTCCTCAAATCCTCTGATCAACTATTTTACTTGCACAATTGCAAAGGTTTAAACTCCTAAATCTACTCTAAATTCCAAGGAGACAGAGATAGAGAATGCAAAAAGAAAGAACTAATGCTAATAGGTGATGCACCAAAGGAGTTGTAGACACCTGATGCTACATGAAATACACAATCCACAAGGAAACATAGCACAAAACATGCACAAATGCTCAAAATGTAATGAAAGATCAAGAAAACAATGATAGATATATGAAAGGATTGAGGGATTTTAATCACAGAACATATATCAACATCTCAGATCCAATACAGTACATTACAGTGATCCAGAGGCAAGAAAAGGTGCTGCATTACATGGAAAGGTAAAATTTCTTCACAAATTCTACCAAGGAGGAAGAAAAAGGAAGTTGCAGAGCTGAAAAAGTGTCTCTCCTTTGCAAAATGAACTCATTTTGGCTTTTACAGTGCAAACCACGACCCTAGGAGAGAGAAACACGGGAAAAAGTGCAAGGGGTCCAAAATTGACCAAAATGCCATCAAACCAACATGGGCAACTGATAGACCCATTCCCTAAAATTTTTAACCATGCTGGGAGAGAATGCAAGCCATTCTTCATTAAAATCGGTGGTTGAAACGTCATTTCTATTCATGACCACGTGCCAGAAGTGTTTTTTGATTTTATCTCTTTAAACTCAACCAAAATTCAAAAATAACCTCATAATCTTGTAGATAATTTCATCAGCTTTCCATTAATATAAATAACGTGAAAAAATGAGCTCTGGCTAGAAAGATATGGTGATTTGAAGTTTTAGGGCAAAACAGGCCAAACCGGGTCTATGGAATTTTTTTGAACTTTTACCTTTTTGGTCATTTGGAAAAAATTTCAAAATTTTCCCACACTCCACAAGTCTAGGTGCCACGTGGCAAGTTTTCATTGGGTGTGGGCCCTTCTGCTCCATTTTCTTTGTTTTAGCCTTTGGAAAATTTTCCAAAATTTCCCCACCGTGCCGACGAGCTGGGACACGTGTCACGCTCTGATTGGGAGCGGGCCCATTCTTTCAAATTTTCATGCGGGTCGCTTTGATATTTTTGGCCTGGACACGTGTCAAAACCCCATTGGATGCGGGTTTGACCCTCCTAAATTTCCTCGTGGGCTTGCTCTGAATTTTTTGCCCCACCTGGACACGTGGCGAGATTCTATTGGCTCGCAATAAGGGGGCGGGTTTTCCCTTCTGAATTTTCCTTTATTTTCTCCTTGGGAAACTTTTCCAAATATTCCCCACACCCCACCACTCCTTGACACATGTCCTCATGTGATTAGTTGGTGGAGACTCCGTAGGCATTTTAACTTTTGCGCCAATGTTTTGGGAAAAATTCCCAATTTCCACCCGCGCTCCGCCGGTCTGAACCTCCTTGGACACGTGGCATGTTTCTATTGGCCGCGGGGCCATCCTTCAAAATTTTCTTGCACCAACACTTAGCCAAATTTTCAAAATCATCCCCCTAGACACGTGGCGTCCCGATTTGTCGGTGGGCTGCGGGAAAAATATTTCCTTTTGAAACCTTTGCCAAAACACTTGGTAAAAAACCAAGTTCTCCTCTCGATCCCGCCACTTTCTTGGACACGTGGCATGCTCTCATTGGTTGTGGGCCTTTCAGGGGAAAATTTCCCACAAAAACTCTGCTGAGCCATAAATTGATAAATACATGGAGTTAGGAGGAAAACTTTACCTTTCTGGAAAGCTGAGAAAGAGCTCTATCCAATGGTGCCACTTCCAAAAGGTTTTGAGTGCCTGAAAGAAAAAAATTTGTGATTGAGGCACAAGAGAGGGAAGAATGGGAGGAGTTAGCCACAAAATGAGCAGGGGCACATTTTGGATAACAATTTTGGCAACTCAAAGGGGTCATCTACCTGCTGGATGAAGTTACCAGTTGCCTGAAGGATCCATTGGGCATGGAGTCATGAGTTGTAGCCTGCAAACTGATCTGAACTTTAAAAACCTCCTCTCTAAGCCACTTGGAAACCCACTGAAATGGATTGTGCAAGAGAAAACCAGCACCACAAAAACTATGTAAAAAACTAAAGGTCATACATGCTCCAAAATGGAACATGCGAGTGTGCACAAGAACTTCGTTCTTCGAAAGCAAAACTACCTATCTACTCTAACTGGAAGCAAAAGTGGGCTAAACAAACCCTGCAACTGGTTGTGCAAAATAGCTTCCTTTCTTCAAAATTGGCAACCATGCAACTGATTTGGCATTGAACATGGCTGATTGGATGAATGGAAAATCAACAAGAAGCTGGTCTTCCACCCAAATCATCAAGGTATCAGGTGAAGGCAAATTCAATACCTCTTTTAGTTGTTCTACATTTGGATTGGAGAGGTATGACAGCTGATCCTTGGTTCTTTGTAGCTCATCCTCATGCTTAGGAGCAAGCATGACTAGTTGTGACTTCTCCTTTGACTCCAATGAAGTCAAATACCTTATTGGGAAAGGTATGATCCGTTTGATATGCCCATAGCTCTGATTTTCAACTCCAAAAATGGAGTCTTCTTGTAGACCTTCTTGAATGGATGGTGCAGAAGCAAAGGTAGAACCTTTTTTCCCTTTCTCTTCCTCCAATGAAGGACATGAAAGATTAAAATCTTCCAATCTTGGTTCCAAAGAGCTGGTATAAGATGCAGGCTGCTGCAAATGGGTGCTCTCCTTCATGACAGTAGGCTCAGGTGTTTGGAACATGGATGATGAAAGAGAGAATGGTAGGAACTCAACTGGTTCTTCTTCATCAAAACAGTCCTCCAAATCTGACAGATAAACTACCTCATTGTTGTCCTGCTACAAATGCTCAACTTCCTCCACGGTATCCTCTTGATCTGTAACTTGATCATCATGGTTTCTTTCATCCTCCAACATTGAGTTTGAGAGATCAAACTCTTCTTTAGCACTAGAACTCGAGAGAGATGAAGTAGAAAGAAGAATTGAAGGTTCTCTTGTAGCCTACTTTGTGCTCAAAGCCCTTGGATCTGCAATTTTCTCCTCCACAACTAGAATGTGCTCCTCTTCTTTTGGATTTGGAGCAGCTTCTCCCTCTTCTACTACTTGAAGACAATCTTGTTCTTGATAGAACTCTTCCTCTAGCACGAAGTTCATTAAGTCAAACTCTTCGATCTACTACTCTAGAGGACAAGTTGGGACTGTAGGATCTTCTTCAGAGCTTTCTTCCTCCATGGCTGATTGTGTAACTTGAATTGAATCAGCATTCTCTTCAAATAGAATGCTAACATGGACACTACTTTATGAGAAAACTGATTGCTGATCTACTTCTTCTTTTTGCTCTTCTCTTCCTGCAGCAAATTCAGTCCTAACCACCACTTGTTTTCCAACTCCAACCTTTTCTAAAGGCTTAACCATCAAGGGGATCTTTGTCATCCCAAATTTAAGAGCCCAACTCTTCAGACTTTGAATTTCTTCATCCTTGTTTGGCTCTTCTTTCTGCTGCTGTTTTCCTTGATTGGCATTCTGATTTTTATCCTCCCAACATGGATTTGGGAATGCAAGAGGAGAAGTGGATTGTAACTCAATTGATTTTGCAATTTTTTGTGGTGGTGGAGGAGGTAGGAACTCTTGTTTCTTTGGAGGGAATGGCTGTTTGGAAGGGAAAAGGACAAAAGAATTGAGATGGGGTGGAAGACTAGGGAATGGAGAAATGGATTCAACACTTGGGATAGCAGATGGAGAGTTTAAAACTTGACACTGCTGAGATAAAACAAATTGGGAAAGAGGGAGAGAAAAGGCATGAGATGGTGTGCTTACCTGTTGAAAAGGTTGTTGAATACTCCTCTCATACACCTTTATTCCTTCAGTCCACTTTGCAAGAAATGGTAGTGTTGTAATCATGAAGTCTAGTTTCTCTTGAGGGCTATAATGCCTTGGAAAAGGTCCCACCCATGGACAAGGTGCTCTACAACTGATTCTAAATGCTTTCATTTGTGCTTGAGCCCTGGATTGCACCATGTTTACCTCCATCTTTTAGATTTGTTGCAGTAGATCTGCATTTTCTTCTTAATCGCCCTCACAACCCAGCATACCCTTGTGCTTGACATGATTCATATCTAAACCGACTTTGCACTGCTGCTCATATGGGTAGACATGCTGATTTTGAATTTGATCAAAATGCTGATTTGGAGGATTTGTAAAACATGTTGGAGGTGTGATATACTGCTGTTGTAAATGTGAATTCCATGATGGAAATGAAGTCATGATTGCACAACTTCATGGAATGGAAAATAATCAAAATGATGGAAAGAAGAATGGATGGAAATGAATGGAAAACAGGTCTGACAACTTAGAGAATGAGTTGTTTACCAGATGGAGTCGCTAGATGTGATTTTGAAAGTGCCTCCAAAAGGCTGAATCTTTAACAGGAACACACCAACCTGTCAAAGATAAAGTGGAAGACCTCTAAGGTCCCACCGGCATGCCAAAACTATTGTGGCAAATCAGCAGCACCCCCTGGATGTTGATCAAATTTCTAGTTTGATCATACTAGCATCCAGTGTGATTGCACAACATTGAATCCTCTTCCCAAGTGTGGGACTTGAAAAGATGGAACAGGAATATCTAGATTAGAGGCTGGTTCCTCAACTCCACTGATCAGCTATTTTACTTGCACAATTGTAGAGGTTTAAACTCCTAAATCTACTCTAAATTCCAAGGAGATAGAGATAGAGAATGCAAAAAAGAAAGAACTAATGCTAATAGGTGATGCACCAAAGGAGTTGTAGACTCCTGATGTTGCATCAAATACACAATCCATAAGGAAACACAACACAAAACATGCACAAATGCTCAAAATGTAATGAAAGATCAAGAAAACAATGATAGATATATGAAAGGATTGAGGGATTTTAATCACAGAACATATATCAACATATCAGATCCAATACAGTACATTACAGTGATCCAAAGGCAAGAAAAGGTGCTGTATTACATGAAAAGTGTCTCTCCTTTTCCAAAATGAACTCATTAAAGCTTTACAAAGTGTAAACCACGACCCCGGAGAGAGAAACATGGGAAAAAGTGCAAGGGGTTCAACCATTGACCAAAATTCCATCAAAACAACATGGGCGACCTGACACCATTCCCTGACATTTTTAACCATGCTTTGGGACGAGAATGCAAGCCATTCTTCATTAAAATCGATGGTTGAAACATCATTTCTGTTCATGACCACGTGCCAGAAGTATTTTTGATTTTCTCTCTCCAAACTCCACCAAAATGAAAAAATAACCCTAAAATCTTGTAGATAATTTCACCAGCTTTCCATTGATATAAAGAACGTGAAAAACTGAGCTCTGGATCGAAAGATATGGCGATTTGAAGTTTTAGGGCAAAACAGGGCCAAATCGGGTCGGTGGGAAATTTTTTTGAATTTTTACCTTTTTGGTCATTTGGAAAAAATTTCAAAATTTTCCTACACTCCGCAAGTCCAGGTGCCACGTGGCAAGTTTTCATTGGGCATGGGCCCCTCCTGCTCCATTTTTCTTTGTTTTAGCCTTTGGAAAATTTTCCAAAATTTTCCCATTGGGACACATGTCACACTTTGATTGGGAGTGGGCCCATTCTTTCAAATTTTCATGCGGGTCACTTTGATATTTTTTGCCTAGACACGTGTCAAAACCCCATTGGATGTGGGTTTGACCCTCCTAAATTTCCTCACGGGCTTGCTCTGAATTTTTTTCCCCACCTGGACACGTGGCGAGATTCTATTGGCTCGCAATAAGGGGGGCGGGTTTTCCCTTCTGAATTTTCCTTTATTTTCTCCTTGGGAAACTTTTCCAAATATTCCCCACACCCTGCCACTCCTTGACACGTGTCCTCATGTGATTAGTTGGTGGAGACTCCGCAGGCATTTTAACTTTTGCGCCAATGTTTTGGGAAAAATTCCCAATTTCCACCCATGCTCCGCCGGTCTGAACCTCCTTGGACACGTGGCATGTTTCTATTGGCCACGGGGCCATCCTTCAAAAATTTTCTTGCACCAACACTTAGCCAAATTTTCAAAATCTTCCCCCTGGACACGTGGCAGCCCCTGATTTGTTGGTGGGCCTGTGGGGAAAAATATTTCCTTTTGAAACCTTTGCCAAAACACTTGGTAAAAAACCAAGTTCTCCTCCGACCCCCGCCACTTTCTTGGACACGTGGCGCATTCTCATTGGCTGCGGGCCTTTCAGGGAAAATTTCCCACAAAAACTCCGCCGAGCCATAACTTGAAAAATACATGGAGTTAGGAGGAAAACTTTACCTTTCTGGAAAGCTGAGAAAGAGCTCTATCCAATGGTGCCACTTCTAGAAGGTTTTGAGTGCCTAAAAGCAAAATTTTGTGACTGAGGCACAAGAGAGGGAAGAATGGGAGGAGTTAGCCACAAAATGAGTAGGGGGCACATTTTGGATAACAAGGCGCTAAGGAGAAATTTTGGCCCACAGGCCTGTTAAATAGTGAGATCATTCCATGTGTCACCGTGGTAGTGAGGGTTAGAAGTGTGAAAGGAAGTTTTACTTTTCACCCAAGTGTGGAAAAATGCTAAAAAAAAACCTACCCCCAAAATCTGAGCCAATCAAATCGTGCCACGTGTCCCGAGGGGGTGTCGGAGCTTCGAGTGTGGGGGAAAGTTGGGAATCTTTCCCAAGGAAAAATCAGAGAAAAATGAAAAGAAAATCCCATGTCCAATAGCATCATGCCACATGTCTAGTTTAGGGAGGGTGATCAAAAGTGATGGAAAATTTGAAGGAGAGGCCCACAATGAATCGGGCCGGTGAAGAATTTTAGGAAAATTTTCCAAAGGCCAAAACAGTGAAAAATGAGGCATGGAAAGCCCGCATCCAATCAAAACATGCCATGTGGCACCAAACTAGTGGGGCATGGAGATTTTTGGGGAAATTTTCCCAAATGCAAAAAGTGGGAAAATTTTAAATTTTTGTCCCACCAACCCATTTTCGGCCCTATTTTGCCCTAAATGTTTAGAAGGGCATAACTTTCGATCCAGAGCTCAGATTTCCACATTCTTGGTGGCGTTGGAAAGGTATTGAAATTATCTACATGAAGGAGGAATAATTTATTAATTTTGATGAATATTTGTGGGAGAAAAATGGAGAAACGTCCCTGGAACAAAGAAGTTACAAAAATGACGTTTCAACCACCATTTTTAATGAAGTATGGCTTGCATTCTCTCCCAGCATGGTCAAAAACATTGGGGAATGAAATTTTGAGGGTTCACATACTATTTTAATGTAATTTGGTTGGTGGTTGAAATATTGTTTCACTTTTTCCCGTGTTTCTCTCTCACGGGCTCAAAATTTTCATTGTTAAAGCTAGATTTGGCTCATTTTGTAAGGGTTGGACATTTTTATGTTTTGCAAGCTCCTTATTTCACCCTAGAAAGTGATTTTGGAATACCAGATCTCTTTTAGGACTACAACATGTTTTCTTTCTCCTGTTTTTGTAATGCATGTATTTTGATATTGGAAATGACAATGCAAGCTCTGTGAATGAGTTTTAGTCCTCTTCTTGTGTTGTTTGATTCATTTATGGTCTTTCATTACATTGTATCAATTTGTGCATGATGTTTTTCTGCGTTTATGTAATCTGTTTCAATTTTCAAATCAGACCACTACTTTGGTGTATCACCTTATTAGTACTAGTTTTATTTCTATTGCATTCTCTATCTCTGTCCCCTTGGAATTTATAGTAGGATCTTGAGTTTAAAACTCTGCAACTTCCAAGTAATACATATGATCAAAGGAGTTGAGGAACTAGCCTCTAATCTGGAGATTCTTTTCCCACTTTTACAAGTCCCACACTTGGGGAAAAGATTCAATGTTGTGTAATCACACTGGATCTCCAAATATCAAACTAGAAATCGATAGAACATCAAGAGGGTGCTTGTGGATTTGCACTAATAGGAAACTTAGTAATGGGACCGATGACTCGGTGTTGAGAGTGATGACTCGGTCATTGTGAGTTAAATGCCCCTAGAATTGGTCCAGGGTGAGGTGTAATGATGAGGTGGATGTGTGAGGTGAAATTAAATAAATTAAATTAATTAATATTGTGAGGATGAATATTAGTATAAGATGAAGGGGTCATGATTAATTAAATATATTATGTTAATTGATTGAAGCGGGCCAATGGAAGTGTGACCCAATTTGGTGTCTACATTTTCCCCATATTTTCACATAGCTTATATTGGTAAGTGATGCTAAAAAAATAGGAGTTCATATCCTAGGTATAAGTGGAGGTTAGGTTTCCCAAGTAAGGTCAAGGTGATCCCCTAAAACTATGAACTGATGAGGTTGAAAAAGTAGTTGGGAAGTGGTTTGATAAATAGGTGATTGATGAAAGTGAGGGTCAGTAGGTAAGGGTATGGTCATTATAGGTAATGGGTAATGGCAATCAAATGCATGCACACATATAGATTATGATATGGTACCAGGAAGAAGAGCTTCCAAAATCTACGTTGTCAAAAGGGTGATAGTTTTATCCAAACGAGGTTGAAGTAAATCATGTATCTAAGGTATAGGATATGGTCATGAAGCATGATGAGGTCTAGTGTAGGAATGGGTAACAGGTTTTGTTCCATGGCACCAAATGTATGGTCAAGATAAATATCACGTCATTAGGCAAGATAATGTCATTAGGCTAAACAAAATGGGTAAAAAAATCACAAGGTATATCAAGTACAAAAATTCAAATGTCACAAAAGGTGATAAAGGTTAGGGTATGTAGGCCGGGGCATAGGTAAGGCCAAGGTGTAGGTAAATAACATATCCCTAAAAATAGTTAAGGAAATGTACATGTAATGTGGGCTTGCGGTAGGGTGTTTCCAAATATTTGATATCATGGAAATGTGAAATGATTGATGTATGATATGCTGATGTTATAAAATGGTAAATATATATGTTTTCTATGATTTTTTAACTTATAAGTTTTGTATAAAATGGAAAATAACTAGGATAAAATGTGAATATAAAATGGATAAAATTGGTTAGGGGAAAGGATGGCCAAGCTAACCTCCAGGCCCTATGCCCTCGGAGTGTTTCCTACATAGCCCTAGGGAAAAGAAGCCTCAGGCTGATGTAGTTCTCCAATAAGATAGGGAAGAATATGATGAGGTAGAGGAAGGGGTTGGTAGGTTTTAGGCATGATTGAGTCTAGGTCATTTAGGCATGGTTGAGTCTAGGTCATTTCAGGCATGGTTGAGTTTAGGTTGAATAGGTATGGTTGAGTTTAGGTCATTTAGGCATGGTTGAGTTTTAGGTGATTTAGGAATTCATAGAATGTAGGTGTTGAAGGTCTGGTCTTATTTAGGAGAATAAAATAAATAAGAAAAAAGGTGAATGGTAAGAGGAGACAAAAGAGCCACCTAATTGATAAGAACCATTACAAGTCTATCATACCAAATATGGCGTATGAACAGAAAACCCTAAAGGCATTGCATGATTGATTGTTCTAAGGGTGAAGAAGGTCACATGATCATGAAATGTCACATTTGTGGCATGTCCCTTGAGTAGGCATAAAATTAGAAAGGAAAGGTGGTGAGGTGAAAGAAGTTGGTTTATCATAAGACAACATGCCTCTTTGCAAAAAGCCCAAGATCAAAATAGGGAAGTCCATGATGAAAAGGTCATATTTTTCTTTCTTCTTTTATTTTTATAGATTGATTGATGTGGGAAGTCTATGTGGGATGAGTAGAGTATCTCCTTGAGGTCTTCATGAATCTAATCGGCATGAGAAGCTTCAATATTTTTATTTTATTTTATTTTTGTAGGAATAGTCTTCTTTTTGTGATAGACTATGTACAATATGGCTAGCTTTGTATAGTTGTACTTCAAGGGAGTAGTCTATTTAGAGAAGCAAGATAGAAAGATTAGATGTCCTTTTTGAGGGATTTATCTTTTTATGAGAAGTTTTACTTAAGGAGTTTTGAATTTGAAAATCTATTATATTGCTTTTGAATTATTTTTTAGACTTTTAGGTCATGGGCAAGACTATAGAGAAGTATAGGATTATTTTATGAAGACAAGACTATAGCAGACATGGGTTAGCTATGAAATAAAGGTATTAAGTGACAAACAACCATGGGAATCCATCCTAAAAATGAAGAAAAGTATCCATGAGAATCATGTCATGAGTAGAGCCGTGGTGCTCATATTTAAGATAAGGGTTAAATGTGATGAGTAATCACTTGAGTCTTGTTTAGTTGTTGATCTTGAAATAGGTAAGTGGAAGGTGAATGGTGCTAAAAGGAAAAGTGATTATATACATAAGGTGATCTAATACTTTATTCAACAATAGAATGGTGAAAGATGCAAGGAATTCAGGGCTTAGGTTTAGGTTTACCTTTGAGTGAAGACAAATAATAAGCACCTGATCCATAGGCATGCGTAACGATATGGGGTTCAAGATAATCGGGACAAAAATTTCCCCATTACTTTTCTCCACTTTTGTTACATGTTGACTTTCCTTTATGATGAGGTCACCAACCTAGAAGGTTCACTCTTGGACACATTTATCATAAGCATGTTTGATTTATTTTTTGTAGATTTAGAGGTGATCAAGATAATTTAGATTTCATTCGTATAATAACTCAAGATGTGCCAAAAATCCTGGTGAAAATCATCATCGTTGATCATATATTTGAGTGAGATACAAAGAGAAGGAATTTGGACTTCGAGAGGTAGGATAACCTTTTACCATAGACTAAAGAGAAATGTGTCGCAGAAGTTGAGGTACAAATACTAATGTGATAAGATCATAAGGAAAAAGGAATGTGCGTGTGCGAATCATTTCCAGATGTCAACCACTTTCATAAGATTTTTTTAAGGTTTTGTTGGTTGAATCTTCTTGGACATTTTTTTGGGATAATAAGGTGAATAAATAATGTGGTGAATTCCAAAGGCATCATAGAGTTTCCATAGGGTTTTATTTTTCAATTGTTCTCTGTTATCAGTGATGAGGTGGTGAGGAACACCAAAGTGACAAATTATGTGATGATTGATGAGTTCACATATTTTATTATATTTTGTAGAAATAAGAGGTACATATTCCACCCACTTAGTTTAATATTTGGTAGTTGTAATAATCCATTGATGATGTTGGGAAGAATGAGGATTGATCTCTCCGACAAGATCCAAACCCCATTGAGAGAAATTCCAAAGGTGTCATGTGATATGTAAGGCATGACTAGGGATGTGATGAAGATTATCATGTTGTTGAAACTTCACACAACATTTGACATACTCATAAAAATTACGGTTTAGGGGTGGCCATTAATAGCCTGGTGAAGAATGCATTTAGTGATAACTAAACCATTGAAGTGACCCCCATAAATTCCATATTGAACTTCCTTGATGGTGTAGGGAATTTCAAAAATCATAAGACATTGTAAGAGGATAGCATCAAAACCATGTTTATAAAGAAGACCACCCATGATGACATAGTGAGAGACACTTTTGAGAAAGGCTCATTGTCCATTACGAGTAATATCTAGAAGCAAAATGGAAGGGGAAAGGTAGTAAAAAAACTACTTATACCAAAATTCATGTGGGTAAGTTTTAATGTTTCATATAAGGTTGACATCTCAAATCAGATAAGAGGGTGAATGTAACCTTTGTATAGTGACAAATATTTTTGAGTCAGAGGGTGAAGTGGGGATTTGAGAAGCGAGAAAAACCATGGTATCTACAAATTTTTTTTAGTGGAACACGGGGAGGTTTGAAGTTTATAACGGTCAAAAGTAGTCAAAAGTATGTCAACATGATGCTTATAATTTTTAAGTATCTCATTACGACACTATTATATACCATTAACTTGGTTCACAACCAGTTGAGAGTTTCTAAAGATATTAATTGATTTAACATCCAAGGCTATGGAGACTTGAAGACCTAACACGAGTGCTTCATATTCAAAAATAGTATTAGTATAATCAAAATATTTTTTGAAAGATAATGGCATAGGATCACCATCAAGAGGAATGAGGATAAATTTGACACCACCACAACGATGATGTTTGGAACCATCAAAGAATAAGGTCATCTAGTAAAGTTTATCTTCCAAAGAGAGGGTAACTATGAATTTATTAGGGAAATTGAAATTAGAGGATTGATTTCCGAGAGAGAGGTGTGTCTCGTGACTTGGTCTCAACTATTTTTCCTTTGAGATATTTTTGATGGGTGAATTTGAGATCTATTTCTATAAGAAGCATGATCCAACATGCAACACATTAAGGTTTTGTGGTTGAGTAGGTAATCGAAAAGTTTAGTTGCGACAAAAACTAAGGCTAAGAATATTTTTTAGGCACAACTATATCTAGTTTCGTAGTCTAAAAGCGTACGACTTATATAATGAACATTATGTTCCCTGTGTTGCTCATCTTGATGAGTAAGCATGACACATAGGGAATGATTGGTAGTAAAAATTTAAAGTTAAAATGGTTGGTCATCCTTAGGGGAATTAACATAGGTGGTTGGAGGAGGTATTGTTTTAAGGTGTTAAAGGCTTTGTGGCATGCATCATCCCATTTCAAGGAGACATCCTTTTTAGGAGATGATGAGATGGATAATAGCTATCAGAAAGCTGAGAAATAAAGAAACAAATATATTGTAACTTTCCTTGAAAACTATGATGTTGATAAAGGTTGGTATGTGGAGGAATTTCAAGAATAGCCTTGATTTTAGTAGGATAAAATTATTTTTCATGCAAATAAACAATAAAATCAAGGATATTTCCAGAGAGAACAATGAAGAAACACTTCTTAGGTTGAAGGTGAACACAATACTTGATGAGATGGTCAAAAATTACCTTAAGGACTACAAGGGGTTTTTCCCAATGTTTGGATTTTGCAAGAAGATCATAAACGTAATCTTCCAATATGCGATGCATAATGTCATGAAATTTATAAGTGATAGCCTAATGATATGTAGAACCAATGTTTTAAGGCCAAAGGGCATGAAACAATAGCATAAGGTCCCCAAGGAGTGATGAAGGCAGTTTTGTGTTGATCTTATGGGGTAAGTAATATTTGGTTATAACCCAAGAAACCATCCATGAGTGATAACATCTCATGGCCGATGGTGAGATCAACTATTTGGTCAATACTAGGTAGAGGAAATTCGTCTTTGGGGAAAGCTAAATTAAGGTCATGGAAATATATGAAAATGTGGGGTTCTTTCTAGGGATAATAAATGGGTAGGATAAGGAAACCAAAAGGATGCACCTGCAGTTCTTCTTTTATAAGGAGGGCAATGCGAGGATGTATTTTCTCAGTAACTTCACGCTTCACGGGTTTGGCCTTAGGAATAGTTATGATATTGTGGACCATAATGTTTGGGTCAATAATGAGAATATCAATGTAGGACCAAGAAAAACATTGTTATGATCCCAAAGGAAAGAATTAAAAGCTTCTTTTCATTAACATCTAAATATTGGCCTATTTTTAGAATGTGTGGATCGTCCCGAGTGTGAATATTGATTTCAATGGTTGATTCATTCAAAATTATTTGCATCTTAGAAGGTAATGACTGGTGAATATAAGAATCTTCCACACCAAGGTAGGTGATAATAGATTCATCGTCCTGACATTGAATGACGTTAATAGAAGGTGTATCATCATCGATCATGTCAAGATACAGGAAGGGAAGAGAAGAGGGAGCCTCACCATCTCATTGATAAGTTATAGGTCCCAAGGAAATGGTGTTCATGAAAAAAAAAGTTAGGAGGAATGGATTCTGGATCCATAGACTCTATAGGTGAAGGTGGTGAAGTTGGTGAATGGGGTGGGGAATGTTTATCATCCTCAATGAGTTTGACTTGAGCCTTCTTGGGAGATGGATTGGAAAATATGATACCATTGTGGTATTTATGCTTACGAGTGGTGCATGGGATGACAATATGGTGGCCTTGTTTATAGAAACCAAATCCAAAGCCCTTCCAAGCATAACAATGGAGGAAGGTGTGGGTGAAGCGGTGGTTGGTGAGAGTTTGAAAGTTGAAGGAAAGTAGTCGATTTTGGGAAGGTGGCTCAAGCGAGTAGGAAGAAGCATCAATTCCCCCATACATTAAGTTGGTGCGAAGGTGGGGAGGATCATAGGGGAAAACTTTGCCTATGTAGTGGTCATAGTGGGGATGTTGGTGAATTTTACCATACTCTTGAGGAGTAAGAAATGTATCAATATTATAAAGGCGGCACTCGCTTCAGCGAGGCATTGAAAAATACCTTCTAAGGGATGAGTAGTTCATATGTGGGTAGTGGGAATGAAAAAATTACAAGATGGTTGGGAAGAAGAAGAATTGATTGGTTGAGAAGTAGATGGATTGGTGATGAGTCACCGTAGAAGTTATGGTAGTAGTGGTAATAGAGGAGTTAGGTGTGGAAGAGGTAATGACAACATAAGTGGATAGGGCCGTGGGTGAAGGGGAAGTGGTAGTGGTGGTAGATGCCTTAACTGGTATAAGGACATAATTAGGTTGATATAACATGTTATAGGTCTTGAATGGTGAAGGGTCAACCGTAATTGTATAGTTGTGTCCTTCATCTTCAAATTTTAATAAACACTATAACGTTGAAGGAACACAACCCATGGTGCTAATCAAAGGTCATCAAAGTAGCATGTTGTACTTGAATTACCCCTCTAAGACGTAGAATATTTCCAGAGATTGTACGCGGGCCCAAATGAATGGGGAGAATGATGGTACAAAGGGTATAAGTCATGGCATCATTAAATGAACACAACATGACTAGGTTATTATGCATGAAATTTGAAGGGATATGGATTTGGTTGTACACATTAGAAAATATGATGTTTATATCTGGCATTGTCATCGATCATAATGTGTTGAATGCATATATTATCAATGTAGATAGAAATGAATAGGGCGAGATCGGATCATCGATTGGAGAGGTAAAATATCGTCATCATAGAAACCGACAATGGCTACTTGATGAGTGGTAGTGGGTGTAGAGGAAGGGGATGAAGTTTTAAGAGAGGCCACATGGTGAGGAGTGATAATGGATTCCATATGGGTAGGGTAATTAGGTAAAACCTAAATAGATTGCAGAACCTTAATGAGGGCATTTCGATGAGACTTAGAGGTTTGGACAAGGTCATACAAAGAAATTTTGAGAGGACACTGGTGCAACTATTTAAGCATTATACAATGGGAAACCCCATCAAAAATAGGGTATGTGGGTCCACCAATGGTGCTTTTTATAAAGATGCAGATGGAATATTAGGTAAAAGAGTGGAGGATGAGATGGTTGGTTTCTCCTTTCCTTTTCCTTTTAGGCTTGAGTGGTAATGTTAACCATATTAACGTGTGGTAAAGGATAAATTGAGTCATAATAGGTGTAGTGACACAATGGGAAAGAATATAGTGATGGCATATACTGGTTTTTTTAAAAGAATGCAGCACATTGGAATTTTAAGGAGATTTGGCTAGCTCTCTTATACGGACCATATTGATCTTAAATGTTGGAGGAGGATAAAATAGTTGTGGAGGGGGAGAAGAAGGTTGCTGAATAGGTAAGGGAAGAGGAGGTGTGGTGATATATGGAGGTGGAATAATGTCCTCATCTAAAGATCAACATCGTCAATATTTTCTTTGGAATGACATACTCGGAGAATAATAAATCTTAAGAGCCTTACACTTTTCAACATCATGCCCTAGCACATGATGGTAAGAGAAATTTTTTTTATTATTAAACCCTTCTATTTTAGGTTTGAGTGGGTCGTAAGGTCTAAGTGGTGGAAATGTGATGACAAAGGTTTCCAGAAGATTAGCTAAGATATTGGCGTAAGACCTTGCCAATGGATCACAATGTGAAGTAAGTGTGGGTCTAGATGGAAATGTAGGATATTTTTGTGGGAGAGGTTCCACAAGAGGTGGAATCGTAGGTTGAGTCAATTTGACAACATGTTTGGTAGGTACTATGGTTTTAGGTTTAGATTGTACCTTCTTTGGTAAAGATGTAGCAGATGAGCTAGTAGTTGAAGGTGGTGAAGGTTTAACTACCTCTTTGGAGTTTAGTGGGTTTTAGACTTTGGTTACACCTTCTTGGGTAAATTTGAAGATAGAGTGTGTGATGCATAAGGGAAGGTGGATGGAGGAAGGGGATGGGTTAGCCAAGGAAATAATGGAGGTGTGGTGAAGGTTGTGGGAAGAGGTAAGGTGGAAGGTGTTGGTTGAAGAGAAGGGAATATCATAGGTAATAATGAGAATATTGGAAGTGGTGTAGGTATAGGTGGTAGAAAGGATGTAGATGAAGGTTAAGGCATAAGTGGTGTAGGTAATTTACATGTAACTGAGGATTGTGATGAGAAGGTGGGTTGTTGTGCTTTTGGTTTACCTTGGGTAGGAGGTCATGTTTAGCAAATGTTGATGGGTGGGGTCCTAGGATGGATAGAAGGGGTGAAGCTGATAGAGAGGTAGTGGGTGAAACTAGTGTATGTAGCCTAAGAGATAGGGTTTTCCTCTTAGGTGGGTGAATAGTCTTTGCATTGGCTTGTGACAATGTGGTTAAATACTGCTTTAACAAATCAACTAGGCTTGATGTCGACGTGACTCCAAATATGGCAATGGGTTTGGACGTGGAGGAATATATAGATGTAGGCAAGGATTTAGGCATTGAAAAAGTTCATTTGATGGTAAAGGTCTAGGTGTGAGTGAGGGTGATGAAGAATAGGTCGCTAAAACTAGTATGAGAATGGTTTGTTTGGTTGTATGAAACACCTTTTGATAGTTCATGGAAGTATCAACAGACAATATTTGCATCTGAGTTGAGAAAGGTAGCCAAAGGCATCCCTAAAGCATGGAATTTTGACATAATCTAAGTAGTTAGTAAAATGTGAAAATTACACCATTGTAGGAGGGATGATGTTTATTTGGTAGTGATCCTTGTAAAGAATTTCTACAAGTAAGGGATAAAATATCTCGAGAAAAAAATCAATAGGATCCTTGAAAGCCAATGGATAATTATCACCGATAGGAAGGAGTGTTGCTAATGGATCCCCTATGAGTAGGGGAGATGACAAGTAGGATGAGGTAGGTTCATATTTTGGTGAAGATGAAGGTAAGCATGACTCTCATATGGGTAGGAGAGTAAATACTTTGGGTTGTTCATCGAGGTTGAGATGTGTGTGGGAAATTGTCTCGGTAGTTATGATGGAATCCTCCACGGTGAAGGGGAGATAAGGGATAATCCTCTATGGGTAATGGAGTAGATGAAACAAACTCTTCCATGGATGAAGGAGCTCATACAGGAATCTACTTGATAGATGGAGTAGGAAGAAATTTAGGAAGAGCGGGTATGTTGTCAAAAATATCATGAAACTCACAAACCTTACCGTCATTGGTCTGAGGTTCACATGTTTGGTTAGATGATAGAGTTTGGTTTGGGAATGAATTCGAGAATATGTGAAGGTTTTGATTAGGCCATGTGTTAGGGTTATCCAAGACGATATCTCCATTATATAACATTTCCTGAGCAATATTTTTGAAAGTTATACAATTACTGTCGTTATGAACTTTAACGTGATGATAGTTGTAGTAATTAGTTTCTTTGTACCATGCAAGAATATGACAAGAGGGGTCAAAACCTGTATGTGGTTTGATGGGTGAAAGAATGATTGCTCCAGATTTTAGAATTTTTTCTAAAACCAAAGAGTAGGGTTCTCTTATGGGAGTATATTTTCATTTCTCCCACTTGAACTTGAAATCCTGAACATGAGAAAGGTTAGAAGAAGGATTTGATTGGTTGGATGGATGAGATGGGCTAGATTTCAAAACTACCACATAGGAAGACCATTTTTCTTTGGAGTAATTATTTTGTGGTTTGGAATAAGAAGAGGTATTGTTTGATTCAAACACAACATTCTTGTTAAAAAATTATATCTTCTTCTCTTCAATGGCACAAATTTCAGGTTTTGGGCCATGGTGAATGCCTCGTCAAACGTGTAGAAGGTTTGACCTAGGAGAGTTGGTGAGATGTGTCTCACACAAGCCCTGGTGTACAAGTATATTAACTCGATTTGAGGTAGTTGGAACATGAGTTTGTTGATTAGGATTCACCAATGAGAGACAAAATATGCGATAGATTTTTCTTCATATTGGTGTGTCGAGTACAAGTCGGTCATGGTGACTTTCTTGACGATGTTGATAGAAAAATGGTATAGGAAAGCTTGAGCTACTTGGTTGAATGAGAAAATTAAGTTTCCAAGTAGAGCACTATACCAATCCAACACAGGTCTTATGAAGGATATTGAGAATGTTCGCAAGAGTAAAGTATCATCATGAGTGATCAAATAACAACCATATTTAGAAGACTGCAATTTTTGTTGCGGGTCTTCTTTGATGTTAAATCAGTTGAATTTAGGCATTTTCCAATGTGTAGGGTATGGAAAAATTGGAATGGATGGGTGAATGGTCTCATTACAGGTCATAAAATTATGTGAGCCAAAGACTGATGATTCTAATGTCTACATATTTTCCATCATTATTTTGATAAGATCGTTAGTAGGTTTTGATGACTAGGAACCCCCTATAGTATAAGGGGGTAGATGATGAGAGTATGACATGGGAGGCATCCCATTATGTGGTGGTGTCGAGTATGAGAATTATGAGGTAGGAATAGATGGAGGTGGCAAGTATCTTGAATAATTTTTAGATGAGATAAGGGGGATGTTGGTGATAAGTGTAGGTAGGAGGAGTGGATGTAACGAATCTCATAGTAATTGGAGGAAGGGACTGCACAATGGAGAGGATGATGTTTTGAAGGGAGTATCTGGAACCACCACCATGGGTGGCTGAGATGCAATAGGTATATGAGAGGTGGTGGGTGCAGATAGACCTACACTCAATGCAGTTGATAAAGGAATGGTTGACACCATAAGATATACCGACATAAAAGGTGTGACAAATGTTGTAGGTGAAGCATATATTGATGATGTATGGTCAATTTGGGACACCACAAGTGGTAAGGTGGAAGATAGTAAGGCTAAGATCATAGTAGATGATGCGAAGTGGGTTTGAGAGTAGGAGGAATAGACATAGACATGTCATATAAAAGATTCCTTGATGAATCCCAAGTGGATGAATGGGCTAAATAATATTGTAAAGTAACGAGGTTTTGATCAAGGAGTCTTGCAAACTCCTCATCATTGGTATTGATGGTAATAGGATGACTAGGATCCATAGGTGATAGAATGGAAGGTGGCGATGGGATAGGTGGGAGTGGTTAAAGGCTAGCATGGAACACGAGGGCGTTGGCTTGGCTACAAGTCAAAACCATGTGACTTATAGTAGACTTGGTAATTTGAGCTCCATAAATGACATAGGAGTACAAAAGGACTAGATAAAATGGTTTCGAAGGTGACAATTGAGCGATGTTTTAATTGAAAATTTAAAACACAGTGACCGATGGTGGTTGGGTAACCAGTCAGTGATAGAGGGTAACCGCCATCTTGCTGAGAGGACCGATCTGCTTTGTTGTCAAAAATAAAAGGATTTGTAAATGTGGTAATAAATGATAAAAATGAAGCAAATATAGACTTTGACAGTGATTTCAAAGACACAAAGATATGGTGAGGTAACTGAGGAAACCCTAGAAAGAACAAAAATGTGATGAATGTTACTTTGGTTAAAATGACCAAAAAATAGGAAACCGACAACGGTCAATAAACCAATGATGGTTAGATGAGTAAACCGATGACGGTCGATGGACCGACGCCGATCACTATGAAATTTGTGAAAAGATGGAAAAAGAAAATTTGGTGATTTAGATCAAATAAAAGACCAACCCAAAACCTAAGTATGGAAATGATTGACCCTAACACACTCAGAAAGAGTTGGAATACACCAAATATGATTATGAAGTGTGAAAGGAGTGAAGAATGAAGAAAACAAACTCACACCTCAAAACACAGATCAAGCAAAAACTAGCAAACACGAAATCCTATGTGGTAGATTTTATGTTCTGGCTTATGCCATTTAGGACTAACTTGTGAGTAGAGAAAAGTTTTTGTTTGATAAAAGATTCCATAAGAAAATCCAACAACTAAGGATAGTTTTAGGTAATTTTTGGTGAGGGAGGTCCTTTCTCTAAGATAATGACTGGATAGAGAAACTAGTTTGGAGCCCATTGTCAATCCTTTGATCGTGTGATCATTGAAAGCTTCTTCTAGGTAGGATGTTGTTTAAGAAAATGAGTAATTTATTTTTAGTGGTTTGGTGTAGAGAAGAAAGTGTGCACTATGATTCAATTTGTCAACCATCCGCTAGGCATGACTTCCAGCATATAAGATGCCCACAATTTTAAATGAGCTACATGTGAAACACTCATAAATGATATACAAAGATTTTAGACCCAAATCCATAATGACATTTGATGATAGCAATGATGAATAGGAAAGATTATGTATTTCACTAATGTGATACAAATATAAAAAAATGGTTATTTTTAATCCAAAATATGAGTGTCAATAAGAGAAGTAGAGGAAAAAGAATATTCCAAAGGAGAAAATTTAATGTGAATTTTTAAAAGGAAATAGACACACAATATTTCACCTAGGAATGAACAATACAAAAGAACCGTTGATGGGTCCCATCGGGTGTGCCAAAATGTTTCACTAAATAATTGAGCGATAAAATAGATAAGGTAAAAGGTCAATGAGGAATACCTGTGATATGTAGGTTGAAGGTTGAATGTGCACATTACTGACTTTATCCAAGATGATTGTAGAGAAACTCATTTTTGTCTAGGAAGGACTACCTATAGATACAAAGAAAGATCACCAAATGATATTAAATAGCAAATAACAATGAACCGCTTAGTGATTGCGTAAGCTTTGAGAAATGTGATTCTTCCTAGATGGGCTGTCAATCCACTATTTTTTTATCAAATGAATGAAAGTAAATACCAGAAATCAAATGTCTTATTGCTAACACTTTGATTTATATATCGGTCATAAGCGGTGTTAGGTAAGGTCATAGGGGTATCGTAAGGTTTGTGTGAAGTTTAGGTGATGTTAGAAGTGGTTTGGTGAAGGTTAACAGAAAATACGGTGACCGATATCGGTCCGGTGATCGATATTAGTAGATAGGGGAGACCGATGATGGTTAGGGTGACCAAAGTTGATAAGGGCAATTTGATAGTAAATTGTAAAAACGAGATTTTAGGGTTCTCTGTGATTGCATAGAGAGTGAGGGTAGTGTGGTTTGGGTCATAATATAGATGAAAAGACTTAGAGATACTAAGGAGGATGTTTAGAATGATGAAAATTCTTGGGATGGTTTAATAGTGGGTTAGTGGTAAGAAGGTGATATAAAGTCAACAGAGGAAATAACCTACTGAAAGGAGAAAAATATGTACAAAAGGAATAAGCCAAGTGATTAGAATCACAATAATTACTTGATGTATTGAATATATTAGGAGTTAGAATGGTTGATGGTTGATTGGAGAAGAAGTGCTTGAGTCCAGTGTCGCATCAATATAGCCTATGTGCTCCCGTGAGTATTCCAACACTAGAAATATGAGCCGAGATACTTGTCTTGTACTATGGTTGTGTGTGTGTCATCGTTTGGATACATGAGGGCTTGAATATTCACACAGTGGTCGGTGTTAGTTGAGGGATAACCAAAGTCGCTTAACGTGGAAAGTCTAGGTCTACCAAAAATAGGCGGATCTTTACTATTTTTGTGTGATTTTGATTGAGTCTTATTAGGGAAGTGGATTTCACATGAGAGAAGGAAGGAATGTCATAGAATAATTCCAATTAGGTTTTAGGAAGAAGTGTTAATTAGTTATGTTAAGTGGTGACTTAGCACTGGGTGTGATGACTTGGTGTTGAGAGTGATGACTCATTCATTTTGAGTTAAAGGTTCCTGGAATGGGTCCAGGTGAGGTGTAACGATGAGGTGGAGGTGTGAGGGTGAAATTAACTTAATTAAATTAATTAATGATGTGAGGATGAAAATTAGTATAGGATGAAGGGGTCATGATTGATTAAATATATTACGTTAATTGATTGAAGAGGACTAATGGCGATATGACGTAAACTTGGTGTCTACAATAATAAATCCATAGAAAACAAGTTGTTAAATTATATGAAGATGGAGGAATAAATGAAAAGTATGCAATAGAACTAGGAGGCCCATAAGTAGAGTCAAAAACATGAAATAATCACAATCTTCATAACAAGGAATTTCAAAGAAAGAAAATAATTTTAATGTATGAAATTAGGTTTAAAGTGCATCTATGTAAATTATGCGTAAGGTGGAAATTCCCTACAATATTCATCACATCACCAAATACGTAACCATTGTATTGCATGAATTACAAAGAAATGTCTTACCGACTAGGATTAATGGGTGTAGGCTGAAATCCTATAATGAATTACTACTTGATGTTGTGAAAGTGAGACTAAGTTCCTTTGGCACATCAGTTAGATTAGAAAGTTTTAATTTTTGTAGTGTGGTAAATAAAAAAATTCGTAGTTAGTTAGTTTGTGTTTGAGTGTGTGTAGAATAGAGAAAGTTCAAAAGATCAATACAAATAATTTGAAAAAGGAAAACAAAAGAAATAAAATAAAATACAAAGGGTAGAAATTAAATAAGTCTAAGAAACATACACTAGAAACAAGAAAGGAAATCGACAAAAAGTAAAATTAAAAATTTGAAATAATGAAAGAGTTACCATTTTTATATCAATATGATTGATGTATTAAAATATTTGATCACATGAAAACAAAATTAAAATGCATGTCATCACTGACATCAAACCAAATCATCAATGTAAAAAATTAATTAAGGGAGTAGATCAAAAGGTAAACAACTAAAAATGAAAAACTTTTATTAAAAATAATTATAAATAACAAATGAAGTCTATAAGTATAATAAATATGAGAAGAAAAAACAAGAATAAACTTGAGTACAAAAATAAATAAATCAAAAGTGTGATAAATTTCAAATACAAAGTGAAAAACCACGATGAGAACTATATGTTAATAATGACATATCCATTCAACTAACTCACTAGACCTATGGTTCACGGCATGATGGAGGAATATGGCATCACATTCCTCTCACTTAGTGACTTAGAAAAGGATGACATGGGTATTTCTACAATTCTTAGATAAAGAAAGTGGAGTGATCCACCACACCATCAACTATAAGAAAATCCCAAACAAATTTGGGGTACTTAGATGCCACCAATTCATCCTACGGATGCATAAGGGTAGCTAATGATGACAAAAATAGTGTAAGGAATAGTGGCACACCACATTACAAGATTGTCTGACATGGAGACAACTATTAACTCATGTATAATATCATGATTTCATACTATAATGTTGCAATCTAGTTTTCACCATAAGATGCAGTCCCCATCAATGCGACCATAGCTAGTTGATCCACTTGACTCCCAAACCAACATTTGTTAATACTTCAATATAAAATCATGATACCACCTATAAAAATACCGATTATAGTTGTTTATGGTCCCTATATAAATGAACATGTATTCAATTGGGGACAATGTCAAATTAATAAGTGTGTATCCTAACATAAATTATAGTTGAGTGGTACTAACAAGTCACCCGAGCTAGTAAGAAAGCCTCATTGGTGTATTGGATATAATCACATGAAAATGGGAGGATGATGATGAGTTTAACTAGGCCAAATTTCTCACAAATAAAGCCAATAATAATGTTTAATAGTTAACATAGGAAGGAAGAAATGTATTTATGTACCAATGGATAATAATTCTTCTATGCTTCACACTTTAGTGTGCCCTGATGGAATCATAAAGTTACAAATAATTATTATTCACAAGTGCAATTTGTGCAATACATTATGGAAAAAATATACTACATAAGAAGACAACCAAATAAGGGGCAACTGGTTTCTCCAAATAATGTAAACACTCAACAAAAAATATTGAATACTAAGGGAAGTGTGAACATATACAACTCCATATGTCATTAATTACCTTGTTACATGATGGGATCATATTTCAATGAAAATTTGTAAAGGAAAATAAATCAAAGCCACCAAAGTTTTTCATCACAATGGATATAGAAAAGATAGAGTTGTGTAACCAATGTGGAATGATTCTCAAACACATTCAACCATTATGCACATAAATTTGAGACCAAATAATTTATAAAATTTTGTAGCTCGAAGTAACTGTACATACAATTTTGGATACATTGTAACCCTTAATAAAAGAAGTAATGCAATCAAGTAGAATAAAAAAAGGAAAGAAAATAACATTACACAATCGCATATATCCTCGCAAAAGGTCAACATGCATCCTAGATTTCCCAACTAGTTTTTAGGATGGATTTTTAACATATAAATATTAATAGGAAACATTTTTGCAATGAAAATCATAAAAATGGGAACCAAGATGTATCTCCCATATGAATGGGAATGGTACACTTGGAAGGAAATAACAACAGAGAAATATGCAAACCAAAATATTTTCAACTCCTACCCATTCCTAAATATTTAATGGTCATTTTATGGAGTGAGAATATTACATAGGAGAAACTTCACAAAAAATTATAAATCAAGTGATTTAGGAAAATGGATTGGATGTGTCAACATTAGAAGAATAAATTCCAGTCTTTCCACACAAGAAAATGAATGAAATAATTCCATTTAGATTAATTCAATTTCTAATAAGAGAAGAAATCACACTCTAAAGTTGAGGAGTTAATATATAAAAAGGGATTTAATAACAAAGGAGGAAATTTAATAACCACAACCTACAACACACAAAGAAGTGGAGAATTTTTTAGATGAGAGAGAAAATAGTGCAAAAGAGGCAAAATACAAAGTCACGCATAATGCTCAAACTCACATTAAGTACACCTTATCCTCCATCCTAGAAATATGTGAGCACTCCTTCGAAATAGGCGCAAGGAAATATTAATATGTAACAAATACAAGTAGATACGAACCCATAATCACCAATACATAACTAGTTATATAGGAACTTGGAGAAATTTAATAACTAAAAGGTGTAGAACAATTGTAACAAAAAGAGGAAGCACACAAATAGAAGGAACATGAAATAATCATATTCTAAGAAAAAATAATTTCACAATAATAAATAAAGGCACTATTGTCAAGATTAGAATTTGTAAAAGAAAAAAAGGAGTAAGAAGAGAGGAATCAAAGTTGGAAGAAGAACAAGAAAATATTTCAATGGATCAAACCAAGATACATAATTACATAAAATAAATCTATATATAAGAGGAAGAGGATAAGATGCAATGTAACACCCTTGACAGTTGTTATTTTTCCTCCTTTGCATTTCAAGTGTTGACATGTGATCTTCCTTATAAAGATATGTTCTTTTGATTGATGAGATCATGCTTGATATGGATAAATATTTTCTGCTCTTAAGATCATTAGACCGAATTGGAATGGCTTCCTTGAATCCATTTTTCACTTCTGTAGGTGAGTTACAATTTGGTTTAGGAGTTGAAAGCTTATCTATTAATTTGACTCATCCTTGGATCAATTTCAGTGATCCAAGGAATGTTTTAAACCTGCTCTATTGAACGAATGGTAAATTAACATTCCATGAATTAAGTGACATATTGATTGAACTTTATTGATACAAGTTCTTCGATCATGGCAGACAATGTCTTTGGCGTAAATGAAATATAGTCTGTTCATGACATTGGGAGGATTCGGGATCCTAAAAAGGACTATCCTATGGAATCCTAAGCTAGGTAAGAATATTTTCTGCCTAAGCTATGTTACTTAACTGAATTTTTATCCTAACCTAAGTTTTGTGCTAAAGGATTTTGGAGAGGCTATTAGGCTAATTAAATTAACCTAAAACCTAATGCTATATGGTTATGTGATGAACTAACCTAATGCTTAAAACTATTATGTTGGGGTTATATCCTAAGGTTACATATTATAAGCTAACCTAAGATCTAACCTAAGTTCTAAGGGATCTATCCTAAACTATTTTAAATGGGAACCTAATGGGTCGCATGTATCATAGGTGACGGTTCCAATGGCATTTAAGTTGTTGATAAGGTTTTAATTGCATAGAAGTACTGCCAGTTTTGGCAGGGGCTAGTTGACTTGGTGGAGGCTTATGTGGAAGTGTCACTAAAATAGAATTTCATGTTAAATTTGATTTGGCATTTTCCAGAATTGGAAGGTGGTGGCAAGGAAGAATAGGTGGGAAAATCAAAATTAATGGAATTTATTGGTTTCGGATTTTGTGCTCAAACCGCTTTAGAAGACATGTAAATTAGTTTGTATGGGGTTGTTTCACTTTGCATGCGTCGCAAGTTTTTCTCTGTATGCTCTCTATTTTTTCAAAGCAGAGAATTTAACTGCACTTAATAGCTATTTTTGAATCTTTTGATCTATTTTAAGTTCGTGGGATGTATAAGAGACAATGTGGAAAAAGAATATGGTTGTTTGATCTTTCGTGGAGACGAGGAGAAGTTTTCAGCTCTCTGGAGGTCTCCTTTGATTTGGTAGAAGCACTATCAGGAATGATAGGCTCTAATCTTTAAGATCTCTTGCTTTCTTCTAAATGTTTCATTAAAACGATTTTGTTCTTTTGAGATTCTTGGCTTGCATGCTTTATCTGGTTACTTGTCTACTGGGTTTTATAATCTCTGTTATCTTGGATATGAACCCATGGTAAATAACGTTGGATTTGAAACTATCTTTGTGATAGTTAATAGTAATACATGCATGCAAATCTTGTATTAGTAGCTCTACTTTTCATTTCTGAATTGTGTATACAAGGTTATTGTGGTGTTGGAACTGACCTTCGTTGTAATATATGGATTCTAAACCATATGGGAACCTTGAGTTCTGTTTGAGCTTGTATTTAGACTTTGTATTTTTATATGAAATTATTTAGGAGCTTCTTGTTGTTCTGAACCAATGTTTGGAAACCTAGGTAGCTCTAGACTGTTATTTGAAGTTAGTATATGGCTTTGTACATGTATTTTTATTACTTGTGTTTCCCTGAACTGTTGTTAGAGGTTCTTGTACTTTAGAATCATGTTTGATTCTTGTGATGACCTGGAATGTTGTTGAAGTTTGTATATGGCATAGAGATTTTTTTATTTTGTAGTGACCATTTGAACTATTAATGGAAGTTTATAATATACATAGCACTCATATTTTATTACTTGTGTGGATTCTGAACTTTGTGGGAACCTTGGGTTCCTGTTGGAGCTAGTATTTGGGCTTCGCGTTTTGATATGAACTTGTGTTGGAACCACTTGTTGTTTTGAACCGGTGTTTGGTATCTTGGGTAACTCGGGACTGCTGTTGATGCCATATGTGGCTCTATACCTATGTTTTATTTGGTGAAATTTTGGACTGTTAATGAAGGTTCGTGTTTTTCACCGCATTCGTATTTTGTTAATTGTGTAGTTCTAAAATTTTGTTGAGACTTCGTGTCGACTCTATTTTAGTATTTTGAGTTGGGTTTTACTTGTATTAAATGTTTAAAACTTTCAACTCTTTTGTTAAACTATTTCTCAAAGAAAACTGGGAGAATAGTTGGCTTGAGTTGTTAGGAAAACTCTTAGAGATCTTAACTGAAAATGTCCTTGTTTGATGAATGAATTTGGTAATTATTTTTGAGAACTATTTCTTCTTTTCTGGGATGGAAATGGCATTTTATCGGGGGTATTATTTTCCCCTCTATTTTGTGGAAACTCGCATCTTCAGATCTCTTAAAATAAGTTCTAGGTTTTGTTTAAGAGAAGAGTTAGTAATTTAGTACTCTGTATTTTTATGGAGGGATTACTTGTCTCTATTCAAATAGTTTTTGTATTATAATACTTATTGAATCAAGAACTGATTACTCTTTTGTAATGCAATAATGAAGCCTGACAATGGGGTTTCAGTCTTTGAGTTCATTGATACATCTGAGCATGTTTAGCTTACTGATCGGTTATTTTTCTAGCTCTTGTTGGATATAGTAAATACACCTTGTGTCTTTATAAAAGAAAGGAATGTGATTCCTTTAGAATAGACTGTGTTTTAGGACTGCTATTTGTATTTCATTCTAAGTATGGAATTGAAACTCGTGTTCATTGAAGGTAAAGAAGTGTAAGGAATATGGCAGTGTGCTTTCTTCTTACTGGATAGATCATTGGTTGAACTTTTCTGTTTTGATTCTCTTTTGAAATGGAGATTTATTTATGAGTTTTTGGTCTTCCTTATTCAAATATTTTGTTGAAATGCTATAGGAAGAGATTAGATGATTTGGTTGTTGAACAGAAAATGTAAACTTATTTGGCAGAATGTTTGTTTGACAAGGCTTGCTTGTTTGGTTTGAGATGAATAAGTTGTCTCTTGTACTTTGTCTTTTTATGAATTCTCCTTGGATGGAATCAAGTAGAGATTAACTCCTTAACGAGTCTACTTGATTTTTGAATGTTGATTCGAGATATTTAAATGCTAACTTCTTATATGTGGAAGTAGATTTAGACTTGGAGGTAGACAGCAGTTTGATTCTCTCTTCCTTCTTGGATTGAAATGAGATTTTGTTCTGGTGAATATCTTAAATGTTAAATTTTAAGGTAGTTGTCCTTTAAATGAAATAGTTAATTCACGTTATGAATCTGTTCTATTTTTCGGATGTTTTGTGTTTGGGTACAGTGGTAATGATTCTCTTCTTCTTTTGCTTATGAGTTAGATGAATTATCCTAATTAGAACCATGTCAGTAAACCCTTCTTTTGGCTTGGAGCAAAGTAAATGTTGTATTCTATTATGATAGAATAGGGGAAAAAATGAGAAGATATGATTTGTTGTTTTCTTAAGGATATTTGATAAGATCAATTAAACTCTAATTTTGTAAGGCTGATATAGTGGATTATATTCTATCCTTTTCTTGGAAGTGAATTCAATTAGTTAAAAATATACTTCTCTTCCATTTGCTATTGTTGTATTGATATTATGATGTAATAATTGTCTCATTAAAGAATTGTTTTAATAGAAAAATTATTGGAGTGCACTTCATTTTAAGGCTTAGTGCTGATCATGCTCAGTTCATTGAAATGACCCGTGCTAGCAATTTTTGTAGATGGACTTCGTAAGTGATAAAGAAGGCAAAACTTATATGATACATTGGCTGATTTAAGTTTGATTCGTGTGAAGAACTCTGATTCATTCTTAAGATTGTATTGAGAAAGAAAAGTAGTATTATTTTTTAATAAATACGGTTGTTATGCAGTAGACCTAAAGGCCTAAGTCTTGTAAATGTATAAGTTATAAAGTTAAATTGAAAGTTGAGAGTTTACCTGTATTGGTTGTGTAACTTATTTTGTACTTGTATGAATGAGATGGATTCTATCTTATTGTTATTCTTCATATTATTTAAATGTTAATTGGATATCTTTTAATAAGTTGGATAGAGGGATTTAGTTCAATCTCCCTACTTGTGATGCAGCTTGTAAAGTTGCAGATTATGATATTCATTATATAAACTGTATGACATAGTAATGTAAAGTGTGGTGAACATACATTGAGAAATGTGGACATTAGGTAGAATAAACCCTAACACTTAACATGTAGAGAAAGACTCTTTCTCTTTCTTAATTGCTCATAAACCAAAAAGGTTTGGAAATAGGACTATGACTTATTAGACTTAATTTTGTATGAAGTATATTATATATTGGATAATATTCTGGAGTTGAAATTTTCAAAAATTTATTGTACATTTTAAATATGACATATCATAACACTGTACAGTTACAGTTAATTGGCAGTTTAACTATGTGTTCAAACATTAAAAGTGATAATGAATATAACAAAGTTCTTAATGGGCTGAAATTTTGATGTGTGTTGGACTAGGGTTTAGAAGGATTGCTGTAATCAAGAATTAACCCAAACTAACAAAGCATTAACAATCTCCTTAGGGGTATGTACATCTCGATGAGGTAGTTTCTGTAGGATGTTGGCACACGCCAACTACAGGGTTGTAATTTTGAGAAGGCTTGGGTCTTCTTGAGAATACAACATTGTAGTTGACATGTGGCATCACCCTTCCGCATTGATCATCTAGATCTACACACATATGGAACTCGAATTGAACCTAGTTTCTCTCTAGGTCTGGAAAGGAACATATTTAGGATAGGAATTAGCTTCCAAGGGCTTAGGGTACATTGGCACATTTAGATGACTTAGGTCAAATAATTATGCCCATCTACCCTAAGCCTTTGTAAGCATCTTCCTATAATAGGTAATGTTTCTATCCAGGCTAGGGTTAAACTCAGGAACAAGTGGACTGACGGTAGTCAGTAAAGACCAATCATGATAATAGAAGAGTGAGGTGAAGGATGTATTCCAACATGATGAGTATGTCGTCTAGGAATAGTGACATACACAGTATGTTATAAATCTTTGGCTAAAGTATCACAAACTGCTAGTTGTGTTGTCCTATGTCACCAAGTTTAAAACAACATGATATCAGATGAATATTGGTAAAAATATTCAAATATGTTCTGTAAACAGATTGCTCAGACCGGTGTAGGGTAGGATGACTAAGTATACAAAGTATACAATATGTATTCAATACATAAGATAACATAAATAGATTGGTAGCTTACCGAGTTATGGAATGAATCAATCGGTGAATCACCGAGTCATTACAACTGCATATTTTTATCCATTGAATTTGATTGGCATGGAATGTTTGTTCTAAATATTTCTTTATTTAGAAAAATGAACATTATTAAACAATTTTTTTTTCTCTTGATTCTAAAGTCTTAAAATGGGAATGTTACATCTTGGTATCAGAGCAAGGTTGCAGATCTTGGACCTATAGTGTCCACAATCTAATGAAACTTAAATTCTCTTGTAACAGAAAATGGTGAGAACAAGAGGAAACATTAAAAATAACCCTCCACCTGAGGAGGAGTGGCAACTACCTAGAAACTCGATGATATCCTTACTTCCCTGTTAGACACAAGAGATCATTTGGCTGTGTTGGAACAACAAGTAATGGGTAATGAGGAAGAAGAAGAAGCTGATAACAATAATCAGCCACCTCCAGGGGACAATGCCAATGTTGGTGTTGATAATAACAATGTTAACATACAATTGCTCAAATGAGAACAAAAAGGCTAGGCTAGCAACAAAACTCACTAATGACATAAAAAGGATAATTCCACCTAAGTATGATGGCTCCACATTAGGAGATGGGGCTGAGAAATGGCTCGGTAAAATAAAGAAATACTTTGCAATAAGAAATTTCTCAGAAGAAACAAAGGTGATATGGGGAGAATATCAAATTTCACATGAAGCATATTTGTGGTGGGATAGCCGCAAGGTTAAGTTAAACATTGATGAATCTAATATCACATGGGATCAATTTAAGGGTTACTTTAGGAAACGATGTCTTCCAAAACTTTACTATGATTAGAAAATGATTGAACTTTAGAACTTAGCTCAAGGAAAACTAATTGTAACATAGTATTAGGAGAGATTTACAAAACTCCTTAAGTATGTGCCTCAATACAAAAATTGATGAGAAGTTCAGGATACAGAAATTCATTATGGGATTGAATCCCATTATAGGAGGAGAGGTGGATGTTCACAGCCCAACCATGATGGAAGGGGTTGTTGAAAAATCCATAAGGCAAGAACAAAAATTAAAGGCAATTTCTGCTCACAAGGAGGAAGTAAGGAAGAAGAATCCCAACTCCTCTTCATCCTCTCTTACACCCAAGAAAGGACCATGGAAGAAATTTGGAATGAAAAGTAAGTTTTCATTTGATACAAATAGGAAAGCAGCAACAAACAAGTTTGTTGGTAATACACAAATAACTTTGCTAAGAACAATAATAACGGAAAAAAGTCCTATGGGGGTCAAAACGATAACTCTAAGGCTGGAATTAAAACTGAGCCTAGGAAGGGACCTAGAGGAGGCTGTTATAACTATGGAAAAGATCATTACACAAATCAATGTCCTTTGAAGAAGGATGATTGTAATCAATGAAAGCACAAGATACATGCTACAAAGATGGTGACAAGCGGTGAGAAATAGGTCACACCCATAGAAGTTCCTGGTAAGCTATTTGGCTAACTAACCATAACTATTATTTTTGGTACCAGAGCTACTTTGAATGTTTTATTTCTAGTAAATTAACATCAAAATTAAAAATAAAAGATGGAAACATGTAATTTATAGTATGGTAATAATGTTGTTCATATGGTTAATATGTGTCTTTTTGGAGCAGTCCTTGATTTACCTAACTTTTCCACCAAGGTTGATCTTTATGTTGCACCTTTAGGGTATTATGATGTAATCATAGGTGTGAATTGGTTAGCAGAACATAAGTCTAAAATGGATTGTTTTGAAAACACATTAGTCATTTTAGATGACTGTAGAAAACAACAGAGATTCAGGGTGTGAAACATGAGATTTATGTTAGGAAACTGTCAACCATGTAACTTAAAAAGGCCAAAAATAAAGGATGTACCTTATATGCAGTAAAAATTACTGAATCAATAGAAGAAAGCAGTGATTTCATGGAATGATATCCGTTGTTACGAGACTTCAGCGATGTATTTCCAGAAGAATTGTCAGGTCTTCCACCCAAAAGGGAATTTGATTTCACTATTGAGATCAAGCCTAGAACTAAACCTATTTCTAAGGCACCTTATCAAATGAATACTATAGAATTAGTAGAGCTTAAGGCTCAATTGCAAGAAATTTTGTCTAAGGGTTTAATTAGACAAAGTGTTTCACCTTGGGGAGCACTAGTGATCTTAGTGAAAAGAAAGATGGAACACTTAGATTGTGCATTGATTACAAAATGTTCAACAAGGAAACAATCAAGAATAGATATCCACTCCCTAGGATTAATGATTTATTTGATCAAATGCATGGAGCATTGGTATAATCCAAGATAGATCTTCGATTTGGTTATCATCAATTACGAATTAAGGATGAGGATATTCATAAAAAAACTTTCAGAACAAGGTATGGACATTATGAGTTTACGGTTTTACCTTTTGGATTAACTAACGCACCTTTGCGACATTTCCGAATTTAATGAATAATATATTTCAAGAATACTTGGATGAATTTGTGCTCATGTTATTGGATGACATTCTCATATATTCTAAAAGCATTGAGGAGAATCATGAGCATTTGAAAATAGTTTTGTAAATTCTGAGAAAGAGATGATTGTTTGGTAAGCTATGCAAATGTTCTTTTATGACACAAAAGTGCATTATTTGGGACATGTGATTAGTAAGGATGGAATTGTTGCATATCCTTCAAAACTTATAGCTATAACAAAATGGCCTGGAACCAAAGAATGTACATGAAGTTAGAAGCTTCATGGAACTTTTTGGCTACTATAGGAAATTTGTAAAATATTTTTCTAAGATCGCTACACCAATAAAATCCTTACGAAAAATATAAAAAAATTGTTTGGAGTGAGAAATGTGAAATTACATTTAAAACCTTGAAGGAAAAGTTAATTTCAGCACCTATTCTTGCAGTACCAGATCCTAATGGAGATTTTATGGTGGTAACTGATGCATCTGGTGAAGGTCTAGGAGGTATTTTGTTACAAAGTGGTCATGTTATAACATATGAAAGTAGAAAACTTAAGTTACATGAGTTGAATTATGATCCACATGATTTAGAGCTTGCTGCCATTGTTCATGCACTTCAAGTTTGGAGGCATTATCTACTTGGTAAACCATTTGAGTTAAAAATTGATCATCTTGGGCTGAAGTATATTTTCACTCAGCCAAATCTGAATGCAAGACAATGACGGTGGTTAGATTTTTTGTTTCAATATGATTTTTACATAAAGTTATATAAAGGGTAAATAAAATAGAATGGCTGATGCTCTAAGTCATAAGAAGCACATTTATGCTCTTATAACATTAAGAGCTCAGTTTAAGGATAAAGTACAAAGTGTTATGGAATCTGATTCTTACTTCTAACAAGTAAAAGGAGAACTTGCTACAGATTCTAATGATTTGAAGTACAAAGTTTTTCACTTTGATAAAGAAGGAATCTTACAATTTAAAAACAGAGTCTATGTACCTTTTCTTAATGATTTGAGAATGAAATTGTTAGTTGAATTTCACAATTCACCTTTTTCTAGACACCCTGAAATTACTAAGATGCTTACCGATATAAAACAACAATACTTACGGAAAGGAATGAAAAAGGATGTTATTGATTTTGTAACACATTGCCTAGAATGTCAATGTGTTAAAGCGAACATATGCACCCAAATGGTTTGTTGTATCCTCATAGCATGCCTCAGTACAAATGGCAAGTAATAAGCATGGATTTTGTACAAGGTTTTCCTATGTCAAGAAATAAACATGATGTTATTTTGGTTGTTGTTGATAAACTAATAGAATTAGCTCATTTTATTGCTGAAAATATAAAGGATGATTCTCTTGTTTTGGCAAGAAGATTTGTACATGAAAATTTCAGATTACATAGAGTACCTGAGTTAATAATTTCGGATAGAGATCCTATAATGATGTCAATATTTTGGCAAATGCTTAATGCAGCTCTAGGAACTAAGCTAAATTTCAGTTCTGCGTATCACCCGAAACGGATGGACAGACTAAAAGAGTAAATCAAGTTTTAGAAGATATGTTACAGATGTATTGTATGGATCAACAGTATAAGTGGGAAGAATATCTTCCATTAGTTGAATTTGCATACAATAATACATATCATGCTTCTCTTAAGATGACACCTTTCGAGGCATTATATGGAAGAAAATGTAGAACCCCTGTTAGTTGGGATAGCACAAAAGATAGAGAGGTAATTGGACTTGAAATCCTTACGGAAATGGAACAACAAGTTAAAATGATTCATGAATGCTTGAAAGAAGCAACAGATAGGCAAAAGAGTTATGTTGACTTAAAGCGGGTTGATAGGAAATTTGAACTTGGTGAGAAGGTTTTTCTTCTTGTTAAACCAAAAAGAGTTCTATAACTTTTGGCAAGGCTGCCAAGTTATTACCATGTTATGTGGGACCTTTTGACATAGTTGAAGTAATCAACCCTATAGCTTATTGTTTAACATTACCACCGTTTTTTCACAAATGTATGATATTTTCCATATTTCTTTGCTTAAGAAATAGGTTTTAGATTTATCACATGTGATAAATTGGAATTCCTTGTAGGTCCAAGACCTAGGAATAATCGTGGTTAAACCCATTTGAGTGCTAGAAACTCATCATTTGCATTTAAGAAATTGAGAAATAAGTCAATGTAAGGTCCAGTGGGACTAGTTTAACGAAGAGAGTGCAACTTGGGAAAATCTAGAAGATATGAAAACTACTTTTCCATATCTATTTGAACATAATTGATTTTGTTGACTGATAAAAAATTATGATTTTATCTTTATATGGCAATAAGTATGCCAATTTTGGGCAGATATTTATTTGATTTGAATAAACAGCTATTTAATGTTGATTTCTTGAACTATAAGGTTCTAATATATTTTGACTTATGGTAAGAGGAGTGAATGAATTTATTGTCCTTGATGTAAATTGTTAAAAGAGGTAATCATCGGATGATGATTCTTTTAGGAGGGAAGCATGTAACACCCTTGACAGTTGTTATTTTCCTCCTTTGCATTTCAAGTGTTGACATGTGATCTTCCTTATAAAGATATGTTCTTTTGATTGATGAGATCATGCTTGATATGGATAAATATTTTCTGCTCTTAAGATCATTAGACTGAATTGGAATGGCTTCCTTGAATCCATTTTTCACTTCTGTAGGTGAGTTGCAATCTAGTTTAGGATTTGAAAGCTTATCTATTAATCTGACTCATCCTTGGATCAATTTCATTGATCCAAGGAATGTTTTAAACCTACTATGTTGAACGAATGGTAAATTGACATTCCATGAATTAAGTGACATATTGACTGAACTTTGTTGTTACAAGTTCTTTGATTTTTGTGTGAACGTATTTCCATTCAGTTGTATGTTGTGCTTGGGTCTTTGGAGATCGATCGTGGTAGGACAATGCTAGCATAAACGAAATATAGTCTGTTCATGACATTGGGAGGATTTGGGATCCTAAAAAAGACTATCCTACGAATCCTAAGCTAGGTAATAATATTTGATGCCTAAGCTATGTTACTTAATTGAATTTCTATCCTAACCTAAGTTTTGTGCTAAAGGATTTTGGAGAGGCTATTAGGCTAATTAAATTAACCTAAAACCTAATGCTATATGGTTATGTGATGAACTAACCTAATGCTTAAAAATCTTATGTTGGGATTACATCCTAAGGTTACATATTATAAGCTAACCTAAGATCTAACCTAAGTTCTAAGGGATCTATCCTAAAATATTTTAAATGGGAACCTAATGGGTCACATGTATCATAGGTGATGGTTCCAATGGCATTTAAGTTGTTGATAAGGTTTTAATTGCATAGAAGTACTGCCAGTTTTGGCAGGGGCTAGTTGACTTGGTGGAGGCTTATGTGGAAGTGTCACTAAAATGGAATTTCATGTTAAATTTGATTTTACATTTGCCAGACTTGGAAGGTGGTGGCAAGGAAGGATAGGCGGGAAAATCAAAATTAATGGAATTTATTGGTTTCAGCTTTTGTGCTCAAATCACTTTGGAAGACATGCAAACAAATTTGTATGTGGTTGTTTCACTTTGCATGCTCTCTAGTTTTTCGAACTAACAGATTGAACTACACTTAATGGCTATTTTTTAATTTTTTGATCTATTTTTGGTTTGTGGGATGTATAAGAGACAATGTGGAAAAATAATATGGTTTTTTGATCTTTTGTGGAGACAAGGAGAAGTTTTGAGCTCGGATGGAGGTCTCCTTCGATTTGGTAGAAGCACTATCAAGCATGATAGGCTCTAATCTTTAAGATCTCTTGATTTCTTCTAAATGTTTCATTAAAATTATTATGCTCTTTTGAGATTCTTGGCTTGCATGTTTTATTTGGTTACTTGTCTACTCGGTTTTATAATATCTTTTATCTTGGATATGAACACATGACAAATAACGTTGGATTTGAAACTATCTTTGTGATAGTTAATAGTGATACATGCATGTGAATCTTGTATTAGTAGCTCTGCTTTTCATTTCTGAATTGTGTATACAAGGTTTTTGTGGTATTGGAACTAACCTTCGTTGCAATACATGGATTTTGAACCATATGGGAACCTTGAGTTCCATTTGAGCTTGTATTTGGACTTCGTGTTTTCATATGAACTTGTGTAGGAGATTATTGTTGTTCGAATTGACATTTGGAAACTTGGGAAGCTTTGTCTTGTTCTTTGAAGTTAGTATATGGCTATGTGCATGTATTTTTATTACGCGTGTTTTCCTAAATTGTTGTTAGAGGTTCTTGTACTTTGGAATCATGTTTGATTCTTGTGATGACCTGAATATTGTTAAAGTCCGTATATGGCATAGATCTTGTGTTATTTTCTAGTGACCATTTGAACTATTAATGGAAGTTTATAATATACACAACACTTGTATTTTATTACTTGTGTGGATTCTGAACTTTGTGGGAACCTTAGGTTCCGTTGGAGCTAGTATTTGGGCTTCACGTTTTGACATGAACTTGTGTTGGAACCACTTGTTGTTCTGAACCAGTGTTTGGTATCTTGGGTAACTCGGGATTGCTATTGATGATGTATGTGGCTTTGTGCCTGTGATTTATTTGGTGAAATTTTGGACTGTTAATGAAGGTTTGTGTTTTTTCACCACATTCATATTTTGTTAATTGTGTAGTTCTAAACTTTTGTTGAGACTTCGTGTCAACTCGTTCTAGTATTTTGAGTTGGGTTTTACTTGTATTAAATGTTTTAAACATTGAACTCTTTTGTTGAACTATTTCTCAAAGAAAACTGGGAGAATAGTTGGCTGAGTTGTTAGGAAAACTCTTAGAGATCTTAACTGAAAATGTCCTTGTTGATGAATGAATTTGGTAATTCTTTTTTATAACTGTTTCTTCTTTTTTGGGATGGAAATGGCATTTTATCGAGGGTATTATTTTCCCCTCTGTTTTTGAAACTCGCATCTTCAAATCTCTTAAGATAAGTTCTTGGGATTGTTTTAAAGAAGAGTTATTAATTTAGTTCTCTGTATTTTTATGGAGGGATTACTTGTATCTGTTCAAATAGTTTTTGTATTATAATACTTATTGAATCAAGAACTGATTACTATTTTGTAATGCAATAATGAAGCCTAACAATGGGGTTTCATTCTTTGAGTTCATTGATACATCTGCGCATGTTTAGCTTACTGATCGGTTATTTTTCTATCTCTTGTTGGATATAGTAAATACACCTTGTGTATTTATAAAAGAAAGGAATGTGATTCCCAAGTAGAACAAAATGTGTTTTAGGACTACTATTTGTATTTCATTCTGTATGGAATTGAAACTTGTGTTCATTGAAGGTAAAGAAGTGTAAGGAATATGGCAGTGTGCTTTCTTCTTACTGGATAGATCATTGGTTGAACTTTTCTGTTTTGATTCTCTTTTGAAATGGATATTTCTTTATGAGTTGTTTGGTCTTCCTTGTTCAAATATTTTGTTGAAATGTTGTAGGAAGAGATTAGATGATTCAGTTGTTGAACAAAAAATGTAAACTTGTTTGGCAGAATGTTTGTTTGACAAGGCTTGCTTGTTTGGTTTGAGATGAGTAAGTTTTGTCTCTTGTACTCTATATTTTTATGAATTCTCCTTGGATGGACTCGAGTAGAGATTAACTCCTGTATGAGTCTACTTGATTTGTGAATGTTGATTCAGATCTTTAAATGCTAACTTATTATATGTGGAAGTAGATTTAGACTTGCAGGTAGACTGTTTGATTCTCTCTTCCTTCTTGGATTGAAATGAGATTCTATTCTGGTGAATATCTTAAATGTTAAATTTTAAGGTAGTTGTCCTTTAAATGAAACAGTTAATTCATGTTATGATTCTATTCTATTTTTTAGATGTTTTGTGTTTGGGCATAGTGGCAATGATTCTCTTCTTCTTTTGCTTATGAGTTAGATGAATTATCCTAATTAGAACCATGTTGTAAACCCTTCTTTTGACTTGGAGAAAAGTAAATGTTGTATTCTATTATGATAGAATAGGGGAAAAAATGAGAAGATATGATCTGTTGTTTACTTAAGGATATTTGATAAGATCAATTGAACTCTAATAATTTAAGGCTAATATAGTGGATTATATTCTATCCTTTTCTTGGAAGTGAATTCAATTAGTGAAAAATATACTTCTCTTCCATTTACTATTATTGTATTGCTATTATGATTTAATAATTGTCTCATTAAAGCAGAGTTATTTTAATGGAGCAATTATTGGAATGCACTTCATTTTAAGGCTTAGTGCTTATCATGATCAGCTCATTAAAATGACTCATGCTAGTAATTTTGAGAAAAGAAGGCATCGGAGATGGTCCAAGCTTATATGGATGACTTGCGAGAAGTGTGCAAAATTTTGAACCAGGAGGATATCATTCCACTATTAGGAAATTTTTAAAGGGAAAAACTCCATGCTCAAGTATTGAGACTAGAGGAAAGATCTTGCATGCAAATATTCTCCCTCATACCCTAGATTATGACAAGAAAATAAATCTTAATGTTGTTTTGGATGAGTGGCTATTGAGTAATATATTGATGTATACAGTACACGGAAGTCAATGTTCTTACCTTAGATGCATGGGTATAAATGGCGAGACCTCCATTGCAACTATCCTCTAATGTATTATTCATGGCTAACTAGACTAAGGCCACTCCCATCGGAGTTTTGAAAGATTCATCTATTACCATACAAGGAGCTAACTTCACCGGATATTTTGAGGTCTTAGTGCTAGCATAGGTAGATAGCTTCCCAACTCTACTGGGACTTTTGTGGTACTATGCCAATAATGCTAATCTTCAGTTCAAAAGGGTTATATCAGTTTTGAAAACAAGGAGGAAAGGGTTATTATCCCATAAATAGATGGAAAATATGTGCCCTATGTTGAGCCCTTGAGTGAAGAAAACTTTAATCAGATTTATGTATGCTTCGTCTAGGATCTAGAGGTAGTTGAGCCATCTAAAGAAGGAATCATTTAGTGGGAGGATACTACAAGTGTTGCTTGTGATAATTGGGCTCATAGAACTTATGAGGGTTTGGTGCATAAAGTAAAGCGTATATTTTCTAAGGATTGTAGACCACATTATATAAGGAGAATAGGTAACAACTCGGTGCCTTGTCACACCGGAGAAGGAGACCCTATGGTGTTCCTAAGTGCCATGGAAGAACAAAGTGGATAGAACCACTAGAGAGAAGGGATATACTAGCCTATACCCTACATGGGATAGCATTGCAATGGTGGGTGGTATACAAGGATAATCTTGTAAAATGGAATGAAATTAGGATTTGTCTTGCTACTTAGGTTCTTACGGAGCAATGCACCTACTCAAATATGAACTTATCATGGTAATAAACCTGTTCAAGACATACCACGTTCGGTAGTGGGAGAGACTCTAGATAGAGGGGAAGGAAGTTTTAACACCTTTTCTTTGGGTGCACAAGTTTTATTCCAATTTACAAGGTTACGTGCGTGCTTGGTATGTATATGCAGAACTCCATAAAGAGACCGGAAATTGATAGGATTTAATTTCCAGAATGAATTAGATGTGTGACTTCTTGTCTACCAAGCCTTTGGTAGAAGAATCATTAAAATTCATAAAGTGCTTAACTATCGAGAGATAGTGCGAGGTTGAAGAACTCCTTCAGGAGTTATTTGATGAAAGAGACTCAGGAGCATGTTTTGTTGAAGAAACAGAGGCCGATGCCACAATACTTTAGGAAACTTGCCTTGAGAAAGAAAAAGGAAAAATTGTCTACTTAGTGGATGATGAAGAAGTACAAAATTTGGATGTAAACCATTCAAAAGGTAGGTGTCAAGTGTTGGACATTGCGAGATAAGACCATGCACACCTATTATGAACCGATGAAGACAAAGAAATTGAATATTAGATTAGATGTTGAGCCTAAGGAGGCCATAATTAGAGACTATTTATTAGACTCTGAAGTGGAAAACCATAGAGTTACTATGGTATTATCAAGAATTCTTCCCTCGGGGGTACCATGAGCTTAGAGTCATGCATGAATCATTAGGGAGATGAAGATAAAGATTAAAGAGGGTACGTGCCTAGTAAGAAAGAGACCTTATAGGATGAACCCCAACTTGTTTGAAAAGGTCAAGGAAGATATTGAAAAATGTTGAAGTCTAGAATCATCAAGCCCTTGGATGAGTCAGAATGGGTTAGTTCAATGGTGATCAATATTAAGAAGGATGGCTAGACTAGGATCTGCGTGGACTATAGGGAGCTGAATGTTGCATGTGTGATCGATTCCTTTTGTTACACCATTCATTAAGAAAATACTAGAAGGTGTTATAGGGTGTGAAGTCTATTCATTTAGTGTGATGCCTTTTAGTTTTAAAAATGTGCCTACTATTTTTTTTTGCATAGTTGTTCAAGAATTCAAGGAATTTATTCACAAATTATTGTAGGTTTATTTAGATGATTGGACAGTGTATGGTCTTGTTAAGGATCATTGTGACAATATTCCCTTAATGTTTGAAATATGTAGACAGCTTAAGTATCTCTTTGAACATTAAGAAGTGCATATTTGCTACACCATTAAAATATCAAGTTAGGACACATCATCTATAAGGATGGTTTTTTGTTGATCAAGCTAAGGTTACAAGGTCATTATCACCCAGTAAGAGCCTACCAGCTTAGAGTAAGGTGCCTGATTCTTGGGACTCACGGGATATTATAGAAAATTTATAATGTGATATGGCAAGGTTTCTACACATTTGGAGGAGTTACTTTGAAAGGAAAAGGTATGTTCTACTTTGGGGAGAATTGCAGAGCACGCATTCGAGATATTGAAAGGGAAACTTACTACCGTGCCTATTATATGTTTTCCTATGTGGGACCAACCATTTTATGTACATGTGGATGCTTCTAGCATGACCATTTGCGTGGTATTGGCTCATCCTAGAGATGGTATTATAGATCATCCTATCTATTTTCTAGTAGAAAGATGACCCCTGTAGAGTAGAATTACACAACTACGGAACACAAAGCTTTGTCAAGGATCTATGTGCTACATAAATTCAAATAGTACCTACTAGCTACACCATTTTTATTTTATACAGATCACATGGCATTGAAGTATTTGGTAAATAAGCTTGTTTTATAGGGGTGTATATGCAGATGGGTACTCTTATTTCAGAATTTGATTTCACAGTTGTGGTAAAACCATGGAAAAGTAATTATGGACCAGACCATCTATCCATAATACAGTCAGGAGAAGAAGAACAAGATATTGAAAATACCATGCCCGATGCATAGCTATATAGGTTACAATAGGTATGGCACCAGAATTAGAGGAAATTTCCATATTTTTAAAAATAGGTTATGCACTAGAAGGAATGAAATCCTTGGAGAAAAAACAACTTACTATATGCGTGTCACCCTAAATGTTGATTAATGGTGACATGTACAAATTAGGATGGGATGAAGTATTATTCCATTCTCAGATCGGAACATGAGCGCACGAGATATCATGGAGGAAGCTCATGGTGGTATTACAGTGGACACTTTGCAAGTGACACCACTACTTGCAAGATTCTACTCCCTAGATTATTGTAGGATACCCTGTATAAATATTGTAAGGACTATTTCAAGGCTTGTGATCATTGTCAACAACTTGGGAAACCAGTTCAACAAGATTAAATTCCCTTAGGACCTATTATGAATGTAAAATCATTTGAGAAATGGGCTATAGATTTTGTAAGTCCTATTTCATGAGCTAGGCATAGGAATGGATTGTTATATATCATTACTTGCACAAATTATCCGACAAGGTGGGTAGAAGAAACACCTATAAAGGATTTTTACAACGGCTACAACAAATGTGTTTTTATGGGAACATATTATTACAAGGTATGGATGTCCTTTGAGTTTGATCAGTGATAGGGGTACACATTCTCTTAATGAGATGATAAAAATTTTATTGGATGAATTCATGATTACACACCATAAGACTACACCCTATCATCCTCAAAGCTAATGGAACCGATGCGGCATTTAAAAAAATTTGAGCTAGACATTGACAACAATCGTGATGTTAGAAGAAAGGATTGGGATGATTAAGTGTCTACAATGATTTAGGCATATCGAACAACATATAAAAGTTTGAACAAAGCCACACCATTTCAGTTATTATTTGGCACAGTAGTTCTTGCTATGGAATTCATGTTACCATCTTTGCATATTGCACAGACTTATTGGAGGTTTAGTTGATGAACAAGCATTATAAGAACAAAGTGAAAGGTTAATCAAACTGGATGAGCGATGAGAAATAGCATGTTGGATTCAAAAAAAAAAGAATAGGCTAGGCGAAAGCATGGCATGATAGGCACATCGGGGATAAAAAGTTTGAGATTGGACGATGGTGCTCCTTTATGATTCTAAATTTTTATGCTATATAGGAAAACTCAAAGTACATTGGTTAGGGCCGTATTTTATCACTCACATACTTGAAACATGCACTTTCCAATTAGAGGTGATTTATGGAACACTATTACTCGGTTACTTCAACGGGAGTAGGATGAAGCCATACTATAAATAAGATTTCTTGGTGTTTGTAATAAGGCGGTGTTTCCATTTAGAATAGGTTTTCAATTATGAATTTCCTTAATGTATTTCCTTCTTCGTCACTATGCTTTGTTAATTTAGTTGGTGTCTTTTTGTGTAATAAGTGCATTTACACCCAGAATCTAATTACTATTTGCAGAATTTTTATGTGCAGAGGGACTACACATACCCTTAGTTTGGGGTGGTTATTGATATCTAGGTACAAAAATCTTGAAAATAAGTATAAATGAAAGAAATAAATTTCTATGGGTGCTATTCAAGATGGAGAATTGAAAAAAGAGTACTTATGGAAATAAGGACCATAGAGGCACACTGACGAGAAGTCCATGGCTAGAAGTTAGGAAGACATGCTAGAAGGTTATAGCTTGGGCATGAAGATGTACTGCATAGAAAGAAGGGAAAAGGTCGATTAATGCGAGGATTGTTGGTAGGTGAAGAAGTAATAAATGCACTAAATTCATGAAAATTTATATAAGGAAAGGATCCAAGTTCATTCTTACCATTGTAATCGCAATAATTTGAAAGAGCCAACTATGACCGAGATGTGAGAAGAGTATTCGGAGTTCAAAGAGTGTGAATCGAGACAAGACAGGCATATTTGTGCATAGATGAAGCTTACATCCCCAGGTTGTAAAGGGTTTGAGTGAAGGAAAGCATTATAAAAGAGCTAGGGCGCGTAATATCAAGTAGGTCAAGCTAAATCAAGCTAGGGTTTGGGTTTGCATGTTATAGGAGATAAAAGGTGAGTATTTGAAGTTAGAAGATTACAGGTTATAGATGACATCGAAGAAAGCACCCACAACAGGAGTAAAAGGAAAGAAGAAGGTCAAAGTGGAAGAAGAAATGGATCCTAAAAGTAATTTCTCAAAAATGCACTATCCGAGAGGGTGTGATTATGGGTCGTGAAGGGATTTCCACATTTGAAAGAGAAATATTAGTTATTCCAACCATCATACACCTAAAAATAAGGATTTGGATGCGTTATTAAACACAAAGAAAAATAAGTGCACAAAAGAATAAATGCTAGTGTATGATGATGCTAGGGAGAAGTTGTTGAAGTAGATTGGAGTTTACCATTTTATGAGCTCCTTACTTCGGTAAATATGAACCCTTGTACTAGTGGTTAATGAGAAGGGTACATGATGAATTCTTCTACTTTGTAGGATGCGGGGTAAGGATCACACCCATGTTGATCTTAATAGTAACAAGTTTGAAAGGAATAGGGGTAGATTTAAATGGTCATTTAACCGATAAGGCCGCAATCTCGGAGACAAGGAAGGAGTTGGAGTATACAAGGGTCTCATGCGGCATGGTTATTAATAAACTAAAGAAGAACCTGATCATACAAGCACCTACACACTTAGTGACAAAGTTAAATGACCAAGAAATATGGTCACAAGTAAACACAAAGTGTGGCTTCACATTGTGAATAAGATGTCATAGGGAGTGACTTACAACATATCCAACAGATCACGAAAACTATCATTGAAGAAGAATGCATAGGAGAGAAAATTAGTTTTGGGGATGTTTTATTATCTTTGGTGTTTGTGGAAATCGGGGTGCCTAATGGGCCACATGAGAAAATCAAGGAATACCCTATGGAGAACAAGTCACCTACGGAATGATTTGGAAAGTACTTATGCAAAGGATCAATAAGCATACCATTCAAATAGAGGGTGGAGAAATGGTATGATAGGCTCTATGTAATATTTAAAAAAGAATGGTTTATACCCAAGGAGTTACCTTTGGTAGTAGGGAAGACAGTGCAGTTTGCAATATACCAACACTTTTGCATCATGCAGTTTGCCATGAAAGATGGGGCTTCGATACCATGGTAAAAATTACCATATTCCTTCACAACATGATATTTCCCAGCATCATTTCACTAGTTTTTGGATGCATGCCACCTAACCTTCAATGCAGACAAGGTAGATTGCAACTACCATACACTGAGAAAGACATATGTATATCTGGATGGATTACCTAAATTTAGAGGCTTATCTCAGATGTATTAAACATGAAGTTGGTAAGCTTTTCCATTGGAAATGTTGGAGCAACAATTATGTATCTTTAACTCAAGCCCAAGCTGGAGAAAAATAAGTATGTGGAGAATGAGTTCATGCTCCTAGAGCCGCCAAAAGGTAACCATACAATGGAAAATGTTCCAGCACCTAATTCCATAGAGACAATAGAAGTAGAATATGAAGAAGAGGAGCATAAATATAGTGGTGGCCTAGAGCATAGAGGATGAAGGCATCCTTTAGACAAGGTAGAAATGGAACGCATGACTACGCCACCTCGGGAGTAGGAAGGAGATGATGAGGATCTAGATGCAATACAAGGAGAGCACCGCTCAATAGGGTATTTAGGAGAACAATAACCTTAGGTGCTACTCGAAAATCAATGCATAGATCACCTTGAATATCTCCACAGAAGGAGACAAATGAGAAGAGAAGAAGGAAGTTGAATATGAAGAAGGAGGTGGAAGAGTATGAGGAGAGCACGCCCGAATATCCTACACCTCCAAAGGATGTGGAAGAACCAAAGGATGAAGAAATGAAGGATGGAGAATAATGAGAAAAGGAGGTAGATGAGACAATGCAAGAGACTACTAAGGGTAGAGAAAAATAAGCTCTAAATATTGATGCTCAATTAGAGAATATACTACACCGATTATGGGGTATCTTTGAGGACACGGGTAAAATTTTCCACACCCATTTTCAAAGCACATTGACACTAAATGAGTTGTATGGGTGGGATTTGATGGATGAAGATATGGAAACCATGCATATAAGGAAGCAACTGTCATGGTCGATGCACACACACATGGAAAAACCATAATTTTATGTATGTGAAGAGTCATGTGTATCAAGGAGGTTGAAGAAGACACCTCAGGCCGGACACACAATAGTAAATCCTACTTCTATGTTAGATGAAAAAATGAGTAATGCTTTGGTAAAAGTATCAACAGAAATGGCATGAAGAAATATAGATAAGGCTGCAATAAGCAAGGTACCAAGAGAATAAATCAAAACTAAGGATGTATAAATAGTGTGCCTAAAGAAAGAAAAAGACTTGGCACAGAAGAAGAACACTATTTTCATCAGCATGGTAGAGGAAATTGGGGAAAATATCATGAAAGAAAAGCCACACTTAGAGCCTAAGGTACCCAAAATGTTTCCTTCGGAAATGCATTATGTACAAACCTTGGTGGACTTGGTGCTTGAAGATGGACCTCTACGCATGCTAGCGCCAAAGAATCCTAAGCGAAGCGAGTGGGAAAAGGCTTTAGTGATAAGTAATATTGCATCATATGATGCATGGCTCCAAATCTTGTAGGAGGAACTAAAGAAAGTAGATCATGTTCGAATATATGTACATCCCCGAAGCCATTATAAGAAGTAGGACCATTATAGAGGATAATGAAGTCCTAAAATCTATGAAGGAGGAGACCCCGGGAAATGCAAAATGATTAACAATTGTCAAGTGGAAGCATGAGGCCCTTACAAAAGCACACAAACCACACAAGGAAATGCTAGATGAGTTTGGGAAACTCATAACACAAAATATGGACTTATTAGAAGGAGGAATGGCTGCAATGTCTAGCATTTTTTTGGTCTTGCGAGAATGAGAAAGGAGAGATTGCAAAAGATGAGCTAGATTCAATTGCAAAGTGGATATCCCGTAAAATGCGAGAGGTCATGCTCAATGATTGGTATACTTTAAAGGTAGAAATAAAAGATGAATATCAAGAATTGATTCTTGATTGAAGCAAAAGATGCTTTGCGAGGTAAAGACATTATTTTGTTTGTAAAATTCTTTCTATTCTTCTATTCATATTCTTTCATTCATTTTGGATGCAAAGCATTGTTAGGATGGAAATGAAATTAGTGTGGGGTAATGTTGGTCAATAAAAATATGACACATAGCAAAAAAACATACGAAGGTTCATGGAAAAGAACATAGTGCATTTAAAGGCACGACAGAAGTCGAGGAAAGAATCACGCATGAAGGAGATAAATAGATGTGGGACTTAGCCATTTTCACAAGTATGAGCTATTTTTGGAGATAGCTTATAGAGCACATAACCCGATTAAAAATTATGTGACACACATTGGCTATTTTTGGAGTATCGGATACGAAGCGCTTTGCATGGATACGGATGAGAATAGATTTACTACTAATAATTAACTATAAGAAGTCTTTTGTTAGTGTACTTGCATCTATGGCTATTATTTTAATGGCGTTTGGCTAATAATAACATGTGACCTATTTTGGGATTGGATAAGGAATATAGTGAAAATCCCCACCCTTATAGATATGTAATGAATTGCGTAGTAGAGAATGGCATGTGAGAACTGGGTTATTATGAGGTTATGTTGCCAAATTTGATGTGCGTATGAACTATGGTATTAGTTATATTAATAAGCTTATATTTATTTATCATGTTTAATGCAATGGAATGTATTGGCTGAATCGAGTATCAAATCCACGAGTATAATTGGTTCGCATGCTTGATTTCATCATAGTTATCATGTAAGTCTGTTATTCTCTATATCTAGACATAAACATGCACCGTATAATGATATATTAGTTAAGGATCTGAATGCAACAAGTTTTCATCATGATAACATCCTACAACAACCCTACAAAGGGGCCTAGTACCTTTACGTACTTTGGGTGAGTGCTCAATCTATGTTGAGTGTTGTGAAAGCATGCCTATGTTTTTACTCATAGGCCGCTCTACTAGAAGCATTGGGTCTTGGTCATTTGGATAACATCACCCCTCCTCCAAAATCAAAAATTAACCATGTGAAATTTAATGTCTATCCTCTAGGGCTCCTTGAAAGAGATGTTGGATTTGTATTTGACATCAACAAGATGACTATGAATGCTGAAATAGTTTGTAGGGGTGATCCGACGTTATTTTTACAAGTCTAGATTTACAACAAATATGTAAAGCATGCAATGATTGATGATGGGGCAGCAGTCAACATAGTCCCCTTATCTTTCCTTCAAAATCTAGGGTACCGAGAGACTAATTTCTGTTTGACACAAAATAATTTGAGGGGTTATGATAGCCTCAAAGCAATTCAATTAGAACTATAGTGTTTCTCGGTCACCCTTGGACCTAAGATGGTACTAACCAAGTTTTATATTATAGATCAAGAAACCAATTATAATATGATCCTTGTTCATCCTTGGATTCATTACATGAAGGTGATTCCCTCCACTTTGTTTCAAGAAGTTAGGTTCCTATATTTAGGGAAGGTTTTTGTGGCGTAGGGTGATCCAAAACCCTTTGACATACACCTAGCCAATTTGAAAAAGAGGCCAGGGGTCCACTCTGAGTTTGATATTCCTACAAATCATTTAAATAAACCTAAGCTTGGTACTAGAGGAAAATTTTGTTCCAACAATGGAATCAGAAGTCATGGGTTTGATTTAAGGCATTCTAGTAGTCACAGATGAAACCATCATAGTAGAGATAGTATCGTTAGGAACTACAACAAAGATTGTTGAGCTATTGGAAAATGATTTACCCATTCTCCTTCCTTTCGATTCTATGGGCATGGGACATACCCTAAGACTTGGTTCCTTGCCATAAATGAGGTTTGTATGGTTGAGGTAACTGAGGTAAAGGAGAAAGATTCAAAATATGATCCAATGTCCATTTTTCTTAGTAACTATTGGAATTTGCATTTTGATGGAGCCAAGTTCCATTTTAGCGCTAGTGTAGGTGTGATTCTTTTTTCTCCCGAGGGAAGGATTCTACCATTTTCCTTTAGATTAAACTTTGAATGCATAAATAATGAGGTTGAGTATGAAGCCCTTCTACTTGGTCTCATCATGGTTGAAAGAATGGGTGATTTAAATATCAGGGTGCTGGGTGATTAACAATTGGTTGCAAATAAGGTATCCAAAGTCTATAAGACTAGAGCTGAGCATTTGAAACTTTACCAAACAAAAGTGCTAAGTTTAACAAAAAGGTTTGACTTCATATCAATCAAGGTAATTCCATGAGACCAGAATATCCTTGCAGACTCAATCACAACATCCGCTTCTCACTTTACTCCAAGCGGTGAGTTGGAAGATTCAAACTTCATGGCCTCGGTTTATGCACAAACTTTGGTTTCTAAGACACCGATAACTCTAGTGTTTACATACGTAGAGACCGAGAGCAATTCTATCATTACGAGATCATGTTGACATTAACAAATAAACTCTAGAATAACTAAACACTCTCGTAGAGCTACATATTACACATCATGAGGTTAATATTTCTCTTATTCCACACTCTTCTTCTTATTTTGGAAATCCTATAATGGAATTCTCCCCTAGGAGGAAGTCAACATTTCTGTGGTAGGATAAGAGGGGGATTTAGAGGTGCCTCCAGCCCCTCCTGAGTTTGAGGAAGGAAACACCTCCTTAATTGAGGGTAAAATTGATATAAATATCAGGACCGAGGAAAAACCACAGATTTTGAAGCTAGGGTCCTCTTTAACTCTTGAGGAGGTTGAAATACATACCTGAATTATCAAGGATCATAAAAAATAATTCACATTTAATTATAAAGAAATGATGGGGATTGCATCATGTATTGTGGTACACAATCTCATCACCAAACCAAATGCAAAGTTGATTAAGAAAAAGTCAAGGCCCATGAAGCCAAAAGTTTCCCTCATGGTGAAGGAAGAAGTGGTGAAAATCCTCTAGGTGGGATTCATCAAGCCAGTTGACTACTCTGAATGGGTATTTAATATAATCCCTGTACTCAAGAAAAAATGAAAGATCTGCATCTGCATAGATTTTCAGGATATAATTAAGGCTTTTCCCAAGGATGATTTCCCACTACCATCCATTGATGTTATGGTTGACATAACAACTAGTTTCGAGTTGCTGTATTTGATGGATGGATTCTCTGGGTATAATCAGATCAGAATATCTGAAAAGGATAAGGCCAAAACCACATTTATAACTCCTAGGGGAACTTAATGTTATGTGGTCATGCCATTTGGGAATGCTAGATCTATGTACCAACGAGTGATGAATTATATATTCCATGATATTATACATAAGATTGTGGAATCCTATGTGGATGACCTACTGGCAAAGGAAAAAAAGTTCTGCAATCACCTGGAGGTGATTTGTATCATCCTTTCGTACTTAATCGAATACGATGTCACATTGAATCTAGAAAAGTGTGTGTTTAATGTAACAGGAGGAAATATTTTGTGGTACATCATATATTCACAAGGAAATGATGTAGACCCAACAAAAAATTTAGTTTGTATTGGAAATGATTCCACCAAACAATGAGTCTAGGATCAGGTATTTTTTGGGAAAAATTAGGGAAATCTGAATATTTATCCCTGACTTGACCTTTTTTATTCATCCGATCAACAATTTGTTGAAAAATGATTCTTTCATTCGTTGGATAAATGAATGCAATTAGGAATTTGAGTTAGTTAAACAATTCTTATTGTCCCCTCCCATGCTAATTCCATCTAAATCAGACCACCCTTTGATCTTGTATTTATGAGCTACGAATGTTTCACTAGCCTGCATGTTGGCTTAAGAGGATGATGATAAATTAGATAGTGCGGTAAATTTTATTAGTTGAACATTTCTTGAGTATGAGACATGTTACACCCAAGAAGAGAAATAATGCCTTGTCATAGTCTTTGTCACAAATTGTTTAAGACATTATATGCCGAATCAAGAAATGAGGGTTATCATTAAGTTAGATTACATACAAACATTCTTCACGCAAGGATCCTTATCTAAGGTCGGGTGTTTCATAACTCGATAGGTGAATTTGAGATAAATTCTTTTAATCGAAATCCATCAAAGGAAAAATCATTGCAGATTGGTTAGCTAATAATCTGTTAGATGAAGGTGATCTAGTAGATCTAGAATTCCTTGATGAGTGTGTGTATTTTGCTAAGACTAGGTCCCTTATTTTTACATGTCCATGGTATACTAGCATAATTAATATTATAGTGGACCAGACATACCCGGAAGGGTCAACATCACAAAAAGAAATTGGCTAAGTGTCATTGCTGCTAAGTACGTTATTTTAGAGCAAGTGCTCTATCATAGGGCCTTCCAAGGAATGTTGTTAAGATGTGTTGATGCACATAGTGGAGTATGTTGAGGTCACTATGGAGGACATGTCACTACTCGGAAGATACATTAGATGGGCTATTTTTGGCCCACCCTAGAGCATGACGTAGTAGATTTTGTGCGTAGATGCCACAAATGCCAATAGTTCTCCCATGAGATCCATATACCAGCACAAGATTTGAAACCAATCACAACCCCATGGCTCTTTTTCCATGTGGGGCTGGATTTAATAGGGAAATTATCTCCCTCATCAACATATGGCCATAACTTCATAATCACAGCCACAAAGTACTTTACCAAGAGGGTAGAAGCCATGCCTCTTACCACTATATCAGGGGTCTATGATCGCTAAGTTCATCTTAAATTATATCATTTTTATGTATAGGTTCCCACAAGTCATTATCTCATATAATGGCACGTTATTAAAAAATGACGAGGTGCATGAATTGTGTGTAAAGTTTAAGATAATTCATCACATGGCTTCTCTTTATTATCCTCAAGCCAATGGATAGGATAAGGCTACGAATAATACATTAAAGTTCATTCTCCTTAAGACCGTTAAGGAGAACAAATGATATTGGAATTTAAAGATTTTCACTGCCTTGTGGGCCTATCGGACATCAGTTGGAACACCAACAAGGGTAACTCCCTTTTCTTTGGTATTTGGTGTGGAAGTAGTCTTACCACTCAAGGTTGAAATAATGAGTCTTCGTATTTCACTACAAAGAATCTTGGGAGAATAAGGCTATTGAGAAGCCAAAATCTCTTAGTTGGAAAGTCTTTATGAGATTATACTCAACTCTTAAAAAAAAACACAATGTTTACACTGACTAGATGGCTTGGAAATACAACAAGAATGTTTACGAGTGTGAAATAGAAGAGGGAGATTTTTTCTTAAGGCTTGACAATTAGATAGACAAAAAGAACGGAAATGGAAGAAAATTCAGACCTAGGTGGTTGGGTCCATATCAAGTAGTATAATACTACAAAAATGGGGTGTTTCACCTGTGTACACTAGAGGGTGAGGATTTTAATGAATATGTGAAATATCTTCACCTAAAGAGGTATTACGCATGATCCATTAGCATTTTCATATGTACATTAATGCATCTACATTGCACTTTCATTTTCTAGCTCATTCTATAAAATTTGTGATCAAGGGATTTATTCTTATAAAGAACTCCTAAAAACTTTTGAAAAGCATTGGAAAAAATTCAAATCATGTCTCTCCAATTTTTCATGGTATCATCAATTATTTTCAAATAATTTCATCAGTTTAAGCAAGATAAAACAAATTTTTGACCATGATCATACCAACGCCTACATACTTAGTTTTTCTTATAGTCTCTTTCTAGTTTAGGTGTATTCTCCTGTAGTCTATTCTAGAAGCTTCATGGTGTCACATCTATCCCATAAAAATATCTTTAGAAATAAGAACATACTAAACATTTTTCCTAGATGAGTAAGTCAAATGCAAATCCACGAAATTTTTATTTTACACATTTCTTTTCCCTACCAACCTTTGGTGTTGAGCCTATGTCTCTTACTGGTGATGTAGGGTTGGGAAAGGAGAGAAATGCCCTTACTCACCTATTCCTTGTCCATGGTGATGAGCCCATGCTTCCTACTAGTAGCATGGGGCAAGGTGTAGGGGGTCTCTTTGATAAACTTGAAATTTAGAAACAATCCATTCAAATGTTGCGAAATCATAAGTAAAAACAAAGTGACTTAGATGTCCAAAGTTCCAAAAGAGTTTAAAACCTCAAAACCAGATTTTTTCAACCAAGTATCCATCTACAGATCTAAGTCTAGATAAACTGGAAAGTAAATCACATTCTAAACTATGAGGTAACTTGAGTAGGGTGAGGTTGTAGTGTCTCAATTTCGTCCTATCAAACCTTTATATTTCCCTCATCATTACCATTCAATATGATTTCTTAACTTGCACCCTTTCCATATCTTGATGTTGATCCCTCGAATCCTACTAGTTACGTGGATTTAGGAATGGGGCAAGTACATTCACTTATCATATCATTATATCACCATGTTTTTCCAAGACAATATGAAGTATCAAATATTGCTTAAAGAAACTAAAGTTCAATGTTATATTGTGTTCACATTATCATATATCAGCATTATAAAATACAAAAAAATGTTAAGCTATCATTTCACACCCATTGTATGCATTCTAAAAATCATAGAAAAATGGAAATTCTAAACATCTAGACTACACATGAGAAATGATAAAAAAGAGATTCAACTAATATATAGTGGATTACTGAACCAAAAATAAGAGTCTATATATATCATAGTGGGTCAAGTTTATTTACAATGCCATCACATGATAAGGTGTGGTCAAAACGCTTAAATGAGCCCGATATATACCTGAAAAAAAAATTGTATAGTGCTTGAAAAATTGAAATAAAGCAATAAATGGCCCAATGGCCTATTAATCCTTGTGGGATCCCTTAGATGGTGCATGGCCATGTCTAGGGTTGTTATTGTAGCCGTGACGACAGACACTCGGGAGTGAACCAAATGGTGTGAATTCTCGTGGTAGCGGCCACTGGCTATGGTCTCACTATGGGAATGGCTCTACCTCATCAGACACTTGGTGGCCTCATATCCAGCCACCATGGTATGAAGGAGGTCACCACCTCTGCTATCCTCTAAAGAGGAGAAAACATGTCAGTGTGTCTTCTAGTAGCTAGTGGCTGACTTGAATCATTAATCAGCTCGGTTGTGTCCACGCACACTTGTCGGATGAGTTCTCTCCATTCCCGTACATTCATTACAAGTAGGGGAAAGAGAATAAATAGATATGTTATAAAAATGCAAAATGCAAATCAAAAGAGAATATCAAAACTAAGGTTTCAAATTAACAAATGCGAGAGAAGAGTGTCAAACATACTCGGATATTCAAGCATCTAGGAAGGGTCAATGACTACTACTTTTGCCAATTATTTTATAATTTGTGGGGCCTCCTCAAAGCTAGAGGCCAAAAACTATCTGATCACGGACTCATCATCCCCCTCCCCATCTAGAGGAAATGGCTCCTCTGAGACCAATGTCTATCTCTCTACACTATCCTCCTCATGTGTGGCTCTTTGCATATCCTGAGTGTCATGCCACTTAGAATCAATCTCCTCCTCTGCTATATAGGATGCCTCACCATTCTTGGTATCCCCCCTCATCCTCCTTAGTCTCCTCCTTGACTGAATCATCATCATTCCCGTCTCTTGTGTACTCAAATTCGAGTCTACACTAATGAGATCATCCTCCTATCCATCCATTGTGGGAAGGATCGCCACAATCTGAATAAAGGAACTTGATGGGCACCAATGCCCCATCGAAAATGAAAAATGCACCTAAGCTGCAATAGGCACACCTAGAGTAACTCGGGGGAATTATGTCGAGAATATGGTCATAAAAACTACTAAGGAACACGATCAAACAGATGAATCTCAACTCTCTCGACCTTGTCAATTAATTGGCTTATAGTAGAACAAGCTACCACCGTAGTCACCTCCTCTCCCCATAACCCTACCATGTCCTAGTAGGGAGTGATAACCATTTCTGTTGTAGTCGAGAATCCACTAGCTAATGAGGTGTCTTGAGAACTGACATAGTTGTCCACCTCGTTGTCTAGATGGCCCCGTGGTCCAATACATATAATCCCCTTTGATAAGGGGTGATATGCTCATATACCCAACTCATTAAAAGAGTGGGGTGGCTCGATGTTCGCCCTAAAATCGACTACCCCGTATAAGTCATGGTAGGTAGTCCCCAAGATGTCTACTCTTTATGCGTACCTACAGCCATGTCCCTTAATTTGTGTGATAATGGGAGCCTAGCTATAGAGAAGAGTATCACCTCCCTTGTCCCTGATCAATCACAAGGAAAAGATTCCCATAATGGCTCTCTCGAATGATCGAATAGGAGCAGAGTAATCGATCGGACTTTCATCTCCTTTTTCGAACCGGATGAGACAATGATGTCTCCTATATATGTGGCCAAATCGTATCATTTCGGTTCTAGATCATGTTATCTCTAAATTAAATCTAATCCCAAGAATCGGGAGCCCAAGGATGTGATATATATCCTCTAGAGTAATGGTCCACTCACCCCTAACACTGTAAATGAGAAGGTGTTCCGTCTGCATCCCTATAGGAGAACAAGTCACATAATATGTGACTAGTGGGGGCAACGTGGGGTACCCGCGTAATCCTCCAGATACCTACCCTCTACAAAATGTCCCTCTTAGCTTGATTTAGCTGATCTAGAATCCCAGGGAGCCAATCACACTCTCTCTCTCGACTCCAACGGATGTATTCCTCCTTCTGCATTCACCAAAACATGAGAAAAGAGCAAGTTAGTAATGTATATAAGAAGACAAGCTCACCAAAAACATGATAAAATATGAAAAATCTAAAAATATAAGTTAGTGAATGTTTTGGTCATTCTGCATTGAACCGTCACCCAGTGCGGGGCAGCGGTTCCATGACCACCTCCTGCCTTTGCCGGTGGTCTGAACCAATTTTCCAAACATTCCCTTAATTGTATAAAACTCTCAAAAGTGCAAAAAAAAAGATCATTTTCGACAAAATAAAAGAATTCCATATGGGATCCCCCTAGAGACTCATTTAAGATAAGAAAATTTGAAAATAATCCCCTTAGGTGAACTTTTAAATGCTTTATCATTCTAGGCATAAAAAGAAAATAGTTAAAATTACCAACCTTTGACCACATTGATCAATCTCCCACACGTGGAGGCATGATACCTATTCCACAACAGTCATTTCAGCTATAATATTGTTAGAAATGGTCATCGTGAATGTAGAGCTCCAAATTCACCAAATCGAGAATGCACAAATGAATTGAAAAGTGAGTTTGTTTTGATATATATATGTTATTTTTAACCTTGTTTTGAGTGTATGTGTTCATAGGGCTAGAGCGTTGGTGTAGGTATATCTCTATATCCTCACACAAATGGTAAGCCCTCTTATCATTTTGATTTAGTGTTTATTTCTCAATGTTTTATATATCTAAACTTTAGTCTTATTTTCTCTTATCGGTAGCAGGAGTTTGGGTGGTGTGATTTTGACACATGGGCGTGTCAAGTATAGCTTCTCACTCCCCTTTTTGGGAATATCGTACTCGACTCTATGTTTAAGGCCTTTTCATGGCTGATATGATTCTCTAAGGGGGAAATATGTACCCACCCAAAATTACATGTGCTACATTTTTGGAAAATAGTTACAAAAGTCCCCAATGATGACTCAGGTCCTTTCAAGAAGGTGTTCGAGCTCCAAATCCCATTCACAATGTATATTTGTTTCCTAGACATATTTATTTAGCCTTCCCATGCCTTTTCCAGTTTCCTACCTCTTTCTACACATGTGTTGGCCTTTAGTGCTAGGATCATCGCCCTTCCTAGGCGGTGTTTAAAAACCGTCACCCAAAACAGGCTGGCGGTCCTGAAACTACCACCCTGCGCAGACAGTGGTCCTACCCATTTTTTCTAGATTCCTTCACACATATTTTAACATGTGACGGTTCACTTAATTTCACTTTTAGCATGCATATGTGAGAGAGAAATTGTTTAAAATTATCTTTGATTGCTTGGTTATCCTTCCTTCTTCTAGTTTTAAATAGATTTAATTAGTTGGAAATGCTCCTTCTTACGTTGAGCTTGAAGGCACCTCCCATCCTCCATTCCTATATATTCCATACTTGTATTCAAGAAAAAGGCTTGATAATTTTGTGTATATTACATTGTATTGCTATTACGATCTTACTAGGAATTATATAGCCAAGATTTGATCCGTTGTGTTATCTCTCTTCTACTTGCATTTCATCTAGACTACCATCAATCTATCATTGCTCAAGCACCATCCTCCTATTTTTTTCCTTGAACTCCCAATCCCTTGGACTCACATGAACAATCGGAGAAATAAAGGAACATACTTGAGGGACAAATACATATACAACTATATTTTCCATAGCTCTTGATTTTCTAGGTTGGAATTGTGTGTTTGTTTGCTTTATTTGTTAAATTGTATATTTTATATCACTAGTTTCAATTACATATCAAATAGAGTAGAAAATTGTTCATTTCAATAGATTAGTCAATCACATGTAGATCAAATCACTAGTAATGTTTTCCTCTTTAACATTACTAGGGAAGTTGTGTAGAGCAATAGCCCCTTTCAGGGTCATGATTTGTTCTTCATCTCTAAGGTAGGGTTTGAAGGGTTTGTTATTAGATTAGGTTATTTGTTTTAGATTAGATTCATACAATTGTAAAAATAACCAGCTACATCTGGTTGATTACTTGTCTTTACTTTATTTATTAGATTAGAATACATCACTTGAAAGTTAAAAATGAAAAAAATATTTCCTTTGATAGATTAGTTTTATTTTATTTCTTTGACCTGATATATTGTGGAAAATCCAAAAACATAGATTATATTTCCTTCAGTAATTAGTTTTCTTATCAAAAATAACTTTATTTCATTTTGTATGACCATCAATGGTCCACAACAAGAAAATACATACAATTGTAATCCCTTGGTCCTGCAACCCAACAAGCTAGAATTGATAACTAACATTGATACTAGTTTACATTTGATAGTCTTACACACACCCACAACCTTTCTGAGAAAATAGAACAACTAAATATGATAAACATCACTGCTAATCAAGCCTATGACTATTGGATTTCTCCTGGAAACATGGTTCGATTATGTGCATGACCATTCAAGGGCCACAACCTCCATGATTCTTTGGTTGTGATCCTCAAGTCCCACAACCCAACGGGCCTGCTAATCAGTTAGACATTGACACTAGTTTGCGTACATTACTATTCGATCTTCACCACTTCCACCGAAACTATTACAAAACTTACTAAATATAACAACCAATCAGGATAATACTTTCTAGACCAGATAGAAAATCACTCATAAATCCCTGTGACTCCACTATGCCTCTTGTTCTCACTTCCATGACCTTGTCTAGAAATCTATACAAGGCACTGTCTTTCATTTTCTGTGTGTGTTCAACAACCAAAAATATAATCTTGATAGATCTTGACATTGATTGGAGTCTCTCGAGTGTTTATTATCTCAAACCGATTCATTACACCACTTTAAGTTAGGAGAGCATTCTATTCCTTAGACTCAAAGATCCTGATATTACGTGTTGAAGATATATGATTTTCCAATTAGCTTAATCCTAGTCATTACACTCACATTCAAATTCATTCTACACCATTGTCTCGGCACAACCTCGAGAGTTTGGGTGTGAATAAGGTCACATGTCTATTTCCTATCGTACAATAACCTACAAGGTATTGGTTCAGTATAATTCATTTTTATATGCCTATTCTTTAGACATTTATAGAAATTCATAGGTATCTTCTCATATATCCGATTCCCAACATTGTTTTGGTTACTCCTCCTTGGTTGTGTGAATAACTGTGATATCCCTGATAACTCCTACCTCCTTGAAATTTTTATATCCTCCTCTATAACTAGCTCAATAACCCCATCTCGTATCCTACATGTGTCCTCCACCATAGCTTTTGTAGTTTTCTTGGTAACCTATTATATACGATGGAACACTATCTTGATATCTATGATATTGCTAGGGAGCTGCAATTGTTGGTGCTTGATAATATTGAATGGATTACCTTTGGTAAGTGGAGTTGATTTGCTATCACAAATTAACCCCTCGGATTAATTTGGATAACTCATTAAAAATTAATTTAGTCATTTTATATAGTCTCAGACATCTAGTCAATGTCAAATTCAACAATGGGTATCAAAAGAACAAGTACATCGAGATGATCTCGGTGAGTTGTAGCAAAAAGTGAGCTTGACGAGTTGCGGCTAGTTAGGTGACATAGAGTGAGTTGGACGAGTTAGCTCTGCCGAGTTTGTATTTCCTCGATGGGTTGTGGAAAGTTGGAGGCACAATGTGGGATGAGTTGGAATACTGTGGAAATTTAAGCCTCACCGATAGCATCATAGGATGCTACTAGCCGATAGTATGTTATAGTGCTACCAACTGCGGTAATAAGTATGGAGATTAATGGTTGGTAGCATGAAATAATGCTACTAGTCAATAATAGGACACATCCAAGGGCTGGGATGATGAGCATCTCAAAGCATAGGAAACAAGGAAAAGGCACGATAGTAGGTACAAATGCTACTGGATGGTAGCATGAAATGGTGTTACCGACCAAGAACACAAAGGAAAGAAAGAGCTAATGGTTGACACCAAATAGAAATTCTCTTGGTCCACCAAAATAACATAATGCAAATGACCAATTGCATGGTTGATGAAATGCAGTAAAAGGTAGCCCAAAAATAGTATTAATGAGGAATGACACACATGTGTCTTGTGCAGAAAAATATTGTTGGGAAAAACATTTTTAATATGGCCCATACCTCTTTTCGATCATTTAATGCATGATGCCTGTAGGTAGGAGTCCATTTTATATATATGTAAAGAAAAATCATTTGAAGGGTCTTGGATGTCTTTTAGCTGATATTTTGGAGGATCTTTGTTGTAATGACACCATGCCAAAATGGTGTTTTACTTCTCATGAGTTTGAGGCCTCAAATTTGGTCTCTATAATGTAATCTCACACCTTATGCCATGAATATAATAGAATTGATCATAGTTTAAGTGGTAGAATTTGTTTCATGAAATGTTTTGTCTGCCCTAATTTGTTTTACTTCCATTCTTGCCTTTCCATTCATTTTTAACATGTGGTGTGTATCTCTTACTTGTATTTTCCATCTCTATTGTGTTGTCAATGCGTGAGCGAGTGAGTTTTCATGTTTCTCAAATTATGGCATGCTTGTCTTCCCTCTCTCCCTATAGGTGGGAGTCCATTTTCTATACATATGTAAAAATCACTTGTTTCAAGGGTCTTGGATGTATTTTAGCTGAGCTTGTAGAGGATATTTGTTGTAATGACACCATGCCAAAATGGTAGCTGACTCATCATGAGTTCCATGATTCAAATTTGGTCTTTGAATTTTAATCTCACACCTTCTACCATGTATATAATAGAATCGATCATATTTTAAGTGAAATAATTTGTTTCATAACATGCTTTCTTTGCCCTAACTTGTTTTACTTGCACTCTTGCCTTTCCATTCATCTTTAGCATGTGTTGTGTATCTCTTACTTGCATGTTCCATTTATATTGTGTTGTCAATGCATGGGTGAGTGAGTTTGCATGGTTCTTAAATTATGGCACGTTTGTCTTCCCTCTCTCCCATGTTTTCATTGTTTCCTTCCCCTTCTAGAGATCTCTCACCCCTTTTTGATGTTATCACCACCCCTCTTATATTAGGATTTCCCTTTTCTACATCTCTCTCTTTCCTTGGTCCTTGGAATCATAGGTTAGTGTTAGGATAACTGCATTTCATTTCCTAGGAGTAGTTTAGCATTAGGAATAGGTAGAGGAACCAACCTTCTCTAGAGGTCCATCTCAAGTAGCAAGTCCCACAACTTGAGATATGGTCCCATGTTAGCAAAAAGTAGGGATCTATAACACATAATCCCAAGGTGCTACTTTTTTGACATAATAGTTTTGGCATGCCTAGTGGGACCAAGTTTGAAGAGCTTCATATCTTCATTTTACAAAGTTTGATGTGATCTTGGTGAAATTTCAGCATTTGGAGGCATTCTCAAGCATAGTGGTGACTCCACTTGCTCCAAAAAAACCCATTATCTCATCAACATACCTCTCCATTTTCTTGCATTCATTTCCATTCATTTTCCCCTTTCTTCCCATTCTTTTCATTTTCTTCTTTCATGAATTTTTGTAGTCATGACTTCATTCCCTTATTGGAATTCTTATTTGTAGAAGAAAAACTAGGTTACTCCATCCCCACATTTCCAAAACCCTCCTCCAAATAAGTTTTATGAGCCCTATCATGATGAATATGCATATAACCCAACCCTTGCTGATTTATATGGTTATCCTTCCACTATGATGTTTTCAAAGAACAAGGTTATGCACGATTGATGGTGATAACCTCATGGAAGATGATGATTTCAAGAGATAGATCAAAGAAATCGAGATGAGAATGGTGAAAAATAGGGCTAAATGGGTAACGAAGGCATGTAATATTGGCTACGGGGTTCCTTCCTGTAGTCACTTTTGCACCCACTAAGAACAAGGGAACCTCATGTGTGTCGACCTATCACCCAATGGGCACTAGGCGCTCACCCGAGGCGTGCGAGAGGGAGTTGAGTCTCTCTTTTATGTGAGTCTAGTGGAAGGCATAGCTCATGATTCTGACTTAGTGATTTAACAGACATGAAGGGCTATAGAGCTCAGGATGGCTTCTACACCCCTTCAGTCATAATAGAACCAAAGCACGCAATAGAAATAATAGAACTAAGAGTTGTAAATATACTACTATACTTAACCATTTAAGTAAGATTCATGATTATATAAGAATATAAGTATAATAGAAATATGCAGATAATACAGAGAAAGAGTCTTAATACATTTTTCATGGAAACCTTATCACATTCATTCATAGTGTTTACTTATAAAAGATTATAGAAGGCAGACCGTAGTCATGTGCCATGTGTGGATCCATACATGTATTCTCACAAGACAAAAATTTCATTCCCCATTTTCCCATTACATCCTTACTGGAATTTTGTACCCATTTTCATCCCATATTTCTCATTTGTAATTCTCCGATCTCTGCTACCTCACTTTCATCTCTTCTTCTTTTCCAAGGGCATGTATATAAATAGGCCTCTGAGCTCTAACAAACTCCTCTGCAGCCTCAGATCTGGCCCCAAGTGTCAAGGTGTGGGTCGCCCCTGGAGCATTCCTCTTCATGTCATGATTAACTTTTGGGATCTTTCTATCGCAAGGTATATTCCCTCTAGAACACCCTGTCGCCAAGCTAGAACCTTATCCAAATGGAACATGTTCTTCATGTGTTCTATACCAAAGGCCAAAAATGGCTAAGTCTCGAATTGTTCTTCATGTGGCACGTGCGTCCTGGGTTCTTCAAGAAGTGTTTTGAACTCTACCTTGAATGCCTACACTTGCGTGGTTCCCTCGGCCATACGCACCTACGCGCCCTTAAGATTTGGAAGCTAAATTAGGGGCCCTACATTACCCCACACTTCACCTGTTCTCCACCCTCAGGAACCTTCTCAAAGAATGCAGTAAAAAATATTGCAAGGCATTGCCTTGGAAAAGAATGGGGGGAAAGAATAAAGAAAGGGGAAGAGAAAGAATAGGGGGGGAATTTTTTTAAAGGAGGGGAAAGTTTTGCTGGAGGTTGGCCTCCAGTGTACTCAAAGTGTTGACTTCCTTCTACACTTTAGTGCAGATGTCACCAACAAGGGTGCTCACCTCATCATAAGTTATCTCCTCCCCTTGTGTGTTAATGGTTTCCACCATAGTCTCCAGTTCTTTAGCATGATCTTCTAGGGCATCCATCTTCCTTGTGATGACCTTGTAGATCTCTTTTAGCTGGGTTTTTATTAAGAATCACCGGTTCTCAATGGCTTCAGATTTATTTTCTACCTCAGCTCGATCCTTTCCCGCTCGGCTCTATTGCCCTTATTCTTTTCTCTCGAATTCCTTCAACTCAAGCTTCATCACTGGCAAGGAGTATGCATGTCACTTTGTCTTGATCTACACGGTGGTCGTAAGTGACCCCCGTAGTTTTGTGTAGATGTTATTACATCGGTGAGCACCTTGTTGTATTCGGCCATAAGCATGACGACCTTTAACTTGTATTCTTTCTCCAAGCCTGCCGCTACCTCTTCTACCGACTCTAATGCCAAGGGCTGCCTCTCCATGGTGAGGATCCGAGTCAAGTCTTCTAGGCACTCCAGGGAGGATTTGTAATTTTGCATAGGAGAGTTAAGGTCAAGGTGCTTCATGATAATCGATTGGGAGATGAGCTCTACCTTCTTGGAAACTTCACACACCTTGGCCTTTTCCTCCTGAAGCTCCCTCTATAGTTGAGCACTGATTAATTTCTCAAGGCTGAGATCCTTCATTAGCTTCACCACTTCTTCCTTCCTCTTCTCCAATAGGTCCTCCAAGACTCTAACCCTATCATTTCTACTGAAGATCCTAGCCTTGATTTCCATTGAGACTTTGTTCAGGTGCATTGCACACTTGCTTGTCTGATAGTTGTGTGTTTACAATGGGGTTGTCCCCCTTTCCTTTGGACAAATTCAATACCACTCCTTGGTTAATCTCAAATTTAGGCTCATCAAGGTGGGAGTTGAATGCCCAAGATAACATCTTCCTCGTTTGGGTATCCACCCTCAGGGTCAAAGGACTCCATGGCGGTGAGCTCCTTGGTGGGCATGATACTTTGGAAATGTGTGCATAAAACTTTTTTGGGGTCATCAATGTAACCCATCACTATTCTTCCCCCTTCCACACGTTTACTTCCCATGTGCATGCCCTTGGGAATAGTTACCGAGAGAGTTGGGCCTTTCGTGCTACTTCCACTCTTCTCCCTCTGCTCCTTCTTGAACTTGCCGAGCATAAGCTCTGCGTTGTACCCCAACTCTTCATTGACCAAGGCATCAATTATCTTCTCTGCCTCCCTTGTTTCCTTTTCATTCACCTCCTCCTGAGTGAGCTTGGGCATATTTGGCTCCTTGGTACTAGCCCCTTCACTCCCCTCTTTGTTTCACGTGCCTTCCTCCCTTCAGGTGCCTTTCCTTCTTACAAAGATGAAGGAATAATTTGCATTATCAGCCTCCTCTCCTTCTAAGTCATGGATATAAATTGGCTCTTGGTCCACCTCCAACTCTTCCCCTTCATCGTCATCCCTTTCACCTATATAGGCGTTCAGGTCATCTATATCTTCAGACCCTTGTTCCTTTGTTCCTTGTTCTTATTCTCTTGTAAAAAACTCTGGAGTGGGGATGCTATCTTTTCTTCATATGAAGGTTCTTCAGGGGATGGTGGCTTCACAAGCTCCGGGGTATTTTCCTTGACCACCATTCTTCTCTTCTTCTGGACATAGGTACTCGGCCCCACGGTACCTACATCCTACCTTTCCACCACCCCTTGTTCTTCCTCTTCTTCTTCTTTCTCCTTTTGCTTTAGCGCTGGCTTCTTCCTTCCCATGGGGTCATCTGGGATGGATATTTCATTTTCTACGTACGTGCCCTTCTCAAACTTTGGCCTTATGCGTAGGTAGATTATAGCAGCTAGCGCTCTCAACAATTGGTAAGGGCAATGACCTTATGATGTGCACGTATTGTAAAACATATCTTTCAACATACGTGTACTTCCTTGGGTAGACCAACTTCTTTCTCATCTCTTTGTGTTCACTGTCGAGGGTGGATAGGTCAAGTTTTAACTTCTTTGACTCCTTATATCTGTTTACCCCTGCTTGGAAGAATTGGGCAGTAAATGAGAAGGGGAGTTTGCACCAGGGACTCCAACTGCTATCCACCAAGATAAATCTACCAATGCAGAAGTGCTTTGGTACACCACGAACTCTGCTTCTCCTTTAGTCATCACGAGGAGTTACTCTAGGATCCACCATTCTACCATGAATGCATTCCTAAGGCACGTATACCATTTATCCAAGCGTGCCTTGTGCACCCCCATCATTGAATCACAAGTATACTTCTAGAACCTATCTGTGGGTGAAGGGTCTTCATCGGGGTACTCCCATATGAATTTATCAGATGCATCTGCACCCCAATTTCTGAGAACACAATGGTTAATAGAATGTTCCCAAATAATATCTTTCCTCTATCCTCTGCATTGCTTATAATCTCGTCTACTATGTATTGGGAGATATTGTACATGGTGCCTTCCATGACCTTTCTACAAACATTCAACTAGGGCTTGCTCACTTAGGTCCACCTCTCTTATCCATTTAGCTTGGAAATGAGGTGCACGGAAATTCTCATCACAGGATCACTGATATCCGTGACATCGTAGTACCTCGATCCCTTCTTATAATCATGGGATGCAATGGTTTCCTTAATTACCTCCTCATCCTGGAGGTCATCTAGGATCGCATCCCCTTTACAGCTCAAGCCTATAAAGTGTGAGATTAATTATGGGGTTATGCACATTTTGTGCCCTGTGAAGCGAAGAAATTTTCACGCATGCACATCACTAACCATTGGTACAGGGTTATTGGGCTTCCCAAGAAGTAGGGTAACTCATAAAACTGGAGAAGTCCTACCTTCTCCATTTTCACATTGACTACATCACTGTAAATCAGCATCCCGTCAGGTGTTTGTTTGTTTTTGGGGTGCACCAACTCCAATGCCATTTCCTTTACAATTATACTTGACCGGTGATTGTAATCAATTATGGTCATCTGTCTGATGTGGGACTCCCACTCTTGCCCTAGCAAAAAACCCCATCCAGGTATTGCATCTCTGAGTACCATTCCTCATTGGTATCCTAGGGGATTTCATCTTCTTTCTTCTTTCCCTTTCCCTTCCCCTTTCCCTTTTTGGATTGTACTATAGGCTTATCAACTGGTCTCGTGGCCGTCATTTTTCCATTTGATTTCATTCCTTGGTTTCCTTTGAGTTGTCTGAGAGTTTTCTTTGGCGCCCCATGCCCTAGGGTAAAAACCTAATTTTTGACTTTCCTCCTTTGATTACGGTGCTCTTTCCCAACGTTCCTCACACCTGTGGATCACTTTTTATCTGGTTTGTAGATCAACTAGATTGATTATGCATGAGTTTCTAAGATTCTCCTTCACATGAGTTAGCTCTTGAACCCTAGCTCTTGAAAGAAAATTGTTCTCCTTATTTTCGCAAAGTAAAATAATGAACTTACCATCCTTGTATTTATAGCTTTTCCCACTTTTACGCATTAAAGGCTAGGCTACCTACCACCGTACGACAATATTTAATGTAGCATTTTCAAACAAACCTGACTTCAGTGCTTTTCCTCACGTGCCCAATCCTTGCGTGAAACATTTTTCACCCGTGCCCAATCCTTGCGCGGAAAATTTTCCAACCTTCTAGCGTGCAAACAATCCATCTTGAAAGAAGACTTTTGCATGTGTGTTACCAGCGCCAAAGGCACCTCTTCCATCCTCATGATTCTTTCTTTCTTCTACCTCGTGTTTTTGCACTTTTTCTCCTTTGTACGTGGATTTCTAATGGAACTCTATTTTGTCATCCATCTGCCTTCCAAATGCATCTTTTCAACAGGGCCAGTTCGAATGGTCTACCAACTTAATCTTCCTATAGAATAACTTCATGCCTCTCTTAATCACCTCACCCCACACTAAAATGATGTATGGTCCTCTCGCAATAATAAGTATAAAAATTAATAAGGTTCCTGGCACCCAAGGTGCAAAACAAGACAAAAACACGAAAGGGAAAAACAAGAAAGGAAAAGCATAAAAGGAAACTCTAAACTAACTGGAAAAACTTCCTTATTTACAAACACCAAGAAGCATTATTTATAGTAGGGCTTCAGCCTAATCCCATTGAAGTGTCCAGGTAATTTTGTTCCATCTAACGCTTGTAGCTAGCATGTGCCCAAATCAAGGATGTATGAAATTACATAAGGACCCAACCAATGCACCTTCAACTTTCCAGGATGGTGTAGAAATTTAGAATCATATAGCAATACCATATGGCCAACCTCAAATTGTTTGTTTTTAATGTGGTGGTCGTGTCATGCCTTTTTTTAGCTTTTTCAGTTGTTTGTCTCCATCTTAATAGTGAGTGCCTTTCATCCAACTTTATCATTTCACCAATTCTTTCTTCCAAGACTACTTATTCATCACCCAACCCTCCTGCACACTCTATACACAACGATGGTAGAATAAATTCAACTGGAAAAATAGCCTCCATGCCAAACACTAGTTAAAATGGTGTGGCCTTGTTCAACCATTTATACATTAGACTGTATACCCACAGGACTACTGAAACCTTGTCATCCCAATCCTTCCTACCCACGTCACAAATCTTAGTCAATGTGTGGCTAAGGATTTTTTTGAATGCCTCTGCAGTCCCATTTTCCTGAGGGTGATAAGGGGTAGTCTTGTGATGGGCTACCATGAATTCTACTAATAAAATCCTTATTGTTTCATTTAAGAAGTGAGTGACCCTATCACTTGTTAAACTTAATGGGCACCCATATCTACTGATAATGTTCTCCCACAAAAATCTAATAGCCGTGGCTACAATGCAATCTCTAGTGGGTGTGGCCTCTTCCCACCTTGTCGATAATCAAGTACATGTAATAATATACCGCGAGTTAGTCCTTCGCACAATTAGTGAGCTTGGTCCGACAAAATCTATTGCCCACTTTTCAAAAGGTTCCATGCTGGTGATGGGGCGCAAGGGAATTTCATCCCTTTTTCTATGTTTTCCAAGGCGCTGGGAGTGGTCACAAGCCTTGCAAAACTCAATACAATCTTGGTGAATCATCTCCCACCATATTCCAATGACTAGGATCTTGCATGTTGTTGCATTCCCTACATAGTGTCCTCTGGAAATCCCACCATGGGCCTCTTCTATTATAGCTACATGTTCATGTTCTAGTACACACCGGTGCAAAACCTCATCATGGCCCATTTTATACAAATCCCCATTGATCAACATGAAGGGCGTTGCACGTATGGCTAACCTTTTCCTTTCCAGAGCATTCATCCCTTTGGGTGCCACACCTTCCTTGAGAAAGATAGCAATGTCTTCTAGTTCTGAGGGTGCGCACCACAACCTGAATAGTTGTGCATCCAACATGGTTTCCTTGATACTCTATGTGTCCTCTCCCAAATCAATCCTTGATAAATGATTTGGCCCACAATTGTTCTTTCCCGGTTTTACCACCACTTTGAATTCAAACTCCTAAAATAGAAGAACCCAACGACATATGCACCCTTGCAACACTGCTTTGTTTACCAGATACTTCAAGGCCATATGGTCAGTGTAGAATATGAAAGGAGTTGCTCAGCAAATATTGCCTAAATTTTTGGAGCGTGTAGATTATTGAAAATGCCTTGCGCTCAGTTGTTGTATAATTCTGTTCTACCGATGTTAACTTTCTACTTACAAAACACAAATGATGATCAACAATCCCCTCTCTTGGTTGAGCAAGAAAAAATCCTATTTCTGTACTAGAGGCATCCACATGGACACGGAAAGGTTTATCCCATGATGGAAATCGTAGAATAAGTACGGTGATAAGCCTTTCTTTTAGAGTGTCAAAAGCCCTCTACTGTGACTCTCCCCACTAAAAGGCACTCTTGTGTCTGAGTAATATTTTCAAAGGCGCGGTGATCTTGGTATATCCCTTAATGAACTTTTTGTAGTACCCAATGTGTCCAAGAAATTTGTGCATGGCACTTTGGCTGGTAGGCTCCCCTAACCCCACAATAACTGCAACCTTCGTGGGATCCACTAGTAAGCCCTCTTTACATATGATATGCCCCAACAACATCCCAAAAAGATTTGCAAAGATACATTTCTTGATGTTGAGGGAGATCCTCGACTACTAACATCTCAAACATCAACCTTAAGTTGTCACAATGGTCCCATTCTAAACTATACACTATCCAATAATCCAAATATACCTAAAGGAACTTGTGGATGAAGTCCTTAAATTCTTGTACCACTATGAGTGAAAATATAGCGAGCGCATTCTTCAAATTTCTCAAAGGGCATGATTGTATATGCAAAGCTTCCCCATTCAAAGGGAGAAAGTTATCTTATCTTGGTCTTCCTTGGAAATCCTGACTTGGTGATATCTCGAGAATCCATCCATAAAGGAATAGACCTTACACCTAGCAACTCCTTCCAAAATATCTTCAAAAAGGGGGTGGGAAAAGGATCTATTATACAAATAACGTTTAATTCCCTGTAATCCACACATATACTAATCCTCCCATCCTTCTTTATGTTGATCACCATTGGACTTATCCACTCTTATTCCTCCACAACCTCAATGATACTGAATGCTATCATCTTGTCTAGTTCTTCTTTAACCCTTACGCATATGTTGGGATTCATCCTGTAAGGCCTCTTCCTGACCGGGCACGCACCATCTTTCAACCTTATCCTCATTTCCCCCAATGAATGGTGGATGCCTTTCAACTCATGGTATCTGCATGGGAATAAATCCTCAAATTTATGTAAGAGATTGATGATCTTTGATACTTCCTTGTCCAACCAATAGTCCCCAATGATAGCCTCCTTGGGCTCCTCTTCCGAGCCAATGTTAACTTTCTTGGTTTTGAGTATTTTATGATACGCGTGCGCATATACATCTACACTGTCAACTAATTTACATACCCCAACCGAATGGTTGAAATTTAGGATTTCTATCTCCTCTCCATCAACAAGGTATACCATCTTTCCTTTCTCCTTTTCAGCACACGCACTTGAATTGTATGTCTTCTGGTTCCTCCTCTTCAAACCGCGCTTCTAAACTAGGTCCACCGAGTAAGTTTACTAACCTATCTTCCGCCATGGTGTAATCCCCCAGAGTGAGGTGCTTGATAGTCTACAATGCCTCATCAACTAGTTGTTTGGTACTTCAATACTCGAATGTGTGGACCAAGTCAGCCATTAATTCTTGCCAACTTCCCGTTTGGTGGCGTGTTTCATAATGGATATACCACACGCGCGCACAACCTTGTAGTGTCGAATACAACTTATGCACCCAAAGAGAGGGTGGTAAAGCTTCCGTGCCTTCTCCCCAAACCCTCTCACATGCTTGGATGTGGGAAGAGGCGGGTCCATTGCCATTGTAATCCTTAATAGTGGTGGGTATGTTACTTTTCAAGAATCAGATGCAGAGCAAAATTCAAACTTTACACCATTCCAATAAGTTCTCACTATGTGTAGCCCACCACCTTATTGCTATGCCTATCACAACATAACCTAGCATACTTCGTCACTCATCCTCCCTCCAATGAGCTTCCATCTCTCTCAAAAAGACCTCAGGGTATGCATCCCTAGAATACTTTGTTATTATCTTCCCTCCCAGGTGCCGAACTATACGTGTTGTTGTTACCTTGGTTACTGATCCTTTCAGATGTTGCCCAATCAATTCATAAGTCCCATGCACCCAATTATCGCATGCTATACTGGTAGTATCAATGAAAGATTAATCATCATCAAATTGGATGAATCCTTCTATAGGGTGGATGGTCTTTGGATCTCTTATGGAGCACACATATATTCTATCCAAGACTTCCTCCCCAAGGGGTTCAATATAGCGGGTGGACTTCTCATCAACCAGTGATATAACTACCCACTCTTCCTTGTTTTCAAAGCTTATGTAACCCTTGTTAAACTGGAGATCTGTATTATTCGTATAACACCACGGGCACCCAAGTAGAGCTGGGAAATTATCTGCTTCAAGCACCAAGACTTCAAAATACCCAAAGAACCTAGTCCCCTGATATGTAATGGTTGCATCCTTCAAGACACCTATGGGCATCACCTTTGTTTTATTTTCCATATACAACACATTTGAAGATGGTTATAATGCAGGTCTTCCCATTTGATGCCAGGCATGCAGAGTGATAACATTAACCTGCATGCCGTGTCAATGAGGATGTTGCTAAGAAAACATCCATCCACTACCGTGTTCGGGGTAATATCTTTGTCATAATCAAGGCCGTGAGGTGGGAGGTTTGCATGCAGGATATACCTTTCGTTTTCTTCCCTAACGCGTGGAAAATTTTCTCTCAACCATGCCCCTAGTAGGGGAATAATATTCTCCTACCTCAGCAGTTTACACACCTCCTTAACCTCATCCAAGTCATCCCTTGGTGCTTCTATTGGTCTCCTTTACTCATCTTTTCTAGTCTTCTCTTTTAAGCATTGGATCTCCCCTTGTAAACTTTGAATTATGTCCATGGTTTCCTGGTAGACTTCTTTCTGGTGAGCTAGGTTTGGATACTTCCCATGTACTACTTCTTCCCTTGAAAATAGAGGTCTTTGCCTAGGCACTTCCTTTTCATGCACGGATTCCGCCCTCACTATTACCATAACAGGGTCTAGTTCTCGATTCTCATATTACCTATGGAATCCATTGCATGTCAGCCTTCTTAATACTCACCATGGTAGTGCCCTTATCCTTCTGGTGCTGCTGACTCATATGTTCATACAACTCTAGGAATTCTTCGTACTTATGTTTTTTTCCACACCAGGAGCATTGTAGAAGATCTAGACATTCACGCTTATAATGGTCTATGGATCCACAATTAAAACACGTCCCACACGGGAACTCACTTCTTCCTCCGTGGTTACCATGACCAAAAATCCTCCACGAAACCCTCTTCCACATGCATCTCCATCTCTGCGCTCCTCATACCGACGTTCATTTCCTTTGGAACTGCTGGCAATGCTAGTATGGCACACACCAAGATCAATTTCCTAATGAATTTGGTCAATCAATCTATAATCCTTGGTGTCATGTATGGTTGAGGTACATATTTTGCAATAACAAGATATGTTTTTGTAGATCACTCACTGTAACAGGGGACATCTACTTGCATCATGGTCTTCATGACATATTTCACAGTTTACTACCATGGTGTGTACCACCTTCTGAGTACATATCCCACTATTATCCTTTGTGTGTCCTTCCACGTTACAATCATGTACCACATTCTTGCATGAATCTCTAGAACTGTGTTAGTAGATAATTTCTCTAATTGCTTAGCCATGGCAATAATTTGAGCCTCCAAAATGGGCTAACACCAGTTTCAACACTACCAACTGCTTCATCATATAAATCAGCTTCTAATGCTTCGTGCGGAGTCCGTGAACATTTTATGAGATAAGGCCCTCCTAAAGGGTGTGATCAACCCTTCAAAAACCACTTTGGGCATGTTGTGAAGGGTGGATATCATAAGATAACTTAGACAAAAGAGTTTTAAACTGTGCATCATATTCCCACATGCTCTCTAATATTCCCTCGCTAGATTTCTTTGAGAGAGCTAATGCTCTTCTGTTCAAACTCGTGGTATGTGCAATTCCACCAAGAATTCATTTCTTAGCGTAGTATAATCCACAACAAATCGATAAGAGTCATACTTTCTATACCAACTATGTGTGCATCCTTACAAGGTCCTCACAAATTGACTGGCCTTTTGATCCTATCTTGTGAGTCCCTTCGCACACCATAAAAGCTCGCACTTATGCACATGCTCCATGGCATCTTCTATTCCAAAGTAATCTAACAAGTGTAGAGACATCTTGAAAAATACTTGAGGAGGTGGATGAGGCCCTTGCCCTCCCGATCCAGTCCCTTGGTTTCCTCCGGTGTTTCCTCCTCCACCGGATCCACTAGATCCTGAGCCACCAGCTCCACCACTTCCACCCCCATATCCTCCTGTGTTAGGTACAGGGCTTGTGTTTTTCTGTGTCGAGTGCTCCCATCATCCCACTAAATTGTGCGCCAACAGTTTGTGAACTAGTACCACTCCCAGTCGTAGTTCCTCCACCACCTCCTAATGCACTTCTAAAACCAGCCATATATGTGCCTTGCCCAAACATTCCACCAAATACCAGAATAGTGTGTGAAGCCATAGAAGTCCCATACAAGAAATTATATGTTCTAAGCATCGATACATTGCTTCCACCGATATCAAATGGATTAACTATACTCTTCCCTCATTCAAAAAAACCAAGCACTAAGGTATGGTCACTAGGTGGGATTAGATGCACACCAACAACTCTTCTCTCTACGTGACAGAATCTCATCAGAAGCCGCAAGGTTTTCTCTTCCATGCTTACCAAGATGGAGTACCATAGACTGTTCAGGTTTGACATCCTCCGCATGAACCTCAACTCCTTTCCACCATGTATGGCTCCATAACCCACTTATAATCCCATGCTATCTATTCTTTTCACGTGCTTCGTTATACTTGAGCCGCTTGTCCTCCCTTTCCTGTTCAATTGTCAGATCAACCATCCTTCCCCAACCTAGCTTCCTCACCTAGCACTCAGGGTGGTTTAGCCGGCCATAGGGAATGCCTCTAAACCCATGGTTACCATCAAGATTTTGATTACAAGGGAATAACATGTAGAAATGATCCCTCGGGCTCTCGCAAGAACTCAAACTCAGCAACTTTTGGACAGGAATACGTGGAAATGGTGTATTCCAGAGTGTAGCTAGTCAATACTCCCTTCCACCAATGATCTATAGCATGGGTCCACTTTAGATCAGCATATTGTAGGTTCTGATATGTTTCTTGGGTCCAAGGGTATGATCTATAACACCACCCTGATCTAGATGTATAAGCCAAGAGCCATTCGAATAACTCTACTGGGAAACAATAGAAGAAGGTTTCATACAACTCATGATAAAGAGTGTCTTCCACCCATCTTTGTGTATCAAACCCAGATCCGGTACCAAATCTCTGAGTGAATTCATCCTCCATGCTCTTAAACCAATCTTCAACACCTTCAAGTGTTAATCACTCCACCATCACTTTTTATAGAGATCATGATATATGCCATGCTTCCCTACAACTTCGAAAAGAGGTCCTGTAATGGAACCAAGATGTAGTCACTTTTGCACCCACTAAGAACAAGGGAACCTCATGCATGCCGGCCTATCACCCAATGGGCGCTGGCACTCACCCGAGGCATGCGAGAGGGAGCCGAGTCTCTCTTTTATGTGATTCTAGTGGAAGGCATAGCTCATGATTCTGACTTAGTGATTTAACATACATGAAGGGCTATAGAGCTTAGGACAACTTCTACACCCCTTCAGTCATAATAGAACCAAAGTGTGCAACAAAAATAATAGAACTAAGAGTTGTAAATCTACTACTATACTTAACCATTTAAGTAAGATTCACGATTATATAAGAACAAAAGTACAATAGAAATATGTAGATAATACAGGGAAAGAGTCTTAATACATTTGTCATGGTAACCTTATCACATTCATTCATAGTGTTTACTTATAAAATATTACAGAAGGCAGACCGTAGTCATGCGCCATGTGTGGATCCATACATGTATTCTCACAAGACAAAAATTTCATTCCCCATTTTCCCATTACATCCTTACTGGAATTTTGTACCCATTTTCATCCCATAGTTCTCGCAGTAATTCTGCAGAGCTCCACTACCTCACTTCATCTCTTCTTCTTTGCCAAGGGTGCACGTATAAATAGGCCTCTGAGCTCTAACAAACTCCTCTGCAGCCTCAAATCTGGCCCCAAGTGTCAAGGTGTGGGTCATCCCGGCACATGCCTCTTCATGTCATGATTAACTTTTTGGATCTTTCTATCACAAGGTATATTCCCTCCAAGACACCTTGTCGCTAGGCTGGAACCTTATCCAAATGGAACATGTTCTTCATGTGTTCTGTCCCAAAGGCCAAAAATGGCTAAGTCCCAAATTGTTCTTCATGTGGCACACATGTTTTGGGTTCTTCAAGAAGAATTTTGAACTCTTCCTTGCGTGCCTACACTTATGCGCTTCCCCAGACCATGCACACCTACATGCCCTTAATATTTGGAAGCTAAATTAGGGCCCCAACACTTCCCTATGGTTTGGCCCTATATAAGCTAGTTTTGGCCTTGACACAAGTTAGACTATATGATTGAGATGATTCCCAAACTTGCAAAGTGGGTTGAGTTAATGGAGGCTTATAAATCTAGTGTTAGGAAACCCTATCAATGGGGAAATCCTACACTACCATCTTATAGCCCTCCCATTCCTCCTCCCCAACCTACACCATCTCAGCGTATGTTTTATATCCCTAATTTTATGCCTATTTCCCCATTGATAATTCCCCTTCTCCATATTCTTCCCTTCAAATATCCTCCAAAAGAAGATTTTACACCTTCCCTTATGCCTCAACCATTGTAAAAATCAGTTGAGGAACCCAACCAAGAGAAACTTGTTCAAAATTTGAAGGATTGGGTTTCAAAATTTGAAACAAATCAAATTCCATTATAGGTTAAACCTTGAGTAGAGGTCGAGTTGGGGAAAAAAGGTGGAATCCATTTTACAAAAGACCAAGAACAAGAATAATATGATCAATGATCTCTATGTTCTAAGCATAGTGTACATGATGGCACCATATTAATGGAGGTTCTTGTTTTATCTCCATAGGGATTAACAATGGAGGAAAGAAATTCAAATTCGAGGCCTTAGATGAAGAAGATAACTTTGGAAGCTTATTTATTTAATTTTTGAATCTAATTTTTTTAACGAACCTTCCATGGATGAAAACAATCATGAAACCATTGTAAAATTAGAAGTCATCGTAGAGAAGGAAGATTATTTTGTAGAAGCATAGAAAAGTTCAGATTAGATTACAAGTAATTCCATTTAGGAATTTCTTAAATATTCCCCCATTCATGGGGATGAGCTTCAAAGAGTTGGGTAAATTAAAAGGATCAGCTCATTGGTTCCCAAATACCCTTACGTAACTAGGTATTCTTCTAGTTTAAAGCCAAAAAAAAAAAAATTCACTAGTCATGTTCATTTCAAGGCATGAGGAAGAGCTTTAGATACCCAAAGGCCATCTATAACACCTCCAACCAAATGCAAAATTACTAAACTAGGTATTTATTTTGTGTGTTGATAATTTGAGGAGAATGGTGAGAAATCATCTCCATGTCAGTTTTTCAATTTTACTTAAGGCCATGTTCATTGTTAAACTAATTACATGGCCACACTTTGTAAAAAAGGGAAATTATTTCTCCTTTCCTATTACAGGATTTTTTTATCTTCTCATTTATTTGGTTAGAGTAGGGTTGTGTAGGTTTGTTTTCAGTAGAAGTTCTTTTGTACACTCTACATGTTCCATTTGGGGCATTTATGATTTTACTTTTTTACAAAGTTTTATGGATCTTGGAAAAGTCAATTTTTGGGGTAATTTTAAAAAGTGCATATTTTAGCCTCAAGAGATCAGTGGATGTTCAAAGACCTCAATACCTCTTCCTTGGCTAAATCAGATAGAGGGAGCATCTCTTAAGCTTCATTCAAATCTCCATAGATCACTTTCAAAATGGTGTCCAATAAGTAGTTTCCGTCCGTTCGATAAGTTCACATGGATCCATGAGAAAAAATTTCAAAGGAAAATATTAGTTTCTTCAAGTTCAAACTTGAATCCATGCCCAATTGATGCTTCAAGGCTACTAGTCTCTTCATCTAGTAGGAAAATGTCCCCTAGAGGTTGCTTAACTATCATAAAAATTAACCCCTAGGATCAATTTAGATAACTCATTCCAAATGAGCTTAGCGAGTTTATATAGGTGGGACATTTAGATGAATGTGAAATTTAACAATGGATATCAAAAGAAAAGGACATTGGATGAGATTGGAAAGTTTTAAAGAGAAAATTGATCTTGGAAAGTTACATCGAGTTGGTTGACACAAAATGAGATGTCGAGTTGGCTCTATCGAGTTTGTATTTACTTAATGAGTTACACTGAGCTAGAGGCATAGTGCGGGATGAGTTTCAAGGCCGAAGAAATTTAAGCCATGTGGGTAGCATCATAGGATGCTATCATCTATTATCATGTTATAGTGCTACTTGGTTGGTAGAAATTATAGATGCTACCAAATCATAGCATGAAATAGTCTTTGGCTATCGGTTGGTAGCAGGACATAGGTATGGTCCAGGACGAGATGATGCATAGCTAAGAGATAAGGAAATAAGGAAAATTCATTGGTAACAGGTACAAATGATACCATCTGGTAGCATGAAATAGTGTTATTGGCTGATAACATAAACAAAGGAAAGAAAGAGAAATCAGTTGACACCGGATGGAAATACTACCAGTCCACCACATGAACATAATGCAACTGGACAATTGCATGGTTGATGAAAAATAATACAAGGTAGACCAACAACTAGTATTAATGAGAAATGGTTCCCATGTCTCTTCTATACAAAAAGTACCATTGGGAAACATATTTTTAAGTTGGCCCGTATCTCTTTCGTGAGTTTTTAATACGAGCTACATGGTAGGTGGGAGTTCATTTTCTATATATATCTATGTGTGTGTGTGTGTGTAAAATTCACTCATTTGAAGGGTCTTGGTTATATTTTAGCTACTCTTTTAGAGGCTCTTTGTTGTAATGAAACCATGCCAAAATGGTGGATGGCTTTCCATGAGTTCCAAGACTCAAATTTGGTCTTTGAAATGTAATCTCACACCTTCTACCATGAATCTAATAGAATTATGCATATTTTAATTGGTAGAATCTATTTTGTGGAACGTTTTGTCTTCCCTAACTTATTTTACTTGAAGTCTTTCCTTTCCATTTTTATGGCATGTGGTGTGTATATCTTACTTACAAGTTCCATCTTTGTTGTATTGTCAATGCATGATCAAGTGATTTTTCATGGTTCTTGAATTGTGGCATGTCTACCTACCCTCTCTCCCATGTTTTTGTTCTTTCCTTTCCCTTATGGAGATCTCTCACCCCTTTTATGTTACTATCACCACTCCTCTTAGCTTAGGATTTTCCTTTTACGAATCTCTCTCTTTCCTGGTCCCTTGGAATCATAGGTTATTTTTAGGATAGCTACATTTCATTTTCAAGCGAGAGGAACTACCATTCTCTGGAGGTCCATCTCAAGAAGTAAGTCCCACAACTTGAGAGATGTTTCCATGTTAACAAAAAGTAGGGATATGCACTTTATAATCTGAGGGTACAACTTTTTTGACATAACTGGATTATTTATAGAGATAATAGGTACCTATTTTTGTCTTACATCCATTTTCTCCTAACATTGTAGTCTTTAAAATCATGCATGACATCAATGGTACGACAAGTGTGATGGTAGTGGTTGAATGACCCATAAGATATAAAATGCATTAATTAATTAGTAGGAAGGTATAATTCGAGAAGATAACATGTATCTTGTGTATGTTGATCCCATAATCTACATATTATGTATTTTATTCTCTCTACAGGAGGTTTATTGCTTGTAGATGATTTTTATGAGTGTTGTTTGATTACAACGGTTCTCTTTATGATTTCCAGTAATGGGTAATCGAACTTCCTATGACCATTTTCACAACATATGATTTGATAAATTTTAGTCTTGGGGCTGCTCTAGGAGGGGAATTTGTTCATAGATCCTCTTTGCTTTATCTCTATTGTTGTAATTTCAATCTCACCAACTATAACTAGAGCTTTTCCAGTTTTATTTTTATTTAATTTTTTCCTTCTTTACACCATGGCTAGGGTTATAACCTTGTTCCCATTTCTAATGCTTCAAAAAATGTTCTAACTTTTTTTCCCATCTAGTGAGGTGCTTAGGTATGTTAATAATCTTGAGTTAAACCATTCAGCTTCTCTTATTATTTGTTAAGGGATCATCTAACATCCTCGGTATGTTATTGAATATATAATCAAATTCTTTAGTTATCTCTGCTTATTTTTGGACCAAATCTATCATCTTACTCACAATTTATGTTGGTACCTTGGGGTAGTAAAAATCAGCCCTGAATTCCTTTTCTAATACATCCCAACATTACATCCACTAATTCTTAGTTAAGAATGTTAATAAGTATTAACCAATGGTTACCAAGAGTCATTATGAGTGAAAAGAAATAAAATTTTCCTTTTAAAGGATATATAATAATGTAAAATGTGGGGGAGAGAATACCTTGAAAATGGATGAGAAGAATCAATATATCAAAAAAATGAATAAGAAAAATCAATAGGAGAAGTGAGAGATATGAATATAATCAATTCGAGATATATTTTAAAATTTTATGTAGTTGATATATATATGAAATTAGTGTTTTAAACCATTCATGTATCAAGTATTATGTTTATTCATGTTTAATAAAGGATAAATACTTAGTTTAGACTATAGAGATACCCTTCTTGGCGATGTTAGCTCTATCTGGGATATAAAAAATTATAACACCCATAATCATGTCAATTTGTTATGCCAACTAATATTTAGAGGAGGGTAATGGGAGAAAAGAGATAATGTAAAAGAAGAATAAAAAATGTGCATATGGTTTGTGGGAAAAATATTAACATGAAAAATTATCTTACCTTGTTTTAGAGGGTTTCTTTATGAAAAGAAGGGAAATCCATGACATGTAACTATTAGAATTTTTAGGGTGATAGCTAGGGTAGAAAAAATAGTAGAACATGACGGAGGTAGAAATTGAAGAAAAAGAAATTATGTAACATTAAGATAATTAGAGAGATTTGTAATATATGAAAAAAATAGTAAGAACATGAAGAGGGTTAATGAGAAAGTTATATTAACCACATAAATAAAGGAATTAGAGGAAAATATAGAAATATAGAGGTTAACAAGAGAAGGGAGGAATAATAAATTAATCAAAATAAGAAAATAGAGGAATTAAAAATATGTAGAAAGTAGAGAAAATAATACACCCATTTTAAGTGGATACCACTTAATGGCTACCCTAAAAAGGAGAAAGGTCATACAAAATTGCATAATAAATCCCATGTTAAGAGGATATCATAAATTAATGGTTACTATACTGATGTAAATTGATGTGAGAAAATGCTTGGTGAGAAATAAAATGTAGTGATCAACCTCGGAACAAGCTAGGATGATTAGGAGTTAAAATGGATAATGGATAAAATGGAACCTTGTCTTTGTAAGAATCTCATAAGTGTAAAACCGATAAAATTACTAGTATAATATAAGGCTTAAAATAATAGAGAATGGACAAGAAGGAGATCTAAATAATAATAAAAATAAAATAAATAGGAACCAAGAAGAGAAGGATAATTTAGAGTAAGGATTAGAAGAATCCAAAGGAATATTAGAATGGAAGAAATATGAGATAATATGAGAAAAGTAAAATAATATAGAGGAAATATAAAAAGTAATACAAAATAACAAAAGTAGAAGTGGATAAGGCTAAGTAGAAATAGAATTAGAAGAATGATATAGGTTAAGAAATATCAAGGGTATAAAATTATTTATGGAGGAACATAATTATGAAGAAATGTAATAAAAATATAAATACCATAACCAACCAAGACCCCCAATAGAAATGAACCCCTAAAAATGGTCATCATCCCATGTGCCATAGAACAAGTGTTTGGGAAGATCAAAATAGGGGAGGAGTTAAAAGAAGATACACAAAATTAAGAGAAGAAATTAAAAGAGAGAGAGAGAGAGGAAGTATTAAGATAATTTAAAGAGATTCTAGGAGGTCTAAAATTTTAGTACTTTATTGTGAGTGAGAAGGAAGAATTGTAGTGGGAAACATGAAGTGGTGATTTATTCATCAAATTGTTTTGAGGAAAAGGCTAATGTTAATAATGTTTTTCATCATTTGGTTTTCTCAAGGATAAGACAATTTTTGAAGTTTGATTATGATGTTGAGGGTTATTCATATTATTATGAAGCTATGTTATGATGTTGGTGGGATTTATATGAGCATTATGGTATACTGTGGAATCTATAAACATATGAAAATGATAATAATCAAGAATATACAATAAGTCACACAAGTAAAATGCATAAACACTATGGTACATATACATTAATATCCACTAATTAGTAATTACAATTGTAAATAAGTATTAACCAATAGTTACCAAGATTCATTATGAGTAAAAATACATAAAATTTTCCTTTTAAAATCTATATAATGATGTGAAATGTTGGGGAAAGAGTATATCATGAAATTGGATGAGAAGAATCAATATAAGAAGTAAGAGATAAAAATATAATAAATTTCAACATTTATTTTTGAATTTTATGTAATTGAGATCAATATATGTGTGACATTAGTGTTTTTAACCATATATTTGTCAAATATTAAGTTAATTCATGTTTAATAAATGATAAATACTTTTAAGACTACAAAGCCACCCTTCTTGGTGATGTTAGCTCTAGCTAGGATATACCAAATTATAAGACCCAAAATTGTGTAAGGTTTTTATTTCAACATGCCTCAATAATAAATGAGAATTAATACACTATATTATGCCCTAAAAGGAATAGAAACCTCATGGTGGGTTGTTTATAGGTCAATGAATCTTAAATGGATCGATGTAATAGGTATGATGCACTCATGATTCATATTAGATACTAAGTTAAAAAGGATTGGTCACATTATTTCATAGAAAAATTTCTAGAATTACACATTGAAGAATCTATTGAGGCTTGGAAATTACATAAAATAGAACCAAAATGGTAGGTGCACCTCTTTTTACAAAAATGATGTCATTTCCAAAATCTTGGTATTTTTATTAATAAAGGAGGAGAGAAACATCTCATTTTTGGTAGGTACAATAGGAATTTATTCAAACATTTAATTTTGAATATAGTTACCTATGGTAGATACAACCCCTCAAGAAAATTAAAACAATTTTATATCACGGAGATATTAACTTCGAGTGAGGAACTAAATTTCTACACCCTAGATAAAGGAAACAAAATAATTACACAAAGGAAAACATTGGGACTAAAAAAGTAAACATAGAAAATTACTATAGAAAAATGTGTCATAGAGTAGGGGATAACAAGGAGAAAATGAAAAATATGAGGATGATGAAGATATCGATCCAGTTGGAATGTTTGAACTAGAACATCTAGAACATATACGCATAGAGAAAGGACTATGCGATAAAGAAGAATAAAATCTGCATAATTTGAATATAGAAGGAAAATAAGGGATCATGTTGGTAATAGAAACCCATAATAAAGGAAAGGCCAAGATATACGATGAACCAAAGGATTACACAGAGAGTAGAAGATATTGGGCCAACAAGAAGAGTAAATCCAACTACTATTGGAGATTACTTGGATGAACAAAGAGATGTCATACATCTTGCACCTATTGTCAGATTATAAAGATGTGTTTCCCATTAAATTAAAAATAATAAAGGGAGTGGATTGTTCACTCGTATAAATTCACATTACATTAAAAGAAGGATAAATGACTATTAATAAAAGACCATATAGATTAAATCTAAATATGAAAGTTAAAGTTGAGGTATTATTGTATGATAGAAGTACTCATAATCTACTTGATAGAAACATCGAATTGGATGAGCCCAATAGTTACCCAACCAAAGAAAACAATAGAAATTAGAATATGTGAGGATTACAAAGCCTTGAATGATGCATGTGTAAGTGATCCATTTCCTATTCCATTCACGGATAAAATATTGGAAGCAATAGTCGAATAAGGTATATTATTTTACATAAGGATTAAATGACTACAACCTAATTATAATTATGTAAGAAGATAAGACTAAAACTACTTACATAACTCAATGGGGTAGTTTTTCATACAAGGTAATTCCATCTGGGTTAAAAACAAACCCATATTATTCTCCATAGTTGTTTTTACTGCATTTGAAAAATTCATTCATGATTTCCTAGAAATATATTTAGATGATTGGGTAGTCTTATCCCTACTCGATGAGTATATCCAAGGTATAATTAATGTTAGAATGATGTAGAGCATTACACATTTTCTTAAATTTTAAGATATGTTTTTCTTTACAACTTTTGAGTATCTTTGCGAAAAGAAGGAATTTTATTAGATTAAGATAAAATTGTAGTTATAATTGGCCTTAAACCTCCTATAACACCCTAAAGAATCCATACATTTCTAGGTCACTCTGGGTATTATAGGAAATTTATCGAGGATATGCTAAAGCTATGTAACCAATGGAAAAACTATTGTTATAAAACACAAATTTTGAATGGACATTTGACTCGCCAAAATGCATTCATGTAGTTAAAATAAAATTTGGTTATTACGCCTTGATACTAGTTTTTCCAGATTATCTTAAACCTTGTTGCATTATTTTTTTCATTTATGTGATATGGCATTGATGGCAAAGGAGTATTGAAATCGTAGTGCCTTCTCAAAGTTTTTATTATCTTCTCAAAGTGGCTTCATAGTGTTTCCTTGAGCGGTAATGATGGTTTCAAGGTATCAAGTGCTTGGTTACTATGGTTGGTGCTCACTAAAGGTATGGCGATGCTTGGTGTACTTTGATAAGGTGTTCCACCTATCATGAATGATGGTTTAATCATATGCGAGGGATTATAGGGTGATCATCAGGTCAAGAGTTATAAGTAATTATTGGAACCAAATTTAGGCCTAGTTCAAGAGCCTAGTGAGGTGCATGAAATCAATGCAGGCCATGTAAATCCTATAAAAGTATGAGAAGTGTCTTGGAACACTGTTAAGAGTATTCATGTGCAGCTACATATCATAATTAATCTCTTGAAGGATTTTTGAGTACCTATGTGGGTTTGTGTAAGAATGATCTCTTAAGAAAAGAAGTAAAACCTTGTAAAAATTAGATAGGTAAGAGATTTGTAGAGTGTGAACCATCATCAAAACTACATTAGATATGAACAATAAGGTAGTTTTGAATGTGTGTTCAAACTTTTAGGACTAAAGAATGATTTTAGTACAAGCTATTGTAGTTTTACCAAAACTAGGCTAAGAAAGGTATGCCAAAACAGTGCCCTGAATTCTTAGCATTCAATCTAAATTGAAAATATTTATTCAGATAAATCATAAGATATTTTTTAAATAGCTTATAGATAAATAAGTTTTGCAAAAAAATTAGGTCAAAAGAAGGAAGGACAAGAAAGTTCTCTTCACTTTTCTAACTTTGTCCAAACCCTTGTTTTGCAATGATAGAGGGAAAATGTTTTTTTAGGGCATAAAAACACATGTGTGATATGTGAAAAACACTGAGGGTTAAAGAGGACTCTCTATGGTCCAATTTGGTGGTATTTATTTCCTACAGGTGTGACTATACCGTATGGATTTTCCAATGTTTTAAAGGATTTTGAGTATACGATCCACGATTTGAAGGCTCCAAGATGAATCTCATGTTGTGGAAGATGGTATGTGATGTGTTATTAGGGTTCATGAAGGATTGTAGGAAATTTCATTGCATATTTGGTGTGAACCTAGTAAATATTTCTCTCTTACTACTAAAAGGTAGTCAAGCCAAACTATTCATGAGGTTTTAAAAGGGGTTTTGTGTTTAAGCCTAATATTGAGGTCAAAAATGAATATGAACATATAGTAAATGTGAAAGGCGACATGTTGGGGCTCATGGTTCTCTTTGATGAAGTGGTTTCTAGTCTAAATCCTTTTATTCTACAACTACACCATATGCATAGTCAAGAAGACTGAGAAACTCAGGTGTTATTAATTAGTTATCTTCATAACCCATGCTCACAAGTAGCTGGATATGGAGTAGGGATCCCATTTGAGGTATTTGTGGCATTGGATGGTCATGTGAGTAAATTTATGTTAGTAAAGAGTCTCCAGGTCAAGACTATTTTGTGGTACCTTAAGAGCTAGTTCACCCAATGCTAAAAATGCTTGAATTTCATGACCATATTCAAAGGTATGATCAAATTTGCACTGAGTAAACACAAAAATACTAATTTTCATTGTATTTCACACAATACAATCACCTTATATAGGATTTATTTTCCTATAATATATGAAACTAATTAACTATAAAATATTCCTACACTTATTTACATGATTTTGGTCAACAACCGAAAAACTCACTTACAAATTATAATGAAGCGGTAGTAATTTCCAAACATTCACCCCTTATTGCGAAAATGGGGAAAACCTTCCTTGTACTACAACATGCTACTTCATAGTTTTCTCATGATATGGATGGTTTCTAGGACAATACTAACAACCTCGGGATGTTTTTCCAAGTGGTTAACCAACAACCACACAAGAGATGGTTTTCGGGACAATACTAATAATCTCTATTTCTAGTGGATTACAAACAACCACAATATGATGATGATGCACTATTATCATCAGCTCTCATCAAATTCTTACTTTAGGATATTATATAGGAAAAAAATCACTTATACCAACACTATAACAATAGAACATATATTGGAAAGATTTCACATTACCACCTCTAAGAATCACAATGTTCTTAGTCATATCCAATGGTATTGATTGTTACCACTCGATCTCGAACAACATAGGAAAATACCACTAGCAATGGTAGACTCCCTTGAATTTATTCATTTTGGGATCATAATGGAAATGGGGAATTGGTGTCATTTTCCCCCATAGTGTGAATTTTCCAAACTCAAACACCGAGAAATAAATTATATCGAAGTACGCACTACTTGACCAAATATTTCTAGTTATATCTTGCTACACATGGTCACTATTGTAAGTTAACATATTTACAAACATACCATCTTCCAATAAATTATGGTAGTAAGAGGATCACGTTAGTAAGAGGATCATTGGCAGTCATCCGAGATCCAACACAACTCTTTTTCCAATATCCCCAATCACATAAAATAAGAACCTTGAAATGAAACACAAATCAAAATGTACCACCAAGCCATGATATGTCCCGTCGTAAGTGGTGACGAGATGTTGATGATTGAACTCAAACCTCCAATGCCTCTATCCTCGTAAGTAATGTTGCTAACTCAAAAAAATTCTTTTGAGGATCAATGGTTTCCAGGACATAAGATTCCACCGAAAATGCATATGTAAGGTATTACTTTTTAATTTTTTCAACTCTTTAATTTTACACTTGACACACAATGAGTCTTGACAATACAATATTTTGTTGACTTGTAATTTTTATGATGACTAAATTTTTTTACAATAACACTATATTCACATGCTTTGTAAAATAATAACCATAACATAATAATTATTTGACAATACGATAACTCAACAAAATAAAATAAAAATGAATCTGAATTCTAATATCAATATTTATGATATAAATTCTACTTTGGTATGACCTATAAAATATTTTTAACTCTTATTTTTCATATAAAAACATATATACTTAGTTTCACAATGAACTCAAAACATACTCCACTAAATTACCTTTTATATTTATGGGTATGTAAAGTAGTGGTAAATGAACATGTGGAAGAATTCAAAAGGAGAGTCAATTGGATCATGAAAATGATGCATGTACGGAAATAATTAATGAATGGTGTCACAACACCTATGGATGGCGTGACAAGGAAGGCTAAAGAAGATAGAGCACGATATCTTTAGACTTTCTTCCATGCGGGATGGGAGGTCGTGGTGACTTAAAAAATTTGAGGTAGAGATTAAAGGGGATCACTTGCCTAGTGGAAATCAAAACACCTTGGAATGTGGCCAAATGACATAGTCCAAGACAACTAAGTCAAGGTTCTTTGAATAGTGTTGATACATATGACAAATCTCTGAGTATAATTATGTATTATTTATAAGTTGTAATCCCATAGGAATTAAATATATAATGGTGCATGGAATGAATGTAATACCACCGATAAATAATTGGAGTAATATTTACCTTAACAATTCCTTCCCACAAAGAATGGAAAAATATTGCGCACAAAATTGATGAAAATTTTGAATAGATCTGTGAACACATGCAATGATATTATTATCAACTGAATGATTTGGATAAAAATGCATATATAGTTGCACATTACCACTATTCTCACACATCTATAAGGAAAATTTTAATATTTACAAAATTCTCACCTCTCACAAAAAAACCATCAATATGGGAAAGAAATTATCTATATGCCGATATAAAATTATTATACTTACATGATTTACAAAAGACTTCTTTGATACCACATGTGGAGGGATGAAATAATTCACATAGAAAAATAAACACACAAAATAATAATTTTCATTGTATTTCACACAATACAATAGCCTTATATATAGTCTTTATTTTCCCTAGAATATAGGAAGCTAATTAACTATCTCATCTTCCTACACCTATTTACATGAGTTTGGTCAACAACCGAACAACTCACTTACAAATTATAATGGAGCACTAATAATTTACTGACATATATTTCTTGGTTTAGTTATTGAACTTGGTATGGTAAGCCACACAAGGATAGGGATTCTCATGAAATTTACTTAAAATCCATGGAAAAAGATTTACTTGAGTAGACCAAATCATTTGTGAAGACTGGTTTTGATTTCTCATAACTCTGTTTGAGTATGTCTCAGAGATAATGCAAGGTTGACCTATTTTCTATGGAATGAAACAATTTATAAACTTGGTGAGTTGCAAATCACAAAAATTCTACCATAAATTTGTTGTTAAAGTCATGACTAGCTGGGTAAGTGTATACTATTACTCAAGCATTTAAGATGTTCTATGTACATGAAAATGAGTGAGTACATTGCTTGAATGCATGTTTAATTAATTTTTTAGGATTATTTGCATCCTATCGGTAGTTGAAGGGTGTCTTAAAACCTTAAATATCATTCTCAAGCTCAAATAAGTTCTTGAATACTTCTTCCTATGTCTATTCATGATTTTTTTATAACTGGTATATAATCCTCCATGATTGTAGATTGATGACTCAAGAAGAGATGTGCAATATTCTCTATACTCTATCTTTATGATCTCCAAGATCTAGTTACTTGATGAAGTCCTTTGTCAGACCTAATACACATGAATCCATACTTAATATGAGTTCATAAGTATAGTTCATCTTCATGTTCAAGTATGTGCCAATTGTTCTAGCATATAGGGATCTTATATGTGCTCCAATGAATTATGTAGACTAGATGGTGAAGAATGAGGAATGAAAAGAGGTTATAAGGAATATTTATATGCTCTTGTAACTTTCTATCTTACTAATAAATCTTAAAGAATTATTCTTTAATATATAAGAAAAAAGTTCATTCGATTAAGAATATAACAAATTCGAACAACCATTACAAATCGGAGAACATGTGACAATGTGGAATCTTGACAGAATAAGGAAGAAGAACAAGAAGTTTAGAATCCTCCATTGATCATTATTTTACCTTTAATGAATCTTGAAAGATCCTACATTTTCTGAGGTTATAACTAAACCTTTTCATATGCAATGATGACAACTATAGTATATTTTTTAATACTATCCATCTCCTTGTACAAGTTGTAAGGGAAGTTAGGTGAAGATTCGTTTTAAGATGAAGTATACGAGTCATTGTTGTGAGTCTTACTTATTTTTAAAATCACATTTTTTTATGAAATATGTTGTTGTAGGAAGAACCTCTTATGCATAATAACCAGGTGAAATCAAAGCTAAATGTTGTCTTGTGAGACAAACAAGCATGTGAAGAAGATATATGTTTTGAAGGGATTTAGTGGGAAATTTTTGACTCACCTAATTGTGTGTGATAATGTGTTTAGGGGAATGGAGATGTTGTATTAGGACTAAAATTTCAGGTGAGTGAAAATATATGCAATTAGGCGCATATAGGAGATATTTGAGCTGACAAGAAGTGTGTTGTAAGAGAGAAAAAAGGTGGGTGAGTCCATGAGTTGAAAAGAGATGAATCAGGTTGATTAATGTATGAAAATGAACATGGAAAGAGAAGAATCATAGATCATAATTTTTGTGAGAGACAACATAAGAATAGTGATCAAAATATTGTGAATATGTCTAAGTGGATGCTTAACACACATGCATTTGAAGCTTCATTGTAAGTGGAAGATTACAAAATATCAAGTAAAATATTGATCAAAGTGTTAGGATTTGAAGCTTCCATGCAAGTATCGGTTGGCTAATGTTCAAGTGGCAGCTTGACTAAATTATTGGGGTTGATGCTCTAAGTTAAGTGGATGCTCAACAGTGAAATCATTGTAACATTTACAGGACATTTTTTTTCAAAGTTAGTCTTTTGATTTAGTGAGTTTTTATCCCTTGACGGTTTTCCTACATTAAATATTGTCTCTCCATGTGGTCTCATGTTGATTGGTTTTGAATGGTATTTATTGATTCATCATAGCTAAATTAATTAAATTGAATTATTTCTCAAACTTTGAATTAGCATTGATACACCCCCTCTTAATGCCTAAAATTTCCAACAATTGGTATTAGAGCCTAGTCGTATTGTAACAAGTTTAACAACTTACAAGAGATCCTTGAGGCACAAACATGGGTAAACTAGTTGAAGTAGTTATGAAAATGATGTATGAGATTTTTGATTATGTGATTGATGGATTGGGAAAAGGAAATCAAGCTTATGGAAGTTTATATTTTCCAAGTCATCAAAGAGATGGAATTTATAGTTAAAATTGTGTCAAAAGATTTGAAGTAAAAATAAGATACTTGCCTTAAACATTCGAAGAGTTAGGAACCCTGAAGGTTGAATTATACGATGAAAACAACATCCTAAAAATGTATGGAAATATGGAGAAGAGTAATGTTGTTGATGAAATTATAGAGAGTCAAAGAGCAGCAAGAGACAAGACATGTCTAAGATTCAAAAGAGAGCCTGTGAAGAAGTGTGAGGCTAAAAAATATGGTCCAAGTATACAAATAGTCATGAAGGAGACCAAAAATAAAAGATCAAGAAGACCAAATTAGTTAGGAAACCAAATACATCAAGGTATAAGAGAAATTTTAATGTCTATAACTTTTCTTTTCACAATTTTGGACATAGAGCTAAGGAGTGTAAGAAGCATTTCATAGATGACCATCCATGGAGAGACAATAGAGTTGAAATTGCTAGGAACATAATATGTTTCAACCATCAAGAGAAAGCTAAGTATTGTCTCTATGAACCATATAGTCTAAATTGGAGAAATAAAGATCCTATAAGAAATAATCATGTTGTGTGTTTTAATTTTCTAGAAATTGGACATTTTTCAAAGAACTATTATCAAAACCAACCTCTTAGGCATAGAAATAGAGTTAAAGAATTTAAAGGCATAGTTAATAAAGTATACAAAGTGAAGAAAAATCTTAAGGGAGATTCTAAATTAATTAGACTTGATACGAGACATTGAAAAGAATAAAGTTGGGCATGAAACCAAGGAAAAGGACTCATAATCTAAGTTTGAAGAGACAAAAATAACAATAAAATAGTATGGGAAGATGAAAAAGAGACAAGGAAATCAATGACAATCATAGGAGAGGAAATATCAAAAAAGGAACCAAAAGGTGATGATCAAGCCAAGAAGAGAGTAAACAAGCCTAATGAAATTCAAGAACTTTTACCTCTAGCTCGATAGAACTAGTGTATGAGATGCATCATGTATGTTTGTTAGGCATAAAATTAGAATAATAAGATATATGTGATGAAATTGTCATAGATAGAAGTGCATCCAAGAATATTGATAGGGTCTCAAGGGTAAGAGGAGAAAGGATACATTCATCATGTTGCTTTGATGACTATCTACTATTCTAAGGTTTTTTTATTTTTATTTTTATTAGATTAGGCAAAAAATAGGGATTGGCTCCCAGGGGCCATAACAAAAGAGAGGAATGCAACAAAAAAAAATAGGAAAAAAAAACTAGAAAGGGGTCCCAGAAAGATGAGTTAAATAGGCTTAACTCTTACATTGTAGGATCTAGACCCCAGAGAGGAAAAAAAAACCAAAAAAATAGGACACAAAAGTTTTCCAGTAGTCTGCACACAATTTAGAGAACCAAAAAAAACCTCCGCAGCAAACAAAAAAACCACCGAATGCCTCTTGCTAGTGGCATCCATCCTAGAATCCAGAACCATCCATCTCCTACTCCTCCTCCAAGATACTTATGTAAAGGTTAAATATCCTCCTTTTCTTTTCCCCTTCAATCCCCTCCACTCTATCAAGCAGAACTTTAACCTGAATCTCCATCTTCTTCATTCTATGTTTTATCTGGACTTGATTCGTGACCATCTTCTTCAAAATGTTGATGATGTTCATAATGGAATCCCTTTTCCCCTCATTCGTGTCCTCCATGGATTTTAGGACCCCTTTTAAATACAACATCTTCCTGCCCCATTCTTCAAATACATTGGGGTCTCCCTCACATTCGTTCTTCATTGAAGCCCCGGCTTCCCTAACACTACCCTCATTTTTGTCTTTATCTTTCTCATTCCCCTAGAGGATACCCTTACCCTCTTTCATTTTAGTTATACACTCTGCAAGAGTAATATCATCTTCCTCAACTTTCTCCTCTAGGACCATTGCGAAAAGGATAATCCGAACCGGCTTGCCATTCTCAACCAGAAGAAGAATCGAGGCCCTCATGGAGGGGCATCTCAGCTTTCTCATTTTGGAAAGTCATCAGTGAATTAGAAAGAGAGGTGGTAAGAAAAAAGGGAATACTAGCCATATAATTGTGATAGAACATGTTGAGGAAGGTCATGGGATGGGTATAGATTTTCTATACTTACCCTCCAATGTAATATATTTCATAACTTTAAGGAAAACATCCTTCCGGACCCTAGGAATGTACGAATGTGAAATGCCATTCGTGAAGAAGTAACATTTATCCTTTCCAATGAAAAATTGATCAATCCACGAGGTCTCTACGGGCCCTTTCTTTGTAGATATTTAACCCTTCGATCTTCATATCAGTCACCCTAGAAATATTAGACTCTGAGACCTCAACCTCCACACCGTGGATAGTAAAAACCCCCTCTTTCCAGGAATTTCCGAAGTCCTTTGACAGAGATGGGTCGTGACCATGTAATTTAGCAATATAATTTCTAAATCCTCCAACTTTAAGCTTGTTCCAAAGATCTTGGTTACTCTCCTCCATGTTTTGATTGGCGGGTTCCACTCGAATCCTATCTCCACCCATCTCAGTATGCTTTGCCAAATTTTTATCCCGAAAAATATTTCCACAACCCAAAAAAATATTCTCCCTATCAAAGATCGAATAGAGACAATGATTTTTGTAAAAGCTAGCATGGTACACTGGATACTTTCCTTTTCTCGTGTCGGCATCATTTATCCTAGTGCTCTTTATCCTTAATGATTTCATCATTAATACTAGAGGAAAATCTCTCTCCTTTACACCAAATTTTGTACTCATTACAAAGGACTCCTACATTGGCCATCTTGTTTACACATTTATTTCCCTACCTCAAGGTATGAGTGATAGATATCTTATCAAAATACTTTAGCAATTCCTTGATATATTGAAAGATGTTTTTAAAACCAACCGATCTTACTCCCATTGATGAGAGCATTTATAATAATTAAGGATTCACCTTCAATCTAGATGTCATTAAGGCCTTTTTCATTAGAAACTAAAATACCCCATAGGAGGGCTCTAGCTTTAGCCATGTTATTAGTCTACTTTCCCAAGGGACCCGCATAGATGAACAACCAATCACCCTCACTATTCCTTAAGATACCCCCTCCCCCAACTTGACTAGGATTCCCCTTTGAAGCCCCATCAAAATTTATCTTGATCATATTTCCCATAGGTCTAATTGAGTAAACATTCTTACCAAATCTTTTGACCTTGACCAATCTATAGGAAAACTTATCCAACACTTCTTGCTCCCATTTTGATAAAGGATTTTTTGTTTTACCTTTAAAGAGTTTGAGATTTTCCTTTATGGCTGCTAGGATTTTCCTTTTATCCACCAAAATAAGAGGTTTTTATCTCTAAAAACATTATCATTCCTTATTTTCCAAAACCCCATAAGAGATGAGGCGAGTAATCTTCCAGGCCCAAGCTAGATAAGGAACCTAAAAGGGATCTCCCATTGAGTACAACAATCCTCCATATTCGAAGGCATAATCCATTGCATGTTGAAAAGTTCTGAAATCAACACGAAGACACCTTTAGAGAAAGGGAAATGTAAAAATCAATGATTCACATTCTCTTCCCTCTCGACAAAGAGAGAACTGTTTGGGATCTGCATTCCTCTTTTTATAATATTTTCAACCGACAAGATTCTATTTTGAACAGCTGACCAATAAAAAAACATTGATCTTAGGGATCAAGTTCTTGATCCATGACTTACCCCAATACTCTTTTTGAAAATATTTCTTGAAGTGTAAGGTATAGGTAGATTTAATATAATAGTTTCTAGAGTCTTCCTCTTTCCAAAAGATGGAATCCTCCTAGTTTGGAAGATGGGGATGTGGAATTCCCCGAGTTTCTTATTGAGATCTTGAAAAGGTTTTATATCACCATAATAATCGGGAGGAGGGGCTATGGTTTCCCATTGGACCTTATCATCATAACTCCGAAATATCTTATCCTGATTTTACCATTCTCCTCATAGAATTGAGCAACCTCCTTCCATATATCCCGATCTCGCTAAAGGGAATCTTCAATCCAACTATCCCACCAAAATATGATCATGTTCCCCTTTAAAATATCCCATAAGGATCCCTTTGAGAGGATATATTTCGATTACAATAGAGAATTTTAGAAGAAGGATCCTCTAGGGAGATTTTCATGAAATAAGAATGAGTCAATTCTACCTAAATTCCACAGATATTTCTTTTTTATTATATCAATCCATAGTCCTTCCTCTCTAGCAATTCTCTAGCCAAATTTAGCAACCAAATCTTTGTTCATGATAGGTATACTTTTCAAACCCAGACCACCACACATCTTTGGCCTAGTGACCTTCTCCCAGGCCACCAGAGGGAATTTAAACTTTTCCTGAGGCCCCAGCCTAGAGAAATATCTTCTAATTTTTTTCTAGAGTGTCAATTATTTTGGCCGGGAGTTTAAAGAGAGACATAATGTAAATTGGGACACATTGAAGAGAGCTCATACGGAGTTGAATCTTTCCAGCTTATGAGAGAAGGAGACATTTCCAGGAGGAAAGTTTCTTGTTAACTCTTTCCAACAGGGCATTCCAAACAGAGATGTCAGGCCTTTTGTAGATAAGAGGAATTCCCTAAGTAAGAGTTTTAAAACACTTTATTTTGTAAACCGAATGTGATCTATCCTTAATTGGACTTGTTTATCCACATTAATAAAGTAAACAACACTTTTGAGAAAATTAACCATCTGCCCCTAGACCGACTCATAGTCCTTGAGAGAAAGTTTAAAGTTGGTCGCTTCTTGGAAGGAGGCATTTCCCATCGGGAAGTTATCATCAACAAATTGGTTGAGTCAAATCGGAGGGAGACCATTAGAAATGTTGATTCCCTGAATACTCCTAGAAAGTAAAGCATGCTTACAAATTCTACACAAAGATTCAACCATTATAACATAAAGGAAAGGAGAAAGGGGTCACCTTATCTCAAGCCTCTACCAACTTTGAAGAAGCCCTTTGGGCTGCCATTAACCAAGACTCGAATAACTATCAATAGATATGTAGGTCATAATCATTCTAACTAGAGTATTATAAAATCCCACTTTACTTAGAAAGACCAAGTAATCCTATCATAGGCCTTGTGCATATATAACTTAAGGAACATAGCCAATCTTTCGAATTAACAATGGAGTGGATGGATTCTGAATCACCACAATACTATTAGTAATTTTCATACAGGATAAAAACACCTTGATTTTAGGAGATAAAATGGGAGAGAACCAATCTGATTTTGCCAGCTAAGATTTTAGTCAAGATTTTATAACTCGTGTTACAAAGACTGATCAGTCTAAAATCTTTGACTTCATTGGCCCCTACAATTTTTGGAATAAGGACCAAGAAATTATTATTAAGCTATCTAGAGAAGCTTCCCATTATTGAAGAAATCTTGGACCATTTCAATGACTTCTTTCTTTATCAGCTCCCAAAATTTCTAGTAAAAGAAAGCTTGAAAAACATTAGGCCCAGTGACTTGTTAGGTTCCATATCAAAGACCACAAATCTGATTTCCTCCTCAAAAGGGATCCTTAAGAGCTTGTGATTTTCTTTAGGGAGATGAATTTTTGGAACAGGTTCAGGATATTGTTTTGATTCTGCTCCTCAATCCCCTGACCTTGCTGAAAAAGATCCTTGAAATAGTTTATGATGACTTGATTTATTTCCTTGCTCTCCAAAAGGATCTCACCATTCTCATTCTTAATTTCATTTATCTTGAGGAGGTTTTTCCAGGAGGTGGCTGATAAGTGGAAGAAATTTTTATTCCTATCCCCATCCCTAATCCATTTCACCCTCGACTTCTACTTCCAATGACTTCTTCCTTAGCCGGGATGTCATGATATCTTGAACCAATAGATTTTGTTCTGCTCCTTTAGAACCGTATTAATACCATCAAGATCGATGAGTTCCTCAATATTCCTTAAATCTTCACCACTCTACTTTTTTACTGGAAAATATTACCAAAGACCTCTTTATTCCACTTTTTGAGACAAAATTTGAGATGATTTAATTTGTAAGCGAGTCGAGTGGCCAAATGGCCCAAAGACCACGATATTCCACCACTCTTGTATTCTATTGAAGAGGTCGGGGTGGTTTAACCAAATATTTTCAAATCTAAAGGGTCTAGCTTTCTTGACTAGATTTAAACCTAGATTAAGGAGGATAGGGTTATGATTAGATCCAATTATGGGGAGAGTCTTGAGGGAGTAGAGTTGATTCATCATACAAAAATGACTTATAAAATACCTATCAAGTTTGATTTGGATAAGATCCATCCCAACTCTCCTATTAGCATAGGTGAACTTAGAACCTTCCAAATCCAAATCCACGAAACCATTATTGTTAAGGAAATCAACAAGGTCCTCCATACTCTCAATAAAGGAAGTGATGCCCCCTTTTTTCCCTCGGAGAAAGGGGGAGTTGAAATCTCCTCCAATAATCCAATATTTATCTTTGAATAAATTTCTGAAATTAGAGAGATCTTGCCACAATTTTCTTCTCTCACTTACTAGATTAGGAGCATATATGTTAGAGACATACCAAGATTTCTTTGAGGTCAGATTCATAAAACACATTGCCACATGCCCCGAGAACTACAAGGATAGGAATGCCTTACACAATGCTAGGATCCCAAAGCATGACTACTCCTCCAGAGGATCCCAACGAATTGCACCCTTCCCAATAACTATCTTTCCAAATAGACCTTCCCACTTCTTTAAATCTTTCCATACTCATTTTAGTTTCTTGAATCATGAAAATATTCAGTTTATTTTTCAATCTAAGATCCTTCACTATTTTGTGTTTTTGGGGTTATTCAACCCCCTAATGTTCTAGGAGAGAAGAATCATTTAACATTTCTTATTACGGGGAAAAAATTCCCCAGAGTTTTATGAATACCTGCATCCACTTCCTTTCTTGAACTTGTCTCCCTTACTTCCTTATTAATTTTCCTACCCTTTTGGCTAGAATCTTTAGTGAAGTGAACTCTTGAGCTATTATGAGTGACAAGCTTGGATTTACTCACAGGTGTCTAGTGTGATCCTATCACCTCATAGGCGTTAAATACAAAATCTGTTAGGATCCCAAACCCATTTGACATTGTTAAATCTTCTTCTTTTCTTTGTCCAAAGGAGCTTTGACCTATAGATGATACTTCGTCTAGTGATAATCCATCAACGACTTGCAGAGAAAGTTTGTTACCTTCCATGTCTTTGATTTCCCTATCCTTGGAATCTTGGATTTCTTCTTCCAACACCTGACGTACAGGCTCATCATACTTTTCTTTAGTTTCTTTATTTGTACTTATTTTTTCTTGAATACTAGTCCCCACTCCTTCCTCTATGGTTTTGATAAGTAGATTCAAGGGTTTCTCTACTTCAGGGTTTATCTGGAGAACCTCTTGTTCCTTGATTTCAACAACCCTTCCATTCTTCCCAATCCTTTTCCATTCCTTCACCTCTTTTTTAGTTGCCATCTTTTGAGGCATGAATTTTACTTCAAGCTTCTTCTTTTTGAGATCTGGACAAGAGCATTGTTCATGACCCACCAACTTACAATTTTTGCAAGCAAAGGGGGTAGGATCATAATCAAAATGCTACACCCAATCACCCTCAGGGGTCATAAGATTAATATTACTTTCCAAACATGACTCTTGACACATATTCACATAGAATCTGGCATGAGTGAGTCTAGTTTTTTCTTTAGTTACCAGATCTAGAGCAATAGGTTTTCCCAGACTTTTCACAATACCAAAAAGGACCTTCAATTGCCTGAATTCCAATGGTAAGCCTGATAGATTGACCCATATCAGAAACTCCGTAATAGGATTCCCATAAGGATTGAAATCCAACTCCCATTTTTGAACAATTATATGATATTTTCCAATGAACCATGGTGCTTCTGCCAAAATTTTCACCACATGATCCTTACTAGGCGAGAATAGATAAGAATTGCCCATTAGCATAAGTTGATATGTCAATGGTACCATTAGCTGCCCAACGTCTCTTTTTCCAACCTCTAAAATAATCTATATTTGTTCTAGAGAAAATGCATTTTGCAAAGAGTGCCCCTTCCATGGAAACTTTTGTTCTAGCCAAAAAAGAGACATGAATTTTGAGGGATCGATTACCTTTTTCTCTAACCGGTTCTAGATTCTCCGAGACACTGGATCGCAATTTCCCACCCCCAAAATTTCTTCCCACGTGCTTGGTCTCCTATCCTTTTCCCTGTTTCCAATGGGCTCCATGATCATTTGATCTTTCACCAGGTTCTTCTCCCGTTCTTCTTACAGATTCAGCTCAGGACATTCCCTCTCCCACTCCCGCTTACATGCTTATTAGAGTCTTCTATTCTAAGGTGATCTAATAAGCACAATATGTATTTTTAGGATTTTAAAAGGCATATATCATTTGAAAGAAGAAAGTTATGTTCTTGAAAGTAATTTATCATGAGTAGAAGCTAATAAAGTTATTAAAAATGTTGCTAATGTATGATTAGTCTAAGGTATATTGTTTGAACACCTCTCATAATGTCTTTGTGGTTGTTAATTCAAGTATAAGATATTGAAAGAAAAATAATCTAATTTCATGTCTGGTATAGGTGATTACTTATTATATCATCAAGTGTTTCATTGCAAGTAATTCCTATTCAAGCTATGCTAATGTCTGCTCTCTAACAATACAAATATATAAAAGAGTTCTCAAGGTATATCAAAGTTAATAACATGTGTGTTTGAGCACTAACAAAGTGTCCTAGCCATAAAATGTGTATTCATGTTCTTGTCATGGATTTATTAAATTCAGTTTTGGTCCACCGATATTGTTCATGGGATATTAATTAGTCAAGAAGTGTGTCATGTCAATATTCCATATTAATATGTTATTTTCTCAAACAAGTTCTATTGAGTCAACTATCATCGTGAGTATGTGGATTTTTCAATGTGCATAAGATGTAGCAATATTTCAAGAGGGATTGGTCCATGGATCAGATGTAAATTTTTATGCTAAAGGAGTGAACACAAGGTGATTTGAGTCTAAATATGAGTTACTGATGATTTTTCAAGCTTATACAAGCTAGTAAGGTAAGAAACGAATGAATACATGTGTATTAAAGTGTTATTAGCCAAGTTTTTTTGAGTCCTAATTGAATACCTATTATCCAAATAACTATCCTAGTTATTTGGATAACTTGTATACATATTTTGGATCTAATAGATTCATTGAAAGATTGTACACACTCAAGTTCACTTGACACATTCCCTTGGTTGTATTTCCCCGTAAACTTCCCCTTATCCCCTTTCATTTTACTTTTCCTCTTTTCCCACTCCTCCCTTGCATGCATCCTTTACGTATATGCCTTCTTCCTAATAGTTATTCACCCCGTGCAAGCACCTCACACTTGCTTCAATCAACTAAGTCCCTGGCCCTCTCACGTGCCCCACACATCATCTTGTAATAGTTGTTCATTGATCATACACTCTCTCTTGAATGGTTTTCCTTATTTCCTCACGCGCACTACACGTACCTTCCTTTTGTCTTCTTCCCGCACCTCATTCTTCCATGCACATATCTTCATGCCCTCCTTTTTCCCTTCTATGCTAGGTTATCCTCTAAAACACTTGAGTGTGCCACACATGACCATTCAAAGCACACCAAAAGGGTGTCAGAAACTTTCAACAAATCAATAAGTAACACGTGGCGAAATGAAAAAAATTACATAGTTGGTCATCCTTTCAACCAATCCATGTGTGTCACATCTCTTGCATGCCCAGGTGGATCTGGTATCTTAAAAAGCCATATCATTTTCTATAGAGATCCGATTGGCATGCACTACTCTCAATCAATAACTTTTGAAGTAGGCTATAGTGATAGACATTCAAATTCAAATTCTTAGAAGATATTGTAGGTGATAAATGGGAAAATGTATTTCTGAGCATTAATGAGTAGATCTGATTGCTTCAACCACCCAATTTGATATGATCCACCCTCCTTCCTTCTCTAACATGCCAAACAGACTTGGGGAAACGTATTTGATAGATTTGTAGGTGGATTTATAGGCATTAAATGTTTCTTATTGGTGGTTGTATTTCAAATTTAGGTTTTCCCTCCTTCTTCTCTTCTTCTTCCATGGATTCATCTATAAATGTAAGATCTAGGCTCATTTTTTATGTTGGAAATTTTGGATCCTTACGCATTTTTCTAAGGAATTCATATTTTCTATATTTTGAGTTATATACCTCTATATCTGGATCTTGCATGTGGATATCATCCTCTTTCACCATTGTAACGTCTCTATGTATTTCTAGAAGTAATAGAAGCATAATTTTGTGACTATTCTTTATCCTAGCATGTTTGCATTCCTTCTTCTTTCCTTTTATTTTGCATTGCATGCTCTTTGTTCCATTCTATGTCCCTTGCTGATTTTTATTTAGTTGTGTTCCATGAAACTAATCTAGTAAATATGTTTTATGTCTTGATACATGTAGCTAGCCTTCTTTCATGGATTTCCTTTCATTTTTTCATAACAGATAGTGTTCATCCCTCTTTTTTGGTGTTATCACCTTTTAGTGTGGGTTTTCTTTCATTTTATCCTTCTATCATTTGGCTGTTGTTATTGTTAGCTTAGTTTTCTCTTTCATCACTAGGAGTAGTAGTAATGAATAATAGAATTAGTTAGAGGAACCAAAAATTTTGGAGAGCTGTCCCAAGCATGCAAGGCCCCACAACTTGGGGATAGTTCCATTGTTTTCAAAAACAAATTGGTTCTTCTAGATTTGAGACATGGGTGGGAGTTTGATGACCACTAGTTTCTAGCATGCCTAGTTGGACAAGAAATGTAAGCTTAAATTTAATATTATTAAGTTTTAGTATGTGGAATTAGTATTTCTATCCTTTCAAGGCTTTTTTAAACACATCTACCAACTCCCAACATTTGAAAATATCTATTTTAGCAGCCCTAAGTGCCTTTCATGAGAAGAGTGCATACAAGGAGAAGTGTAATAGCTGAAGATTATTTTGAGTACCTCTAGCTATCCCCGAGAAGAGTTTGTTCTAGAAATCCCATGTGCACATCTCCATCTCCAACGTGTCGTGCCCATCCAACTCCTCAAAATTAAAAACCAAGCACCTTGCAATGGCACATCATCTACCTCCTCCACTAAGGAAATTTACTAATTTCACTAGAGCAATTCCCCTAGTTTTCATCATGTAACATGATATGCCAAATGGAGTGCTCAAAAGTATTTGATACTTTACTAGTGAGAATCATTTCACCCCAAAGGAGCATATCCAGATGTAGTAAATGTATGTTCACTCTACTTGATCACTCAAACCGATGTAGCATTCAGGCTACTTGCATCCTCTTTCAAAGGAAAAAAAAATCAATAGTCTTTGAGACTTGAGAATTGGATCTATTGCCACTTGGGATGATCTGGGAACAAATATTTGCAATTATTTTGAAGATAAGTCAGATCACCTATCTCTGGTGGAGCAACTGACAATAACAAGGAGGGTACCCATAAGCAAAGGAATGATTTTAACATCAAATTTTAGAATAATTGGGATAAAATCCCTCTTTTTGTAAGACCTATAGCCCAACATGATTTTATGTATTATCTAAAGGTGTTGAATAGCGATATCTCAGTCATGATTCAATCTATGGGAGGTAGGACTTTACTAGCTGCTTATAATATTGCAATAAGGGAAAAAAATAGTCTTATTCAGGTGGGAAAGATAGCTCCTAGACCACTTATGCCCTTATTCTCAAAGATGTCACAAGAACCCCAACCTTCTTTGAACCCTATTCTTGTTCCTAAGAAAAGCACACAACTTTTTACATCAACATCCTACTCTTTAGTGTAGTATAAAGATGATGAAGAATTGAAGAATTTAACAAACAAGGTCATATCATTAGAGAAACAATAGGCATGTGCCTATAGAGGTAGTTCTAATCAGGTGCATAGCCAAAGAAATCATCCTTGGTGGAATCAATATGGAAACCAAAGATACACGCCCAACCAGAAAAATGATAGATGGCATGCTAGCACACATCTTCCCTTGCAAGTTGTCCCTCCCGTGCCCTCTCTTCTAGTACCCAGTGAAAAAATTTAGGTGCTTGTTCCAGTTCAATATCAATATCAATATCAATGTACTAATGCTATGCACACCCAAGCCTATATGATCCCGTATGCTTCAACTTGTGATCCTTCAGTAAGCACACCTAAAATAGAGAACCAAGAAAGGAAATAAGTTCTTCTTGACTCCAATCTGATGTTCTTTGGTGTTAAATACTTTTGTGCAACAACCCAAGCTATAGATGACATGAGAAAACTACATGCCTAAGTTATGGATAACACAAGATACAAAAAGAGAATGCATGAGTCCGGCATGCGGGTTATAATTCTAATGATACAAGTATACCCTCAAAAATAAAAAGATGTAGCCAAGGGATCCAGTAGTAAAAATGTTCAAATTCCTATACCGAGGCTCCAGGAAAATCTCCTCCGAATTAGTGCATTCTTTCGTAGGTCAATCCTCTACACCAACTAAGGCTATTTTCCCTTTACTCCGAACATTCAAGGAAGGATGTTGAGATCCCAAAAATGCACAAGTCAATGGGTCTTCCATTTAACATTATGGACCAGATGAAGAAGACAAATATAAATGTCACAATGTGGGATGCTCTAACCATTCCATCCCAATAGGATATACTACATGAGTCCTGTCCAAATTTTTGTGCACTCGATCCAACTATTCATAAGCCATGCGCTTCTATCAACATCTACCAAGAAGAGGAGAATCAAGTAAGTAAATTTGTTAAAACCCCTCCCTTCTATATGTCCTTTATCATAGGAAAACACCTAGTACATAATTTCATGATAGACTCAGTGCTAATACCTCTATCATGCCTAAGAATATTGCTGATGTCTTTAGTCTTAAGTATAGCCCCCTAAAAAATGAGTCTTGTAACTTGATGGCTCAACTATCACCACCATAGGAATAATCAAAGATCTTGAGTTAACCCTTCATGCATGCCAAAGCCTCACCATAAATCAAGATGTGTCTATTATTGACCTACCTCCTTTGTTTTCCCTATGTCTATCAAGATAATTTACTACAAAAGTGGGTGGTTACTTATCTTCTGATTGGTCTCATATATTAATCAAGACAAGGTATGGTACCTGGTTTACCATACAAGCTGAACCAATATTTTCCTATCATGTAGAGTCATATGTCCCATTCTCTCTCCAAACCGACTATCTAATCCAAGAAAAAAAATCTTCAGCTCTGAAGAGTATCATCTCGCACCTTCTATTCCTAATATAGTAATTTATGAATGGGAAGAGAGTCACCATAAGTTTGACCTATATGCTTAGAACTGCGAAGCCTATGAAATTGGGCTTTGTAATTACTACATTCTTGAAGAAGAAGTTGTTTTGCCACGCGTTCTCAAGAAAATACCAAGTTGAACCTAGTCTATGGAGATTATATTTTGATGGATCCATAATTCAAAATAGCATGGGAGTAGGAGTGGTTCTCATTTCCCCTAAGGATGATATTTTTTTATTTGCTCATAGGTTACAATTAACATGTTCTAACAATGTGGAAGAGTATGATGCACTGGTGCATGGTATGCTTATTTTTGAAAAGAAGAAGATTAAAGTGATGTAGATATTCAGGGGATACAAAATTGGTTATTCTTAAAGTTAGTAAAGGTGCCGAAAAAAGAATAAGATTCTCAAAGCTTATAAACATAGAGTTTGGGACCTCCTTGAGATATTTGATGCTCTAAATATACAGTGGTGCCAAAAAAATGAATAAGGAAACTGACCAAATGGCTGCATTTGGCTCATTTTTCTCTCATGCTGAACTTTTTCAAAGGAAACACTTAGCACATTAAGATGGTGATTATACCATCCATTCTAGAAAACAATACCAGCTAACAAGTGTTTGAAAGTGATGCGTAAATCATCTAGTTCATTCAAAATGAAGTTGAGTTCTCATCAAACATGCAAGCTGACTTACATGACAACTATGGTGACCAAGTGATTCAACTGAAGTCAAATAAGTTTCCTAAAGGGTTGGTCACCTTAGAGAAAATTTTTAGCCCTGATGATGAGTTTAAGGGTGAAGAAAGTATATGCATACTAAGAAAGAAGATTTCTTCCCATCCACTATTGTGTGTGGAAAGAGTTGCTTCTCGGAAATCTTACACACATGATGAAAAGAAGGCCTTCATCTCTCTCTGTCAAAAATACAGTGATATCTTCTCATGGGAGTATGAAGACCTCAAAGGTTTTTATCCAAGTATTTCTCAACATTATATTGACTTTGATCTTGGTATCAAGCTCATTAGACAAAAACGAACAATCAATCCAAAGATATAGCCCCTCATGAGAAAGGAATTACCTAAACTCATTAAGGTGAAAATTATTTTTCCTATCAATTACTCTACTTGGGTTTTGAATCTAGTTCCAATGCACAAGAAGAATGGTGGAATCAGACTTTTTTTATTTTAGATATTTGAAAAAGGAATCTCTAAAGGATCATTATCATTTTCCTTCAATGGAGAAGATTCTATAAACTGTGGTCTGGTGCGTAAATATTTTCAATGTTAGATGGTTATTCAAGTTTATATCAGATCCTAGTCAAGGAAGAGTATTAATTAAATATAGCATTTACAACCAAGTGGGGAACATATGAATATCAAAATATTCCCTTTGGTCATCAAAACATAGGTGCTACATTTCAAGTGTGTCCTAGACATTGAATTCAAAGGTTATATTAATGAGTTCATCTTGGTTTACCTCAATGATATTATAGTCTTCTCAAAGTAAAGCATTGATAATATGACACACCTAGAGAAAGTATTTGAGAGGTGCAAAAAGTATGGGGTGTCTCTTAACCCCAAGAAGTGAAATTTTACAGTGGCACATGGAAATATTTTAGGCCACATGGTTTTAATGTATGGCATCGAAATTGATCCTAAACACATTTAAACCATCCTATCTCTTTCTCTATCGGTGGAAAAAAGGGCCTGCAGTCCTTCCTCGATAAGATAAATTTTGGTAGGTACTTTATTCCTAAATTTTTAGGAATAGTTTGTCCCATCACCTTAATGCTCAAGAAGGGCATAGCCTTCGGATGGAAAACAAAAGGAAAAGAGATCTTCCGCAAAATCAAGCAAGAAATTGCTTGCATGCCAACACTCATCAACCCAAATTCTTCCAAAGATTTAATCCTTTATGCTTATGGTGCTGATTTGAGTGTTGTTGTTGTCCTAACACAAGAAAATGAATAAGGGCTGGAATAACTAGTGGCTTTCTTCAGCCGAGACCAAGGATTATGAAGTAAGATACGGTCACATAGAGAAGCGAGTCTTCTCCATCATGCACACGCTCAAAAAATTCAAAATTATGCCCATCAAAAATCATATCAAGGTGTTAGTTTCCCAATATTCATCCGTCGAGACTTCATCATGGGAGAATAAATCAATTAGAAGAGAGTACGATGGGTGACCAAAATTATGGAATATGATGTGACTATCAAATCCACAAAACTAGTAGAAAAGAACAAAACATTTGCACATTTGGTCGTCATTTCAGCCAATCTACGTGCACCACATGTCTTGCATGCCCAAACAACTTTGACATATTTTGACAACCATATCTTATGCTATAGAGCTCCGATCGACACGCAACTAGTCTCAATCAATAGTTGTTGATGTATGCTATAATGCTAGACATTCAAATTAAAATTCTTGGCAGATATGGTAGGTGAGAAATGGGAAAACATCTTTCTGAGAATTAATGAGTATATCTGATTGCTTCAACCACCCGATTTGATATAATCCTCCCTCCTTCCTTCTGCAACATGCCAAACAGACTTTGTGAAATGCATTTGAAATTTTTTAGGAACATTTACAGGCATTAAATGCTTCTTATTGGTGGTTGTATTTCAAATTTGGTTTTCCCCTCCTTCTCTTCTTCTTCCATGGATTCATATAAAAATATAAGAGCTAAGATCATTTCTTATGTTGGACATTTTTTATCCTTACACATTTTGCTAAGGACTTCATATTTTATGTATTTTAAGTTGAAGAGCTCTAGCTATGGCTCTTGCATGTGGATATCGGCCTCTTTCACCATTGTAAAAACTTTATGCATTTCTTGAAGTAATGGAAGCATTGTTTTTTGAATATTTTCTGTCCTAATATGTTTACATTCCTTCTTCTTTCCTTTTATTTTTCATGTTGTTCTCATCTTGCCATTTTATGTCCCTTGTAGCTCCTTATTTAGTTGTGTTCTATGAAACTAATATGGTAAATACGTTTTATGTCATGGTACATGTGCCTAGCCTTCTTTCACACATTTCCTATCATTTTTCACTCATAAGAGATAGTTTTCATCCCTATTTTTTTGGTGTTATCATGTTTTAGTGTAGGTTTCCTTTGTTATCCTTTTATCTATGGTACCTTGGAATTGTTAGCTTAGTTTTACCTTTTAGAATTATGAGTAGTAGTAGTAGTAGTAGAATCAGATAGAGGAACTAGACTTTTCCGAAGATCCATCCCAGTGCGAAAGGTCCCACAAGTTCGGGACAGTTCCATTGTTGTCAAAAACAACTCGGTTCTTCCATATCTGAGACACATGTTTGTGTTTGACAACCAAATATACCCTAGCATTGTGAAGAAAATGTATTTTCTCATCATGATTTTATATAGGTGTGGTAGTCTCTCTAAAGGAAGATCTATGTTTTAAATGTCGGTCTTGAATAAACAATTAGATTACAATAAGGTTCAAATGCTCAAAGTATGTCTTATGCCATTTAAGGAAGTAAAGGGTAAATTCACAATCAAAAGTGCTAGAGTGTTAGGAATGCATGGAATAAAAGAGTGGAGTATTCAAACTATTCAAAGATATTAAAAATGAAAGAAAAATTAACATTTCATCGAAACCTGTAAAAATCACTAATACTCTAGTTTGGCGAGCAAAGAAGAGAAGGTTTTTATCCATGTTCACATTTTAGCACCTAATCAATCCTAGTGTCAAGATTACAAGATGACAAATTTTTCCACAGACCTATCAAAGGTTATTAGAAGCATTGAAGGAAGAAAAACTCAAATAATAAGAAAAAGAATCCTCTCGGGCTAACCATGCAAAACCCTAGGGTTTAAGATAAAAGGAGGAAAAAATATTATAAATTCAAAATCTAAGACTAGAAAATTAAAAAAAAAAACTGCACTGACCTCTTGTCTAGATGGAAAAGGGAATTTGTTAAGAAATCACTTCAAGTAAGGGGAATATATGATAGTTTTCATATGGTATTGTATCTCTACATTGAAGACCTAATTAGGACCCTATTCTTGTGGATTTCAAGCATTTTTACAAAGAAAGGATACTGAAAATTTTCATAGGGATATAAATCCCAAATGTGTACTTAGGATAGTGTTTTTTTGTAAATTGAGTCATTTCACTAAAATATATACTTTATTTTGTTATGATATAGGAATAGTAGAGAGGAATAGGTCTAGAAAGTGAAGTAGAGAGAAAAGAAAAAAATCATTGGGAATTGAGCCAAACCCTTGTAACCACACCTAGCCATGGAAAAAAGGTACTCAAAAGTCATATTATATTTCTTGGGTGGTTGGTAGATTGTTCCAACCTATAACTCAGAATCAAGCTTGCTCTTGAGGAGCAAAATAGGCAGTTTTTGCAAAAGGAGACCAAATGAGTTATTTCTTGTGATTCCAATGGACTAGAGGGTTCTTTTTATCATGAGTATAGGATAGAGATCATTTTGTAGGATTTTAATCAATCATTTTAAGCTTTTTAAGTCAAGAGTGCAAGTTTTGGAGGTTTCTTGAGTTGAGAAAAACAAGCAATTAGCAAGCTTAAAGGGATTGATTGGTTTGTTGGATCAACTTAACTTGTTTGACAAAGGTGTAAGTGTTGATGTTCCCTCCGATGCTTGATAAAGTGCTATAAGATGTTGGAGATGATAGGAGAATGTACATATGATGACTAAATAGTGTAAGTTGCAACAAAATAGTGATATCTTTTGGAAAATCTATGTTTGTAGAATTACATCCTGTTGATTATATATATGGATGAAACACATTAGAGTTATCATGATGAAATGGCATAAATGATGATGATTTTGTGATAAAAATTACAAAATATAGCATGTGTCAAGGAAGAGATAGTTTTCTAGGCATGTTGGTGGAGTATGAGATGATATTTGGGAATTATTGTTAAATATTGTTAAGAATGCTGCAAAAACTCTTGAAGACCTTTATAAAAATTATGACCATTATTTTGGTATTAAGATCATGTTTTGTGTCTCAAACTTTGGGTTCTCAAGTATATGTATATTTCTTGCATCTAATGGAGCATTAGAGGAATGTAATATGAGATACCTATATGGTAGAGGTTTTCAAAGTTCAGTCAAAATGCACTGAAATAGAGCTACTGGGACCTATATATAATTTGAAGGAAAAATGGATATAATGAGAAGCTAAGTGTTTGTAGAAGGTAATCTGGTAAAACATGATAATAACCCTCAAAGGAGGTTTCTAAAGTACAGGGGTAACTTGGTATAGTCTATAAAACATATTCTCAAAGGATGTACATGTGTTGAGAGCTCAAATAAGTGAGATAATAGAGAAAGGAGGTTGAGTATGCAACTTTGGTTTGAGTTGTTATTGGCACAGTCTAGATGGTGTTCTATAGTAAAGATTAATACAAAGTAAAAATAAATAAATTCTCGGGGAGCTATTTAAATGTTCGGGATATGTCCATGTATCTTATCTGCTGTTTGTTGGAGTCAAGAAGAGAGAATACATTCCTTAGGGGATCTTGTGAACAATTATACCTACATGCATTGTTATCATTGGTTTTAATTTATTTCATGTCAAGTAGCCTTTGTAATATATGTCAAAGGGGGAGAGCATTTTCAAAAACAATGAATGTTTTGAAGGTGTTGGTGTTATTACTTTCCATCAATGACAAAGGGGGAGATTGTTTAACCCTTTCGCATTGGTGTTTTCATTGATGTGATATGACATTGATGGAAAAGAAGTATTGATATGGTAGTGCCTTCTCAAATTTTTTAGTGTCTTCACAATTTGGCTTCATGGTGTTTCGTTGATCAGTAATGATGGTTTCAAGGTGTTAAGTTCTTGATTAGTGTGGTTGGTGCTCACTAAAAGTATGATGATGCTTGGTGTAGTATTTTAAGGTGTTCCACAAGTCTAGAATGATGGTTTAAAAATGTGCAAGGGCTTCTATGGTGATCATCGGGTAAGAGTTGTAAGTCATTATTGAACTAGCCCATTTAGGCCTAGTTCAAGAGCCTAGTAAGGTGTATGAAGTCAATGTAGGCCATTTACGGCCTATGCAAGTATGATAAGTGTCTAGGAACACTTTCTAGAGCATTTATGTGCAGATACATGTCATATTTCATCTTTTGGAGTATTTTTGAGTACCTATGTGGGTCTCAGTATAAGTGTAAAAATGAGATGGGGAAGCAATTTATAGAATAAATCATGATCAAAAATATATTTTATATGATGGAGAAGGTATTTTTGAAGGTGTAGTCAAAACTTTAGGACCAAAGAAAGATTTTTGTGCAAGATATTACAATTTTACCAAAGTCTGGGATAAGAAAGGTATGCCAAAATAATTCCCTAACTTCTTAGCATCTGATCTAAATTGAAAATATTTATTTAGATAAATCATAAGAGACTTTTTTGAAGAGCATAGAGAGAATTTTTTTCAAAAATTTTGAGGTCAAAAGGAGGAAGGACAAGAAAGTTCTCTTCATTTTTCTAACATCGTCCAAACCATTACTTTGCAATGATAGAGGCAAAATGATTTTTAAGGGAATAAAAACACATGTGATAGATTTTAAAAACACTTAAGGCTATATAGGAATCTCTCTAGTCTAATTTTATGGTATTTTTATCCTACAGGTGTGACTATATAGTATGTATTTTCCACTGTTTTGAAGGATTTTTAGTATATAGTCCTCTCATGTTGTGGAAGATGGTATGTGATGTTTTCTTAGGGTTCATGAAAAATTTTAGGCAAGTTCAGTGCATATTTGGTGTGAACCTAGTACATATTTCTCTCTTTCTGCGCTAAAGGGCGAGTCAAGCCAAACCAATCATGAGGTTTTGAAAGAGGTTTTATGTTTAAGCCTAATGTTGACGTTAAAAATGAATAAGAACATATGGTAATGGTCCAAGGTGACATGTTTAGGCTCATGATTTTCTTTTATGAATGGTTTTGTGGTCTAAATCCTTTTTCTATAACTACACCATATGTTTAGTAAAGAAGAATGAGAAAATAAGGTGGTATTAAGGATTTATCTTCACAACCCATACTCACAAGTAGTTGGAGATGGATTAGGGATCCCATTTGAGGTATTTGTGGAATTGGATGGTCATGTGAGTAAATTTATGTTAGTAAGGAGTCTTTAGGTTAAGATTATTTTGTGTTACCTTAAAAACCACTTCACTCACTCCCGAAAATGCTCAAATTTCATGACCATATTTCTTGGTTTGGTGATTGAAATTGATATGGTAAGTTGTAAAAGGATAGGGATTCTAAAAAAGTGACTTAGAAGCCATGGATATAGGTTTACTTTAGTATACCATCTAATTCTTGAATATTGCTTCTAGTTTCTCATAACTCTTCCTGAGTATGCCTTACAAATCATGCAAGGTTGACTTATTTTCCATGGAATGAAATTTTTATAAACTTGGTGTGTTGTACATCACAAAAATTCTCCTTAAATGTTTTTGTTGAAGTCATGCCTAGTTGGGTAAGTGTGTAATCTTTCTTAAGCATTGAATATTCTCTCTCTACATGAAAATCAACTAGTACCTTACTTGAATGTATGTTTTATGTAGTGTTTTAGGATTTTCTAACTCCTATTGAAAGTTTAAGGGTGTCTAAAACCTTAAATATCATGCTAAATATTAGATAAGTTCTTTAAGAATTATTCCTATGTCTATTCAAGATTTTCTATAACCGGTATGTAGTCCTCCATGACCGTGGATTGATGACTCGCAAAGAGAGATGTGCAATATACTCTATACTTTTTCTTGATGATTTTTAAGATATGGTTATTGATAAAGTCCTCTAAAAAACCTAGTACACATGGATTCATTCTTAATATGATTTCATAAGTATGCTTCATCTTCATCTTCAAGTATGTAGTAATTTCTCTAGCACATAATGCTCTTATATGTTCTCCAATGAAGTGTGTAGACTAAATGGCAAAGAATGAGGAATGCAAAGAGGTTATAGGGAATCTTTATATGGTTTTGTAACATTCTATCTTGTTGAAAAATCTTATAGGATTATTATTTAATATATAAGAAAAATTTCATTTGGTGGAGAATATGAAAAAGTCATAACAACCGTTACAAATTAGAGAATAGGGGACAATGTGGAATCTTGACAGAAGAAGAAAAAATAACATGGAGTTTAGAATCCTTCATTGATCATTATTTTACTTTAGAGAATATTAAAATCATTTCCATGTTATGAGGTTATAACTGAAGCTTTTTATATGTAATGATGACATCTATAGGACATTTTGTGTGAAGACTATCCATCTCCTTGTATGATTTGTAAGGGAATTTAGGTGAAGATTCATTAGAATATTAAGTGTAAGAGTCATTTTTGTGAGTTTTCCTTGTTAAAATACAATCTTTTTGTATGAAATATCTTGTTTTAGGATGAAACTATTATTCATAATAACTAGTGCAATCAGAGTTAAAAGATGGCTGTGAGACAAAAAATCATGTGAAAAAGAGATATAATTTGAAGAGAGTTAGTGGAGAGAGTTTGTGAATCACCTAAGTGTGTGTGAAAATGTGTTGATGATCTATAAAATCTCTACTTTGGAATTGTTCACGAATCAAAATTAAACATTTTGGTTCTAATTTCAATTAGAAAATGAAAGATATAGCTAGTGAATTAATTTTGATTATGCTTAACATCAACAATTGCAAGAAAGGAAAGAATATGAACTCATGAATACCAACAAGTTTTATCTCGGAATCCTCTAGAGGAGGAAAACCATTCGGGAAGGGAAAATGATATTTCTTCCCACTTTTTATTGGATAATTTAATTAACAAGTACATAATTTACAATAAGTATGAAAAATAAGTAGATAATATCTCACACTTCCTCCCAATTACTTGTTTTCTCTACCTCAACACTCCTTTCTTCTACAAACACAATTCCAGCACTGATAATTTCTTTCTCACTTGCTTTCATGCTTCAATAATACAAAAATATGCTTCCTACATGTATTTATAGCCTTTCTCATGTCCTCCCATGCATTGAAGGATGGGAAAGGTCATGGATGAGAAGAGACACATATGACCTTTCCAATTTTGGGACTATTCATTTCAAATTTTATTTTTTTGTCTGAAAGAGCTAGGATCTTTTGTCAAATGGATACTAGTGGTCATAACACCACCACCTTGGCTTGGTGGAAGTTATAGGACCACCACCCAAGTTGGGCAGTGGTTCTCAGTAACCGCCATTCTACACAAATGCAGTTACATAACATAAAGATAGAACCTCTATTTCTTCATTTTCATTCTTTGGTGCTAGATGATCTAATGAAGGAGAGTCATTTTGGATCCCTATGGACCAAACCTCTCTTGATTAGGAGGATTTTTTTCCCAAAAATCTTAGTGGGGGAGTAGATGAAGAAATAATTCCCTCATTTTATCCTTCGATTACCACCGAGCTTGCCTTGGTGTCTTTCCTTTCACCCATCTTACCAAGACTCCTGCCAGAGACCTCTCTTAGTCTCTCTCGACCTTCTACCGTAGAAATACATCCTTCTCCAATTCACCTCGTAATTCTAAGATGTAATCCTTGATGGAAGTTATAAAATGTAGTCCTTCATTTCATCTATCATGGATGGCTCATATAGGTATACGTTCTCACAATTTACTACTAAGTACATCCTCATAAATGACAACAAATCAAGTCAAAAGACATTTTCTCTAACCTTCTCCAATATGGTGAAGGGTCCATATGGTAGTGGCTTGAGATTTCATGCTTGACCTTGTAGTCTCTCCTTTCTCAAGTAAATCCAAACTCTAACTCCAACATGAAGCTTATGTTCTCTCTCTTGTGCTGATCGTGCCTAGCATTGTACTTGTCTTGAGATTTCAGTAACTTTTCTTTGACTTTGAGATGTATTTTCTAGATCCTCTCAATGAATTTGTTTTCTCTAGTCACCTTTTTGTCTCATGTCTCCTCCTCATACTTATTCCCAACTACTATGTCCAATGTATTTGTAGTTAGATATCCCAAGCATGCTTCAAACAAAGTGACTTCATAGTGGATGTGTGTCTTCTTTGCCCGTTATAAGAATATTGAATGTAGGCTAAAGACTTATCCCAAGTCCTTGAGTATTTGGTATTATACCCTCTGATCAAATGTACTAAATTCCTATTCACCATCTATTCTTGTGGATGGAAATTCATTCTCCTTTGTAACCTAGTATCCATATTATCCCACAAAGAAGTGTAAAACTTCCCCAGAACCTGAAATCCTTATCGAAACAAGAGACTTTGGAAAACCAAAATGCACCCATACATTAGCAAAGAAAATATTTATTGCCTCATGTTCTTTGACTATATTTTTACATTCCATAAGAATACACATCTTACTAAATATATCAACAACAACAAAGAGATAGTCATGAAAATTTTTAGACATAGGTAATCCTCTTATAAAATTTATATAAATGTCCTCTCATGGATGAGTAGGTACTAGAAAAGGCATATACAAACCCTCCTTCCTAGTATTAGGCTTGTTGGTACAAAATAATTTACATCCACGTATAAATTTTGATACTTCTTCTTACATATTGGGCTAGTACACTTACCTTTAAAAGTGGGCTATGGTCTTACCAACACCAAAATTTCCTGATACTTTCAAGTATGTGCTTCTCTCATCAATAGAATTATTTATTCTTTAGGAAAATAAAGCTTCCCCCATCGATAGAGCAACCTGTCCTTGAGATAAAATCTTCAATCCCCATCCTTTCAGCCCCTTGGGACTGCAAATTTGCTGAAATGTCACCCCAAAGTATCTATCTTGTGCATATGCCTCTCTGTAAGCTTCCTTCATGAAGGGCTTGATCTGAGAGATAGTGGCCAAGTAGGAGAACTGCTCTATGTGGGAAGACTAGAAAACATGTTTTCCACCCAATTTATACTACCCTTCTTGTATTTGATAACTAGATGGAATCACCAAGGAACCCCGTCCATTTGTAGTGCCTTGCTTACTAAAATTTTTACCGTGCTTCCAAATACTAGAGAGGTTTGTGGTTAGTGTGAATAATAGTTTATTTACCCAACAAATAATGCTTCCATTTTTTAATTTTCTAAACCAAGGTGCATACATTTCCATATTATATACTAAATATAATTTAACTACTAAACTAAAACTTTCGTAATGATAGCATATGGGTTTACGTCCCTGAAGAAACATTGCTCCTATAGGGTAATCACTCACATCGGTCTCTACTTTAAAGGTTTTTATAAATTAGGAAGATCAATTACTAAAGCGTGACTAATCTTACATTTAAATAAATCAAAGGATTTATCTTGATCCTTACCCCAGTCAAAACCATTACTCTTTACGGCCACTTTGTGTGTAGAGGTGCTACAATTTTGGAGAATCCCGGGATGAACTTCCGCATGTATTGTATTGCTCCAACAAAAATACTAGTCTCTATGGCTCTTTTTGGTGTTAGAAAACTAGTGATGGCTTCCACCTTCTTTGGATCCCCTTCTATCTCTCCTCCTCAAACCACATGCCCAAGATAGATAGTTGAATTTTTATTAAATTAATATTTCTTCATTTTACAAAGTAGTTGTTTCTCCCCGAGAACATGCAAGACTTGCTGAAAATGAGGTATATGTTCCTCCCATGTGGCACTAAAAATTAAGATTTCATTTTGATAAACAATGAAACATGAATCTATGAAATCCCACAATACATCATTCATAAGTCTCATAAATGTAGAGGTTGAATTACATAAACTGAATGGAAGTACTAACCACTCATGCAAACCAAGTTTTATCTTGAAGGTAGTCTTCTATATATCCTAGTCCTTCATTATGACTTGGTGATAACTTGACTTGAGATCCAACTTCGTGAAGAATTTGGCATGCTGAATCTAGTCCAAGAGATCATCTATGTGGAGAAGTGGATATTTTCTCTTTATGGTGATTTTGTTCAAAGCACGGCAGTCGATGCACATTCTCCAAGAACCATCCTTATTTGACACCATCACAATAGGTGAACCGCATGGTGTGGTGATAAGATGTATCAAACCCCAGTCAAGTAGTTCCCATAGTTTTTTTCTTTACTTTAGTACTCTCCAACAAAGTATTGCTTATACAATCCACCGTTTGGTAGAGGGGACTCGGAAATAGTTGAATCTCATGTTCTACTTCCCTCTTTGGTGGCAACCCACTAGGATCTTGAAAAATTTCTTGAAAATACTTGAATGATACTATCCAAATCCTGTTTTCCTTGGTTAGAAATCTATGAAACTTCTACCCCATCTTATTTATCCTTTAACAAAAGTAAAAAAATTGATTATGATTTGCATGAATAAATCATTTTTCTTGGTTAACACTCACCATAGTAGCTCTTTGTGTCTTACAAAGGTGTGCCCGGATTTTGTATTTGATCCCATCCTAGACCCATCTATACTAGTTTTTCCTTCTCATAAATATAGAATCCCTAATATATAAGTAAGGACTTCCAAAACAACATCAAAAGAATCAAGTGGAATAACATCATCTTCCAATACATCAATATACTAGGAATTTATCCCAAACTTGACCTTACATATTTTTATTACTTGAATTTCAACACCCTTCTTTACCCAACTCAAATAATAAAGGTGTGGATGCTCTTAAGTATCAAGACCAAGCATTTTACAACAACTTCAGAAATAAAATTAGAATGAGAATCGATATCAACCAAAGCATTTACATTAGTTCTCTTGATCTAGATTTTGATATGGAATAATATACTCATCTCCTCTTTTTGGATGTCCATGTTTTTGGTCATGCATCCAAGCCTCTTGTATACATCGAGTCATTTTCAATTTCCACCCCCTTCTATCTTTATAGATGTCATGGAATTCTTTGAGTCCTTGGTTCGGTTCTTCAAATGCAACTTTGGATGTAACTTCCAACATGTAGCATCAGTATGACCATTGATATCACATTTCTTGTAAAAATTCTTGGGATCTTTACAAGTATTTAAAGTAGTGGTAGCTTGTTTACCTTTCCCTTTCCACTTACCCTTGTTACTTGTTTTCCCATGTTCTTTCTTCTGCTGATTTTTCAACTGCTTTTCCCTTGGTTGTACTTCTCCTTTCTTATTTTCATCATATATGTATTATTCCTACACACACACCTCATTGAGATGTTTGTGCTTCATGGAGATGGATTTTCTTTTAATTTGAGAGTGAATTCATCCCAAGTTCTTAGTCAGAATATCCTCATCCTCCAAGTCCATGTTCAACAACATGGCCTACCTTCGAAACTCCGTAGTATAGTCTTGCACACTTTGACCACTTCCTTGTCTAAAATACTACCATTTAATCATTTGGTCAGTCTTGTGGCCAATAGTATAGAAGTCAGCTCTAGGTAATTCTTTAAATTATTTCCAAGATTTCACAATAGGACGTTTCTTCTTTTCACAAATGGCTAGATGGGTTTCCCACCAAACTAGAGCATTTCCCTCCATTTTGAGATGTGTAAAGGTGATCCTCTATGCCTTAGTGACATTATGGATGTTAAAGTATAATTCTAGATATTTTAACCATTTATCAAGAAACTCTACATCTACTTGTCCTTCAAATATTTTAATTTCAACTTTCATCTCAACTTTAAAAGGAGCATGATCAGATTTTACCTTTTCTCTTGCATTTGAATTCTCTTCTTCACGCTCTTCCCCATAATATTCCTCATGGTGGTTCCTCTCTATGCCAAAATTTTCAGCTAATCCTCAAATCACTGAGTCCATGTAGTATTTCTTAACAAAAGTTGTCTTCTGCAAATTTGTAAGTTATTTTTGTCTTCTAAACATACTATCCATCATGGTCTCCAACATATTGATTCTACGGACCAGGTTCTCTTCCTCCATTTGTTCCTAAATTCTCTATTTACACTTCCTTGTAGAAATATCTAGATCAGAAGGTAAATCCTCTTCTCCTGTAGATATCATCACTTTCATACAAATCCAAGAACAAATACCACCATCCTAGATACTTATTATCTTTGATACCAAAATTATCTGTAAACTCTTTACTTTGGAATTGTTCACATAATCAAAATTAAATTTGTTGTTATAATTTTGATTAGAAAATGACAAATATAGCTAGTGAATAAATTTTACTTATGCTAAGAATCGACAATTACAGGAAAGGAAATAATATGAACTAGTGAACACCAACATGTTTTATCCTCAAAACCCTAGAGGAGGAAAACTAGTCGAAGGGAAAATTATATTTATTCCCACTTTTTATTGGCCAATTCAACTAAGAAGTAAAAATTTACAGTAATTATGAAAAAGAAGTAGATAATATCTCATACTTCATCCCAATTACTTTCTTGCTCTACCTCAATACTCCTTTCTTCTACAAACACAATTCCAACACTAATAATTTCTCACTCACTTTCTTTCATGCTTCAATAATAAAAACTCTCATTCCTACATGTATTTGTATCCTTTGTTATGTCCTCCAGGTGTACTAGAGGATGGGAAAGGTCATGGAGGAGAAGAGACACTAACATCCTTTCAAATTCTAGGAATGTTCATTTTGAATTTTATTTTTTTTTTCTCGAAAGAGCCGGGACCGCCATCCAATGTAGACTAGTGGTCACAAGACCACCTCCCTAGTTGGTGTGGCAATTATAGGACCTCCACCCGTGTTGGGTGATGGTTTTTTAACCACAACTCTGCATAGAGCATTGGTTCTATTAACATAAAGACAAAAACTCCATTTATCCATTTTCCTTCTTTGATGCTAGCTGATATGATGAATTAGAATAATTTTTTATCCCTATGGATCAGTTTAGGGGCATGAAGATGTTGTATTAGGACTGAAATTACATGTGTGTGGAAATATATATAATTATGTATATATAGGAGATATATGAGATGATAAGAAGTGTGTTGTAAGAGAGAAGATAGGTGAGTGTGTCCATGAACTAAAAAGAGATTAATCAAGTTGAGTAATGTACGAAAATGGACATGAAAAGAGCTAAATTAGATATCACAATTTATTCGAAAGATAACAGAATGAAAGTGATAAAAATATTGTGAATAATTCTAAGTGGATGCTTGGCACATAGGGAGTTAAAGCTTCCTTATAAGTGGCATCTTACAAAATATCAAGTAGAAGCTTAATTTAAGTGTTGGGAGTTGAAGCTTCCATGCAAGTAGCAGCTAGTTAAAGGTCATGTGGAATCTTGATTAAATTATTGGGGTTTATGCTCCAAGTTGAGTGGATTATCTACAAAGTGAAATCATTATAACATTTTTATCCAAGTTATTTCTTTATTTTTAGTTTCTTTTTATCCCTTGAAGGGTTTCCCACATTAAATCTTGTCTCTCCATGTGCTCTCATGTTGATTAATTGTGAATAGTGTTTGTTGTTTCAACATAATTAAATTAAGTAAATTGAATTGTTTCTCAAAGTTTGAATTATAACTGATTCCCCCTATCAATGCCTAGAATTTCAAAAAGATTGGAAAAATATTTTTCACATTCATGTTGATGCTTTGGGAATAACAATTGGATAAATCCTAACATAACCAAGAGAATGAAAAATTGATAAACCCATTCATTTTATAAATAGGAAATTGTTTCCAATAAAGAATAATTACATCGCCATTGAAAGGGAGGATCTAGCCATGGTTTTTCAAACTTCAAGAGTAGATAATACATGTTAGTAACTAAATTTGAGTTCTTTACAAATCACCAAGAATTACAATACCTTGTGCATAATCCATTATTAGGAGGAAGGATATCAAGATGGTTGATGTTATTCCAAGAGTACAAGCTTAAAATAAATGTGAAGATTTGAAGAGAAGATGTGGGAGCATATCACTTGAGCCATATATATATATATATATATATATATATATATATATATATATATATATATATATATATATATATATATATATATATATATATATATATATATATATAGGTGAATAAAAAGGAATAGGATGAGGATTCTCTAGACCTACATTTATTTTGGTTCATTATAATACCAAAGAAGCTAGAAGAGATTGCACACTTTAGTCAACATGGAATCCTACTTGCTCATTACATAGAAAAAGATAAAAATACCTAGTTACTAAAGCTTTTCCTTACACCATCATAAATGGATTGTTTTATAAATTGGGGGAAAATTATGTATCATGAAGGGTTGCATTAGATAATTAAATAGATTAAATAATGTGAGAAGTGCATGAAGGAATAACATGATGTCATTTTTAAGAGAATTGATTTTGAAGAAAAATTTATAAATTGGAATTTTTTTGAAAAATATGTTTCAAGATACACATCACATTAAAAACATTACGATGTTTTCAAAGAATGGGGAAATCCACTCAAAGTGATTAAATACCTCTTCACGTAGTTCTATACACACAACTATTTGAGAAATGGGGGATTTATTTCATTGGTCCAATTCATCCACCATAAAAAGGTCTAGAGCCAAATATATCATTAAAATAATATACTATTTCACAAAATAGGTGGAATTCGTAGCTACACCAAATCATGTAGTAAGGGAAAGAGTAAAAATCCTATATGAAAATATCATATAGATATGAGTGTCCAAAATCTATTTAGTAACAAGGGAAAACACTTCTTGAATAATACCATAAAAATATTCACAAAAGAATTTATGATTGCATACCAAAAAGTACAATGTACCATCCACATACGAATAGAAAAATAAAGGATATAAACAAGGTGTTAGAAGTGATATTAATAAAAAAAATCAATGTGCAAATAGATGACTGGGAGGATAAAATACCCAAAATACTCTAGGCATACAAAGAAAAATATAAGAGAAGTATAGGGATAACACCATTCCAAATGATCTATGGAATTAAATAAATTATGCCAATGGAATGCATTGTACCAACTCTTTGCATTGCAATAGTTACATAGTTAGAATTGATAATTATTTCACCGAATAATTGAACAATAAAATAGATAAGGTAAAAGGTTAAGGAGGAATACATATGATATGTAGGTTGAAGGTTGAATGTGCGTATTCTTGATTGTATCCCATATGATTGTAGAGAAATATTTTTGTGCTGGGAAGGAATACCTATAGATATAAAGCAAGACCGCCAAATGATATTAAATAGCAAAGGACAATGGATTACCTAGTGATTGCTAGTTTAGAGAAGTATGATACTTCCTAAATGGTCATTTGCGATCCACTATTTTTAATCAAATCAATAAAAGTAAATATGATAAATAAAGGTCCTATTACTAAAAATTTGATTTAGGTATCTTAAAATGTTATCAAAAAATTATATTAAGTAAAGTATTGAAATATAAATGAATCTAGCATTAGGCAATGTATGTTTCTAGTTGGGATAGGTCACAAGGGTGTTAGGTAAAGTCACAGAGGTATCTCGTAAGGTCCAGGTGGAGTTTAGATTATGTTAGAGGAATTTTGGTGAAGGTTAATAGAAAAAACAATGACCAATATCGGTATGGTGACCGATGCCGTGAGATAGGGGAGACTGATGACGGTTAGGGTGACCGCGTTGGTAGGAGCAACTAGATAGTAAATTATAAAAAAATATTTTAGGGTTCTCTGTGATTACACAGAGAGTGAGGGTAGTGTGGGTTGGGTCGTAATATGGCTGAGAAGAATAAGATATACTAAGGAGAAGGTTTGGAATGACAAAAGGATTGGGATGGTTGAATAGTGGTTTGGTGTGAAGAAGGTGATATATATTCAATAGAAGAAATAAACTACCGAAAGGGAAAAAAATTTAAAAAAGGAAAAATCCAAATGATTAGAATCACAATACTTACTTGATGTCTTACAGATCTTGGGAGTTATAATGGTTGATGGTTAATCGATAAGAAAAAATTGAGTCCAATTCCATGGAAATACAACCTATGTGCTCCCGTGAGTAGGCCAACGCTCCGGAAAGATGAACAAAATGTTTGTCTTACACTATGGTTGTGTGTGTTTGTCATCCGGATGTAGAAGGGATTGAAGATTCATGCTGGAATGAAATTAGGATCCAATAACTAAATGATCAATCCATGTAAATAGTTTTGAAAACGTATATAGGGTAAACCGATGGTGGTTAGGTGACCCGCGTCGGTTGAGGGATAATCAACGCTTGATTAAAGTGGGAAAGTCTAGGTTTGCATAAAATAGGTAGATCCTTACTATTTTTGGCATGATTTTGATTGAGTCCACTTAGGGAAGTGGAGTTCACATGAGAGAAGGAAATAAGGTCATATAATAAGTCCAATTATGTTTTAGGAAGAAGTATTGGTGAGTTAGGTTAAGTGGTGACTCAAGACTGGGACCGATGGCTTAGTGCTAAGAGTGATGCATCGGTCATTGTGAGTTAAATGCCACTAAAATTGGTCCACGGTGAGGTGTAACAATGAGGTGGATGTGTGAGGGTGAAATTAACTTAATTAACTTAATTATTAATTTTAGGATGAATATTAGTATAGGATGAAGGGGTCATGATTAATTAAAGATATTATGTTATTGAAGTGGGCCAAGGGAAGTGTGACCGAAATTTGGTGTCTACATTTTCCTCTCTTTTTACGTAGCTTATATTGGTAAGTGATCCTAAAAAAGGGAGTTGATATCCTAGGTATAACGGAGGTTAGGTTTCCCTAAGTAAGGTGAAGGTGATCCCCTAAAACTATGAACTGATGAGGTTGAAAAAGTAGTCGGGAAGTGGTTTGATAAATAGGTGATTGATGAAAGTTAGGGTCGAGTAGGTAAGTGTATGGTCATTATAGGTAATAGGTAATTGTCATATTGGGTAATGGGTAATGGAAATTGAATGCATGCACACATATAGATTGTGATACGGTACCAGCAAGAAGAGCTTACAAAATCTATGTTGTCAAAAGGTCGATAGTTTTATCCTTACGAGGTTGAAGTGAATCATGTGTCTAGGGTATAGAATATGGTCATGAAGCACTATGAGGTTCAATGTAGGAATGGGTAACATTTTTTTTTCCATGGCACCAAATGTATGGTCGAGATAAACATCACGTCATTAGGCAAGGTAATGTCATTAGGCTAAACAAAATGGGTAACAAAATTGCAAGCTATATCGTGTACACAAATTCAAATGTCACAAAAGGTGATAAAGGTCAGGGTATGTAGGTCAAGGCATAGATAAAGCCAAGGTGTAGGTAAATAACATATCCCTAAACATAGTTAAGGAAATGTACAGTAATGTGGGGTTGTGGGTACGGTGTTTCCAAATATTTGATATCATCGAAATGTGAAATGATTGATGTATGATATGGTGATGTTATAAAATAGTAAATATATATGTTTTTATGATTTTTTAACTTCTAAGTTTTGTTTTAAATGGAAAATAAATAGGATAAAATGTGAATATAAAATGGGGAAATTGGTTAGGGAAATAATGGCCAAGCTAACCTTCAAGGCCCCATGCCCTCGAGTGTTTCCTACATAGCCCTAGGGAAAAGAGGCCTCAAGCCGATGTAGTTCTCCAATAACATAGGGAAGAATATGATGAGATGAGGTAGAGGAAGGGATCGATATTTTTAAGCATTTTTAGTCTTGGTCATTTAGGCATGGTTGAGTCTAGGTCATTTTAGGCATGGTTGAGTTTTGGTTGAATAGGTATGGTTAACTTTAGGTCATTTAGGCATGGTTGAGTTTTAGGATATTTATGAATTCCTAGAATGTAGGTGTCAAAGGTCTGGTCCTATAAATTAGGATCAAATAAATAAGAAGAAAGGTGAATGGTAAGAGGAGATAAAAGATCCACCTAATTGATAACAACCATTACAACTGTATCATACCAAATATGGCATATGAACAGAAAACCCTAAAGGCATTGCATGATTGACTGTTCTAAGGGTGAAGAAGGTCACATGATCATGAAATGTCATATTTGTGGCATGTCCCTTGAGTAGGCATAAAATTAGAAAGGAAAGGTGGTGAGGTGAAAGAAGTTGGTTTATCATAACCTAGTGTTAGACAACATGCCTCTTTGGCAAAAGACCCAAGATCAAAATAGGAAGTCCATGATGAAAAGGTCATATTTTTCTTTCTTCTTTTGTTTTTATAGATAAATCGATGCGGGAAGTCTATGTGGGATGAGTAGAGTATCTCCTTGAGGTCTTTGTGAAGCGATCAACATGAGAAGCTTCGAATATTTTATTTTATTTTGTTTTTGTAGGAATAGTCTTCCTTTTGTGATAGACTATGTACAATATGGATAGCTTTGTATAGTTGTACTTTGAGGGAGGAGTCTATTTAGAGAAGCAAGATAGAAAGATTAGATGTCCTTTTTGAGGGAGTCATCTTTTTACGAGAAGTTTGACTTAAGGATTTTTGAATGTGAAAATATCGTATATTGCTTTTGAATTTTTTTTAGACTTTTAGGTCATGGGAAAGACTATAGATAAGTATAGGCTTCTTTTATGAAGACAAGACCATAACATATATGGGTTAACTATGAAATAAAGGTTTTAAGTGAAAAATGACCATGGGACTCCATCCTGAAAATGATGAAAATTATCCATGAGATTCATGTCATGAGTAGAGCTGTGGTGCTCATATTTAAGATAAGGGTGAAATGTAATGGGTAATCACATGAGTCTTGTTTAGTTGTTGATCTTGAAATAGGTAACTGGAAGGTGAATTGTACTTAGAAGGAGAAGTGATTAATATACATAAGGTGATCTAATACTTAATTCAACAATAGAATGGTCAAAGATATAAGGAATTCAAGGGCTCAAGTTTGGGTTTACCTTCAATTTAAGACAAATAATAAGCACCATATCCATAGGCATGCGTAACGATATGGGGTCCAAGATAATCGGGAGAAAATTTTCCCTGATTAATTTTCTACACTTTTGTTACATGTTTATTTTCCTTTAGGACGAGGTCACTGACCTAGAAGGTTGAATCTTGGACACATTTATCATAGGCATGTTTGATATGTTTTTTGTATATTTGGAGGTGATTAAGAGAATTTAGATTTCATTCGTATAATAACTCGAGATGTGTCAAACAATCTGGCAAAAATCATCATCATTGATCATATATTTGAGTGAGATATAAAGAGCTGGAATTTGGACTTGAGAGGTAGGAAAACCTTTATACCATATACTAAAGAGAAAGGTGTGGTAGAAGTTGAGGTAAAAATACTAATGTGATAAGCCTATAAGGCAAAAGGAATGTGCATGTGCCAATCATTTCTAGTATCGTCAACCACTTTCATAAGAATTTGTTTTAAGGTTTTGTTGGTTTATTCATTTTGGCCATTTTTTGTAGGATAATAAGGTCAAGAAATAATGAAGTGAATGCTAAAGGAATCATGGAGTTTTGATAGGGTTTTGTATTTGAATTGTTTTATGTTATTAGTGATGAGTCGATGAGAACACCAAAGTGAAAAATTATGTGATGATTGATGAATTCACATATTTTATAGAAATAAGAGGTACATATTCCATCCACTTAGTGTAATATTTGGTAGTGGTAATAATCCATTGATGATGTTGGGAAGAATGAGGATTAATCTCTCTAATAAGATCCAAACCCCATTGAGAGAAATGCTAAAGGTCTCGTACAACCTATAAGGCATGACTAGGGGTGTGATGAAGATTAACATGTTGCTAAAGCTTCACACAACATTTGACATAGTCATAAAAATTACGGTTCAAGGTTGGTCAAATAGCCTAGGTGAAGAATGTATTTAGGAACAACTGAACAACTAAAGTGACCCCCACAAATTCCATCATGAACTTCCTTGATGGTGTAGAGAATTTTATAAATCATAAGACATTGTCATAGGATAGCATCAAAACCTCATTTATAAAGAAGACTACCCATGATGACATAGAGAGAGACACTTTTGAGAAAGGCTCCTTATCCATTGCAAGTAAAATCTGGAAGTAGAATGGAAATGGAAAGCTAGTCAACAAACCGCTTATACCAAAAGTCATGTGGGTAAGTTTCAATGTTTCATATAAGGTAGAAGTCTCAAATCAGATAAGAGGGTGAGTGTAGCCTTTATACAATGAAAAAGATTTTTGAGTTGAAGGGTGGAGTGGGGATTTGGGAAGCCGAAAATCCATGGTATCTATAAATTTTTAGTAGAACACGAGGTGGTTTGAAGTTCATAATGGTCAAAGGTAGTCAAAAGTATGTCAACATGATGCTTATAATTTTTAAGTATCTCGTTATGACATTATTATATACCATTAACTTGCTTCACTACTAGTTGAGAGTTTGCAAAGATATTAATTGATTTAACATCTAAGGCTATGGTGACTTGAATACCTAACATGAGTGATTCATATTAGGTGATAGTATTAGTATAATAAAAATCTTGTTTGAAAGATAATGCCATAAGATCACCATCAAGAGGAATGAGGATAACTCTGACACCACCCCCACGATGACATTTGGAACCATCAAATAATAAGGTCATCTGTAAACGGTATCATCCAAAGATAGGGTAGTGATGGATTTATTAGGGAAATTACAGTTAGAGGATTTATTTCTAGAGAGAGGTGCGTTTGTGACTTGGTATGCAACTATTTCTCCCTTGAGATATTTTTGATGGGGAATTTGAGATCTATTTTTGCAAGAAGCATGAGCCAATGTGTAACACATTGATGTTGGTAGGGCTTAACATACATGTAATGTAAGGGGTCATTATTGGTGATAGCAAAGGTTTTGTGGTTGAGTAGGTAATGGAGAATTTTAGTTGTGACAAAAACTAAGGCTAAGAATATTTTTTAGGCGTGAGTATACCTATTTTCTTAGTCTAAAAGTGTACAACTTATATAATGAATCGTAAGTTCCCCGTGTTTATCATCATAATGAGTAAGCATGGCACCCGAGGAATGATCGGTAGTAAAAATTTAAAGTTAAAATTGTTGGTCATCCTTAATGAGAATTAACACAGGTGGTTAGAGGAGGTATTTTTTAAGGTGTAAAAGGCTTTGTGGCATACATCATCCCATTTCAAGGAGACATCCTTTTTAGGAGATGATGAGATGGATAGTAGCAAGTAAGAAAAATGAGAAATAAAGCAATGAATATATTGCAACTTGCCTTGCAAACTATGAAGTTGAAAAAGTTATCACATGGAGGAATTTCGATAATAGCCTTGATTTTAGTAGGATAAAATTCTATGTCATGCAAATAAACAATAAAATCAAGGAGCTTTCTAGAGAGAACAATGAAGGCACACTTCTTTGGTTGAAGGTGAACACAATACTTGATGAGATGATCAAATATTAACTTAAGGAATATAAGCTATTTTTCCCGATGTTTGGATTTGGTAAGAAGATCATAAACGTAATCTTCCAATATGCAATGCATAATGTCATGAAAGATATAAAGCATAACCCAATGATATGTAGCACTAACATTTTAAGGTAAAATGGCATGGCACAATAGCAGAAGGTCCCCCAAGGAGTGATGAAGGTGGTTTTATGTTGATCTTCTGGGAAAGTAATATTTGGTTATAACCCAAGAAACCATCCATGAGTGATAGCATCTCATGGCCGTGGTGAGATCAACTAGTTGGTCGAGTGATAGGTAGAGGAAAGTCATATTTGGGGAAAGGTAAGTTAAGGTCATTGAATTTTTTTGTAAATTTGGGGTTATTCTAGGGATAATCAATGGGTAGGATGAAGGAAACCAAAAGGAGGCACCTGTAATTCTTCTTTGATAAGGAGGAAATGTGAGGATGTATTTTTCGCAACTTTTGCTTCACGGGTTTGGCCTCGGGAATAGTTACAATATTTTGGACCATAATGTTTGGGTAAATAATGAGAATATCAACATAGGACTAAGAAAAATAATTGTTATGATCCTAGAGGAAAGAAGTAAAAACTTCTTTTCATTAGCATCTAAATATTGGCCTATTTTTAGAATGTGTGGGTCATCCTAAGTGTGAATATTTATTTCGATGGTCGATTCATTCAACATGATTTATGTCTCAGAAGGTAATGACTGGTGAATATAAGAATCTTCCACACCAAGGTAGGTGATAATAGACTCAACGTACTGACATTGAATGATGTTAATAGAACATCTATTATCATCGATCATGTCAAGAGACAGGAAGGGAAGAGAAGAGGGAACCTCGCCATCTCATTGATAAGTTAGAGGTCCCAAGAAAATGGTGTTCATGAATTTTTTTAGGAGGAATGGATTATATATCCATAGACTCTATAGTGAAGGTGATGAAGTTTTTGAATGGGGTGGGAATGTTTATCATCCTCAATGAGTTCAACTTGGGCCTTCTTGGGAGATGGATCAACAATTCGATACCACTGTGGTCTTTATGATTATGAGTGGTGCATGGAATGACAATATGGTGGCCTTGTTTATAGAAACCAAATCCAAATCCCTTCTAAGCATAATGATGGAGGAAGGTGTGGGTGAAGCAGCAGTTGGTGAGAGATTGAAAGTCGAAGGAAAATGGTCAATTTTGGGAAGGTGGCTCAAGCGAGTAGGTAGAAGCATCAAGTCCCCATACATTAAGTTAGTGCAAAGATGGGGAGGACCGTAGGGGAAAAATTAACCTATGTAGTTGTCATAGTCATGATGTTGGTGAAGGTTTCCATACTCTTGAGTAAGAAATGTGTAAATATTATAAAGTTAGTACTCACCCGAGTAAGGCATTGAAAATACCTTCTAAGGGATCACTAGTTGATATGTGGGTGGCGGGAATGGACAAAGTACAAGACGGTTGGGAATAAGAAGCATTGATTGGTTGAGAAGTAGATGGATTGGCTGATGAGTTAGCTACAGAATTTGTGGCACCAAAGTGGTAATAGAAGAGTTAGGTGTGGAAGAGGTAATGTCGACATTGATGGATGGGGCCATGGGTGAAGGGGAAGTGGTAGCCGTGGTAGATGCCTTAACTTCCGTAGAAGGACATCATTAGGTTGATATAACATGTTACATGTCTTTAATGGTGAAGGGTCAGCTGGAATGGTAGGTAGTAGATGAGATATTAGTTAAAGGTGGTGAAGGGTCATCTACTACCTCTCATGGAACCTCTCCCACAAAAATCTCACACATTTCCATCTAGACCCACACATACTTCACATTGTGATCCATTGGTTCCATGAGAGGTAGTAGATGAGATTTTAGGATTATATTGCACCTTCTTAGGTAAATATGTAGTAGATGAGATATTAGTTAAAGGTGGTGTAGGTTTAACTACCTCTTTGGAGTTTAGTGGGTTTTGGACTTTGGTTGCACCTTCTTAGGTAAATTTAAAAATAGAGTGTGTGATGCATAAGGTAAGGTAGATGGAGGAAGGGGATGGGTTATCCAAGGCAATAATGGAGGTGTGGTGAAGGTTTTGGGAAGAGGAAATGTGGAAGGTACTAGTTGAAGAGAAGGGAATATCATAGGTAATGATGAGGATATTGAAAGTGGTACAAGTATAGGTAGTAGAAAGGATGAAGTTGAAGGTGAAGGCATAACTTGTGTAGGTAATTTACATGTAATTGAGGATCGTGATGAGGAAATTGGCTATTGTGCTTTTTTTACCTTAGGTAGGAGGTTTTTGGCCAAGTTTGATGGGTGGGGTCCTAGGATGGATGGAAGGGTGAAGGTGATAGAGGGTAGTGGGTGAAACTAGTGTATACAACCTAATAGGTTGGGTATTCCTCTTAGGTGGGGAATATTATTTGTCTTTGGCTTATGAGGATGTGGATGAATCTAGTTTGACAGGAACTGGACTAGGCTTGATGTCGACATGACTCCTTATGTGGAAATGGGTTTAGACATAGAGGAAGATATAGATGTAGGTAAGGATTTAGACATTGAAAAAGTTCATTTGATGGTAAAGATCTAGGTGTGAGTGAGGGTGATGAAGAAGAGGTCACTACAACCGGTATGGGAATGGTTTATTTTCTTGTATGAAACACCTTTTGATATTTCATGGAAGTATCAATGAGATAACATTTGCATCCGAGTTGAGAAAGGTAGCAAGAAGGCATCCCTAAAGCATGGAATTTTGACATAATTCAATTCAAGCAATTAACAAAACGTGAAAATGACACTATTGTAGGAGGGGATGATTTTAATTTGGTAGTGATCCCTCTAAAGAGTTTCTATGAGTTAGGCAAATGGTTGGCCTTATATGTTGTGGGTAAAATATCCAAGAGAAAATCAATAGGATCCTTGAAAGACAATGGAAAATTATCACCAATAGGAAGGGGCACTATTAATGGATCCCCTATGATTTGGGGAAATGACAAGTAGGATGAGGTAGGTTCATATTTTGGTGAAGAGGAAGGTAAGCATGACTCTCCTATGGGTAGGAGAGTAAATACTATGGGTTGTTTGTCAGGTTGAGAGGTGTGTGGGGAAATTGTCTCGGTAGATATGGCAGACTCCTCCATGGGTGAAGGGGGAGATAAGGGAGACTCCTCTGTGGGTAAAGGAGTAGATGAAATAAACTCTTTTGTGGATGAAGGAGATTGTGTAAGAATCTACTTGATAGATGGAGTAGGAAGAAATTGAGGAAGAGTGTTTTATGGTGTCGAAAATATCATGAAACTTAAGAACCTTACTGTCATTGGTTAGAGGTTCACTTGTTTGGTTAGATGACATAGTGTGGTTTGCAAAAAAATTCAAGAAGATGTTAAGGTTCTGATTAGCCGGTGTGTTAGGGTTATCCAAGATAATATCTCTACTATCTAACATTCCTGGACAATATTTTTGAAAGTTATACAATTACTATCATTATGAACTTTAACATGATGATAGTTGTAGTAATCAGTTTCTTTGTACCATGCAAGCATAGGACAAGAGGGGTCAAAACTTGTATGTGGTTTGATGGGTGGAAGAATGATTGCTCCAGATTTTAGAATTTTTCTAAAACTCAAGAGTACGGTTCTCTTATGGGAGTATTTTTTTCTCCCACTTGAACTTGAAAGACTAAACATGAGAAATGTTGGAAGAAGTGAATGATTTGTTGGATGGATAAGATGGGCCGATTTAAAAACTATTGCATGCCAAGGCAGACCATTTTCTTTGGAGTAATTATTTTGTATTTTGGAATAAGAAGAGGTATCATTTGATTTAAACACAACATTCTTGTTACACAATTGTATCTTCTTCTCTTCAATGGCACGAATTTTAGGTTTTCAGACCATGGTGAATGCCTCGTCAAACATGCAGAATGTTTGAACTAGGAGAGTTGGCGAGATGTGTCTCACACAAGCCCTAGTGTACAACTCTATTAACTCATTTTGAGGCAGTTGGAATGTGAGTTGGCTGATTAGGCTTCACTAATGAGAGACAAAATATGTGATAGATTTGTCTTCGTATTGGCATGTTGAGTACAAGTCGGTCATGGTGACTTTCTTGATGATGTTGATAGAAAAATGGTCTATAAAAGCTTGAGCTACTTGGTTGAATGAGAAAATTAAGTTCCCAAGTAGAGCACTATACCAATCCAACACAAGTCCTATGAAGGATATTGGGAATGTTCTTAAGAGTAAAACATCATCATGAGTGATCAGATAACACCCATGTTTAGAAGCCCACAAGTGTTGTTGTGGTTATTCTTTGATGTTAAATCAGTTGAATTTAGGCATTTCCCAATTTGTAGGGTATGGAAAAATTGTAATGGATGGGTGAATAGGCTCATTACAAATCTTGTCATAGGTCGAAAATTACGTGAGCCAAAGACCATGATTCTAACGTCTATATATTGTCCATCATCATTTTGATAAAATCGTTAGTAGGTTATGATGATCTGGGAATCCCCTACAAAGTATAAGGGGGTAAATGATGAGGGTATCACATGGGAGGCATCCCATTATGTGGTGGTGTCAAATATGAGAATTGTGAGGTAGGACTAGATGGAGGTGGCAACTATCTTGAATAAGTGATAGATGAGATAAGGGGTTGTTGGTGATAAGTGTAGGTAGGAGTGGATGTAAAAATCTCATAGTAATTGGAGGAAGGGATTGCAGGGATGGAGAGGATGATTTTTTTGAAGGGAGTATTGGCTACGACACCATGGGTGGCTGAGATGCAATAGGTATGTGAGAGGTGATGGGTGTAGATAGACCTACACTCAATGTGGTTGATAAAGGAATGGTTGACACCATAAGATATACTAACATCAAAGGTGTGACAGATGGATGTCGTAGGTGAAGCATATATTGATGATGTAGGGTCAAGTTGGGACACCACAAGTGGTAAGGTAGAAGAGGGTGAGTCCGAGCTAGTAGTATATGATGCGAGAAGTGGGTATGAGAGTAGGAGGAATGGACATAGACATGTCATATAAAATATTCCTTGATGAATCCCAAGTGGATTAATGAGATAAATAATATTATAAAGCAATTAGGTTTTGATCAAGGAGTCTTGAAAGCTCCTCATAACTAGTACTTGATGGTAATAGGATGACTAGGATCCATAGGTGATAGTATGGAAGGTGGCGATGGGATATGTGGGAGTGGGTGAAGGATAGCATCGAACATGAGGGCATTGGCTTAGCTACGAGTCAAAAACATGTGACTTATAATAGACTTTGTAATTTAAGATCCCTAAATGATACAAGAGTATAGAAGGACTAGATAAAATGGTTCCGAAGGTGACAATTGACCAATGTTTTAATTGAAAATTGAAAACACAAGTGACTAATGGTGGTTGGGTAACCAAAGTCGGTGATAGAGGGTAACGCTACTAGTAAAAGGACCGATAATGGTTGTTGTTGAAAATAAAATGATTTGTAAATGTGGTAATAAATGATTAAAATTAAGCAAATATAGACTTTGACATTGATTTTAAAGACACAGAGATATGGTGAGGTAACTGAGGAAACCCTAGAAAGAACAGAAATGCAATGAATGTTACTTTGGTTAAAATGACCAAAACAACAAGAAACCGACAACGGTCAGTAAACAATGATGGTTAGATGAGTAAACCGATGATGGTCGATGGACCGACACCGATCACTATGAAATTTGTGAAAAGATGGAAAAAGTAAATTTGGTGATTTAGATCAAATAAAAGACCAACCCAGAAACCTGAGTATGGAAATGATTGACCCTAACACACTCAGAAAGAGTTGGAATACACCAAATATGATTATGGAGTGTGAAAGGAGTGAAGAATGAAGAAAACGAACTCACACCTCAAAACACAGATCAAGCAAAAACTAGCAAACATGAAATCCTATGTGGTGGATTTTATGTTCCATATTATGCCATTTAGGACTAACTTGTGAATAGAGAAAAGTTTTTGTTTGATAAAAGCTTCCTAAGAAAATCCAAAAACTAAAGATATTTTTAGGTAATTTTTGTTGAGGGAGGTCCTTTCTCTAAGATAATGAGTGAACAAAGAAACTAGTTTGGAGCCCACTATCAATCCTCTGATCATGTGATTGTTGATAGCTTCTTCTAGGTAGGATGTTGTTTAAGAAAATAAGTAATTTATTTTTAGTGGTTTGGTGTAGAGAAGAAAGAGTGCACTATGATTCAATTTGTCAACCATCAGCTAGGCATGACTTCCAGCATATAGGATGCCCACAATTTTTAAATGAACTACATGTGAAACACTCATAAATGATATGCAAAGATTTTAGACCCAAATCCATGATGACATTAGATGATAGCAATGATGAATAGGAAAGAGTATGTCTTTCACTAATGTGATACAAATATAAAAAGAATGGTTATTTTTAATCCAAAATACGAGTGTCATAAGAGAAGTAGAGGAAAAAGAATGTTCCAAAGGAGAAAATTTAATGTGAAAAATTTCAAAGGGAAATAGACACACAATATTTCACCTAGGAATGAACAATGCAAAATAACCCCTAATGGGTCCCACTGGTGTGCCAAAATGTTTCACCGAATAATTGTGCGATAAAACAGATAAGGTAAAGGGTCAAGGAGGAATACCTGTGATATGTAGGTTGAAGGTTGAATGCATGCATTACTAACTTTATCTAAGATGATTGTAGATAAATTATTTTTGTCTAGGAAGGACTACCTGTAGATACAAAGCAAGACCACCAAATGATATTAAATAGCAAATAACAATGGACTTCCTAGTGATTGCTAGTTCTAAGAAGTGTGATACTTCCTAGATGGCTATCAATCCACTATTTTTTATCAAATCAATGAAAGTAAATACGAGAAATAAAGGTCCTATTTCTAACACTTTGATTTAGGTATCTCAAAACATTATCAACAAACTAGATTAAGCAAAGTATTGAAAGCTAAAATAATCTAGCATCAGGAAAGGTATGTTTCTGCTTGGGACAGGGTTCACAATGGTCTTAGGTAAGGTCACAGGGGGTATCCGGTAAGGTATGGGTGGATTTTAAGTGATGTTAGAGGTGGTTTTGTGAATTTTAATAGAAAACACAAAGTGACCGATATTGGTCTAGTGATCGATGCCAGAGAGAGGGAGACCAAAAATGATTAGGGTGACCAATGTCAGTAAGGGAAATTTGATAGTAAATTATAAAAAGATATTTTAGGGTTCTCTGTGATTGCATAGAGAGTGAGGGTAGTGTGGTTTGGGTTTTAATATGGTTGAGAAGACTCAGAGATACTAAGGAGGAGGTTTAGAATGATGAAAATTCTTGGGATGGTTTAATAGTGGGTTGGTGGAAAGAAGGTAATATAAAGACAATACAGGAAATAACCTACCGAAAGGAGAAAAAGATCTACAAAAGGAATAAGACAAGTGATTATAATCACAATAATTACTTGATTTATTGAAGATCTTAGGAGTTATAATGGTTGATTATTGATCGGAGAAGAAGTGCTTGAGTCCAGTGTCACATAAATACAGCCTATGTGCTCCCGTGAGTATTCCAACACTCTAGAAAGATGAACCAGATACTTGTCTTGTACTATGGTTGTGTGTGTTCATCATTTGGATATAGAAGGGCTTGAATATTCACGCTTGAATGTAATTAAGCTCTAATAATTGAATGACCAACCAATGTAAATAGTTTTGATAATGTATATAGGGTAATCGATGGCAGTTAGTTGGTTGGCATCGATTGAGGGATAACTAACGTCAGTTAACGTGAGAAAGTATAGGTTTACCAAAAATAGGTATATCTTTACTATTTTTTGTGTGATTTTGATTGAGTCTGATTAGGTAAGTGGATTTCATGTGAGATAAGGAAGGAATGCCACAGAAGAAGTGTTAATTAGTTATGTTAAGTGGTGACTCAACACTGGGCGTGATGACTTGGTGTTGAGAGCGATGACTCGGTCATTGTGAGTTAAATGTTCCTGGAATGGATCCAGGGTGAGGTTTAATGATGAGGTGGATGTGTGAGGGTGAAATAAACTTAATTAAAAATAATTAATTCAATTAATAATGTGAGGATGAAAATTAGTATAGGATGAAGGGGTCGTTATTAATTAAATATATTACGTTAATTGATTGAAGAAGACGAAGGGAAGTATGACCCAAATTTGGTGTCTACAATAATAAATCCATAGAAAAAAAGTTGTTAAATTAGATGAATATGGAGGAATAAATGAAAAGTACGCAATAGAACTAGGAGGCTTGTAAGTAAAGTCAAAAACATGAAATAATCACAATATTCATAACAAGGAATTTCAAAGAAAGAAAATAATTTAAATGTATGAAATTAGGTTTCAAGTGCATCTAGGTAAATTATGAATAAGGTGGAAATTCCCTACTTTATTCATCACATCACCAAATAGGTAAATGTTATATTGCATGAATTACAAAGAAATGTCTTACCAACTAGGATCAATGGGTGTAGGCTAAAATCCTATAATGAATTACTACTTGATGTTGTGAAAGTTAGACTAAGTTCCTTTGGCACATGAGTTAGAGTAGAAAGTTTCAATTTTTGTAGTGAGGTAAATAAAAAAGTTCATAGTTAGTTATTTTTGTTTGAGTGTGTGTAGAATAGAGAAAGTTCAAAAGATCAATAAAAATCATTTGAAAAGGAAAACACAAAAAAAAAAAAATACAAAGGGTAGAAATTAAATAAGTCTAAGAAACATACACTGAAACAAGAAAGGAAATCGACAAAAATAAAATTAAAATTTTGAAATAATGAAAGAGTTACCATTTTTATATCAATATGACTGATGTATTAAAATATTTGATCACATGACAACAAAATTAAAAGGCATTTCATCAACGACATCAAACCAAATCATCAACGTAAAAAATTAATTAAGGGAGTAGATCAAAAGGTAAACGACTCAAAAACAAATAGCTTACATTAAAAACAATTATAAATAACAAATCAAGTCTATAAGTATAATAAATATGAGAAGAAAAAAACAAGAATAAACTTAAGTGCGAAAAAAGAAATCAAAAGTGTGATAAATTTCAAAGACAAAGTGAAAAAATACGATGAGAACTATATGTTAATAATGACATATCCATTCAACTAACTCACTAGACCTATGGTTCAAGGCATGATGGAGGAATATGGCATCACATTCCTCTCACTTAGTGACTTAGAAAAGGATGACATGGGTATTTCTACAATGCTCGACAAATAAAGTGGAGTTATCCACCACACCATCAACTAGAAGAAAATCCCAAAAAAATTGGGTTACTTAAAGGCCACGAATTCATCCTACGGATGCACAAGGGTAACTAATGATGACAAAAATAGTGTAAGGAATAGTGACACACCACATTACAAGATTGTCTGACATGGGAGACAACTATTAACTCATGTATAATATCATGATTTGATACTATAATGTTGCAATCTAGTTTTCACCACAAGATGCAGTCCCCATCAATGCAACCACAACCAGTTGATCCACTTGACTCCTAAACCAAGGTTTGTCAATACTTCAATATAAAATCATGATGCCACTAATAAAAATACTGATTGTAGTTGTTTATGGTCCCTATATAAAGGAATAGGTATTCAATTGGGGACAATATCAAATTAATAAGTGTGTATCCTAACATAAATTATAGTTGAGTTGTACTAACAAGCCACCCGAGATAGTAAGAAATCCTCATTGGGTGTAGTGGATATAATCACATGAAAATGGGAGGATGCTCGATGAGTTTAACTGGGCCAAATTTCTCACAAATAAAGCCAATAATAATCTGTAATAGTTAACATAGGAAGGAAGAAATGTATTTACGTACCAATGGATAATAATGCTTCTATGTTTCACACATTAGCATGCCCCCAGGGAATCATAAAGTTACAAATAATTATTATCCACAAGTGCAATTTGTGCAATACATTTTGGAAACAAATACACTACATAAGAAGACAACTAAACAAGGGAAATTGATTGCTCCAAATAATGTAAACACTCAAGAAAAATTATTGAAAACCAAGGGAAGTGTGAACATATACAACTCCATCTGTCATAAATTACCTTGTTGCATGATGGGATCATATTTCAATCAAAATTTCTAAAGGAAAGTAAATCAAAGCCACTAAAATTTTTCATCACAATGGATATAGAAAAGACAGAGTTGTGTAACCAATGTTGAATGATTGTGACACACATTCAACCATTATGCACATAAATTTGAGACTAATTAATTTATAAAAGGTTATAGCTCAAATTAACTATACAATTTTGGATAAATTGTAACCCTTAATAAAATAAGTAATGCAATCAAGAAGAAGAAAAAGGAAAGAAAATAGCATTACACAATCACATATATACTCACAAAAGGTCAACATACATCCTAGATTTCCCAACTAGTTTGTTAGGATGAATTTTTAACATATAAATATTGATAGGGAAAAACTTGTGCAATGAAAATCATAAAAATGGGAACCAAGATGTATCTCCCATATGAACGGGAATGGTACAATAGGAAGGAAATAAAAATGGAGAAATATGCAAACCAAAATATTAAAGTGGATGAAAATATTTCAACTCCTACCCATTCCTAAATATTTCATGGTCATTTTATGGAGTGAGAATGTTACATAGGAGAAACTCATTAGAAATATAAATCAAGTGATTTAGGAAAAGGGGTTGGATGTGTCAACATTAGAAGCATAAATTCTAGTCTTTCCACACAAGAAAATGAATGAAATAATTCCATTCGATTAATTCAATTGCTAATAAGAGAAGAAAACACACTCTAAAGTTGAAGAGTTAATACATACAAATGGATTCAATAACAAAGGAGGAAATTTAATAACCACAACCTACAACACACAAAGAAGTGGAGAATTTTTTAGATGAGAGATAGAGAAAGTAGTGTAAAAGAGGCTAAAGACAAATTCACGCATAATGCTGAAACTCACATTGAGTACACCTTATCCTCCATCCCTGCAATATGTGAGCACTCTTTCAGAAATAGGCACAAGGGAAAAATTACTATGTAACCAATACAAGTAGATACGAACCCATAATCACCAATACGTAACTAGTTATATAGGAACTTGGAGAAAATTCATAACTAAAAGGTGTATAATAATTATAACAAAACGAGGAAGCACACAAATAGAAGGAACATGAAATAATCATATTCTAAGAAGAAATAATTTCACAATAAGAAACAAATGCACTATTGTCAAGAGTATAAGTCAGTAAAAGAAAAAGAGGAGTAGGAAGAAAGGAATCACAAGTTCGAAGAAGAACAAGAAAATATATCAATGGATCAAACCAAGATACATAATTCCATAAAAACAATCTATATATAAGACAAAGAGGATAAGATGCAATGAGAAGAGAACCAAAATAAAAAGAAAAAGGAAAATTCAAAAAGGAAGTGGAGGCAAAGGAAAAATTAGAAGAAGAGAGAAGAAAGAGAGATGAAGATGAAAGTAAGTAAGAAGAGGAAGACACAAGGAAAGAAGAAGAAAGTAAAATATAATTATAAAAAGAAAGAAATAAAATAAGAGAAAAAAAAAAATACCAATGAAACACAACACACTTCGGATGCCATTTTGAAAGAAGAAATGTAAGATCTGAAAGTCAAATCACGAGAAAATACATTGCATATACGATCAAAAATACCATGGCATAAATATACAATACTCAGAACAACCGCAAATAATAAAATTCACCACAAAAGCAGGAACATCTATCTCAAAGTATTTACCAAGAGAAGAAATTGAATTAGGGGACACACAAACATTTTAGTGGGAAACATGATTTGCTATGCCAAAATGCAGACATAAGTTAGTCCTACCTTTATCCCATGTTCATATGTTATTTCCAAAACTTATCCGAGACAAGTACACAAGCTACAACATTAGACCATAGTTAACAAAATTTAGGTGGTTTGGAGTAGTTATGGATGAAAACATAGATTGAAGGAATGCACCCCTACGAGAAAAACATTGGGGCAACCGCACTACAAATGGATCAACAAAAAGTATTTATGGAACATGAACTACATTATATAAAAGAGTAAATTGAAAAAATTGTCCATAACTTATCATTGATACCATAGGACAACAGTAGCGATAAATAAAATGTAGTTAAATATGTTTATAGGAAAGATAATGGATAATTGGAATGATAATGAGGTAACAAATAAATTTATTATGCAAGTAGCCTACAAAAAGGAAGTCATAGATGTATTTTTGATACTAAAATAATATGTTACCATGCTACAATAGGCGAAGGACAAGCTAAATAATTAACATTAAAAATTTTGGAGGATAAAACACTCTTGTAAGATACTATTGTGAACAATAAAAATGATATAAACATGGGTACAAAAATAAAGATAAAATGCTAATTGGGAAAAATGACATGAAAATAAATAATGTATTGCATACATCCTTGCAAATTTGAGATAATATTAGTGTGAAAGCTGCAAGGATGGGAACATAATGCACCTTGCAATACATTTATGGGTTTTAGGCATAAAAAATGTGGGATAGGTTGGAAACATTGATTCAAGAAATCCAAAGCACCATTCATTTTCATGGTCAAGATATTTAAAATGATAAGGAGAATTAATTATATAAAGTTAAGAAAGTGTTATTACAATTACAAATATACTTTCATAGAATAATCAAGTATTCATAAATTGGAATACATACAAGGTAGGACTAGAAGTAATTCTACCTCCTATAAAGGTAATGGAAAATAAAACAAGGTCTATTATCTTATATATACTTCTCCATAAAATCAAGGTAGAAAAAATAATTCCATCTATACTTTTCATCCCTCACAATCACTTAGAATAAATAGAGTATCCAAAACATCCCAAGAAAAAATCACGAGGAGAAGAAGTACCACAATTTTGAGGCAGGTAATATAAATTTTGGTCAAAGTATAAAATGCACAATTCTTGTTAATATATGTAAGTAAGCCCATATATATTGAATACCCACAATGGAATATCTATGAGGGAGTTTCCATACACCGAAAACCCACAAATGGTGGGTTTACAAAAAGTCTACTTGATAGAAAACCAACAAGGAGGTTAAGTTGTGCACAAAGGATGAAAATTGGTAAATTATGCCCTCTATGCCATCTATGAAGAAAGTATCATATAGTGTAAAACAATATGCATTCAGCCTTTAGAATGTATCACAAAGAAAACAATCTAGATCATCAAAAAAACTTTGTATGAGGACGAGACAACTATTTAAGTCCAGGAAAGTGTTGGAGTGTAAAATGAATTAGAAAGATGACACGAATATAATTTCTATGTTTACACAAACCTCTTCTATAAACATATTTCAAATAAGATAAATTGTAGAATGTATAGTTCCCTCTAAGGATAGATAAATAATATTAAAGCATCTTGATATATGACAAGTTGAAAGGACAAGTTTTTTGTTCATATCTATATAGAATAATATTCTTCTCCTCTTGTGTATTTGAGATATTGTCTATCATTTGTCAATCATTATGAGTATTAATGCATTATTATTGTCATGAATGGTTAATTATAAATTGATGAAATTTAAATAATACCCTACTATAAACCCTTACATCCTATTTATTTTTGTTCACCTCCATAACATTAGATTTAGTTAGGGTTTGAACAACTTTCACATGCACTTAAGATAAATACATGTGGCTTGATCCCATTCGAGGGCATGTACTACAAAACTTTAATTTTTTTGATATGGGTTAGATTCCAAGGATAGTCTAACCTCACCACACACATGATTTATCCTATTTTTATATATTGTTGTGATGAAAAGTATTATAGGAATGTAATGTTTCTATTTTATTACAAGTCATTACATATGGTGTTGAGGTTGTGTAAATAAGAGTGAAATATAAAAATCACATTTCTAGGTAAGTGAATCATATAAAAAGTTACAAAAATTCACTATAAAATGGTTCATGGCCATACACCTCAAATTAGGAACATATAAAAATTTGACAAGACCATAAAATATTTATACAGTCATGTACTGTACTTTTCTAGCTCCAGTCTTGGGAAAAAAACATGTATATTCTTTGATCAATCTTTTCCACCTATCTACACACCTACATGTCCTTGGTTCTAATATGTACAACTAAGTCTTCATCTCCTCTTATGTATTTGAGTTATCATTCTGTCACTTATCATTGTTGCAAGTATTAATACATTCTTTCGATTATGTATGGTTAATCATAAGTTAAATAAAAATAACCCCCTGTAATGAACCCTTTTATCATGTATTTCTTAGATTGCACTTATATTGTTAGGGTGGAAACATTTGATGAGCCTTACTTGTGATAAAATCTACTAACCCTAGTTTCCTAGGATTTCTTTGTCTTCTTTGGTTTCATACCTAATAATATTATAGGGTTTTTATTTAGATTTAATTTTATTCTATTGCTTTACCTAAAATTTGTTTTTACATTTTTATTTTTTCATGATTGATTCTCCTATTTGGGTCTCTTTCTAAGGATTTATGTTGGCCAACACACCTATTGTCACATATATAGTAACTAATTAATCTAATTTATAGTTCACTTAGAGGTTTTTATTTATTTTTATAAATTAAAAGAAAACCTTTTGTTTGGCATAATTTTTAACATATTTTTTTGTATTTTTAAAATTTATAGGTTTAGTAACATGGTTAGTAATAATTCATTTGTCTGCAGTAGAATGAATTTTTGTATAAATAATATGGGTGGAGTCTTAGTGAGGGTAGAGTTTGATATCTTTCTAGATATCACCGAGGAAGCTTCAAATCTATTAGAGAGAGTTTGCCTCTTTAATTTTTTCAAAATATTCAATGACCTTGATGAGGATTTGAGAATCTAGATTGTTAATACTTGGAATGAATGTCATGTTTTCTTGGATATAATTTCCTTCACCATATCACCTAAGATGATAGATAAAGTAATAGGGTTACCTTTGGAGGGAAGATGTGTGTTTAAAAGTAAGATTGATTTCATCTTAGAGGTGGACAACTTCCTGCAAGGTAAGAAGTATCTTAAGAAACACTTTAATGGATATGATAGAGAATATTTTCCCCCTCCTTATGATGATATTTCGGTAAGTGCACCAAGTTGGGGGACAATTAAGTGGACATGAAATCCTAAATTTTACATTAAAAATAACAAAACATCAAATTTAGTCTTCCGCGGACTTGAACCATGCCGAAAAGTAAAAAATATGTCAAAAAAATGGTACCATTGCATAGGGGAGACTATTATCTTTGTAGAAATACTAATTTTAAAGTGAATAGAATAGGATGAATATCATTTTATAATTTTTTACTAATAGTAGGTCTTTAAGACACTTTTTCCCGTGAATTTTTATGTCTACGTTTAAGACTACAAATTTTGATTCACTTATCAGAATGTGATAAAAATTATACCATCCCAACCATGGTGAAATTATATACATGTTCAAAAAAAATTTATTTGATTTCAATATTTTTTGATGAAGTTATGGCGAGCAAACGGAAAGTGCTCTATTTTATTTACGTTGTCATACCACTTTCACGGAAAAAATTATAAAAAATAAAATATTGCTCAAAAAAATACAAAATAAAATTCATCCCAAGATAGATAGTGGCATCTAACTTCTCACCAAAGGAGAAAAATATATATCAATTTTTGGTCATCCAAATCATGGGCAAACGAACTATAATCTTATAGGCGTTTTAAAAAAAAATACCAAGTCATTGAATTTTGAGTTTTTAATATAGCTAATCTCTTCATTTTTAAAAAAAATTAGCATTTTAGAAACTAGATTCTGGATGCTACGATTCATCCTGATATAAATTTTTCTAATTTTGAGTGTATGTATTGCTAATAATCTCTACAATTTGATATTTTGTTGTTATTTGCAATATAGCGTCCACTTATGACCCCTTTTTGTCCCCCAACTTGCTACATTTACCCATTTCTCTATTGTTAATGTATTAAATGACCCTCGAGGGATGTTTTAAGGTGGTGTGTGGTTATCATTTTCCTATGCTTAAGCACATTGGGAATAGGAGGATGTACAATTTTCCTAATTTTTGTATAAGTCTCTAGATAAATCCATTGTTATGATTAGAAAAGGAACCTTTACAGATCTTCTTCACCAAAGCCTTCTTAAGGATTTTTTCAAAACTAGCACACCTAGAATTGGCGGGAATGAAAAATTTGGGGCTAAGAGAGAGATCCCTATGAAGAAGGAAGAGGGGGAAAATGTGGGTGGGAGGACTAGGTCACATACTTCTAAGGATAAACCTAAGAATAAAATGAGGGTGGAGGGATTAGAAGAAGAAGGAGAAAATTGAGGTTGGCTTGGGGTCATAGGAGAAGTATTCAAAAGATTTGAATAAGGTAAAAAGTGGTAGAGAAAATCAAAAGGATAAATGGGAGAATGATTTGAAAGAGAAGAATAGATAGAAGGATACTCCCCCTAAAATGGATGAGAAGGAAGAGATTTCAGAAACTCACACCCAGAGCATAGAAGAAGCCATTTCCAGTCTTTAGGCACTTAGGATCGCTCAAAAAAAAAAAATTCTCCTTAGAATTTTTGGGTTAAGGCTAGTGTTTTCTTGAAGGATTTTGAAAATTGCAGACTTGAAACATATATTAAAAAGCATAAGCTTAGCCAAGTTACAATTGATCTTAGGGAGGTACAAGAGAAGATGGAAAAACTCACTGCCATTGTGGTTAATGATAATCTGAAAAATGTGAATGAAAGGTGTATGGCCATGGAGAAGGATATATTAAAAATGAAAGAGACTTTGTTGCATATTAAATAAGTATTCATGTTGAACATGAAGAGTACCATTCAACCCCTTAAGATGATGGGAGAGCTGGTCCAGCCATGTAGAGGGCCAAACAGCTAGAAAAAGATGGAGTCATGTCAACGAGGGAGATGATTGAACCGAGATCATTAGAATTGGAAGATCACCATAGCAGATCTAGTCAAAGAATGGTATAAGTACATGCATTCTCGTGGAGAGAAATAGTCAAAGACTAAATTTTTAATGTATGCCTTTGGTATTTTTGGGGTTGTATGCCTTTTTTTTGTTGTTTTTAGTTTGGTTGCTATGAATTTTAATCTTTTTAGTATGGTCTATGTTCTATTAATTAGTCTATAACCGTGTTTTGATTGGTTTTAATGGGTATACCCATGGTCATGTTTCTTTTTTAGATTGTATTGGTTTTACGGTGGTACGGTCCCTTAACCCTTCTTTACTACTAATCAAAAAATAAGGTTAGTTTTTGAAAAATACAAATTTATTTGAAAATCCCATAGATGGTTTTGTTCACAATAATAGAATCTTAGAATACCTCTCTTACTTTTTAAAAATTCATCTTCTATTTTTAGAAATGGTCATTTTATTAATACGATGATTATCATTTTTTTCTAAATATCACTTTGGGTTTAAAGATGGCATGTTTTCTTGACTATTGGCCTTCCATTTATTACTTAATTTTAAAATTATCTTATAATTCAATGATTTGATATCATTTCTTTCCATTCTTCCCAACACTTCATCGATCACTTGTTTAATTCCTCTTTAAGATGAACTTGGTTATATGTTAAAATGTACAATGATACCATTCAATAAGGGTCTTAAATTCACACAAATTAATTCCAATTATGTATATTGTGGATTTTCCATCCCTACTTCCCTTATGGACCCCCTTACTATTAATGTAGAAATTTTATCCATCCGTAACATCCACATGATATACACTCTAATTATGGTTTCAAATTTGAAAATGATCCTAATGATAATTATAATAATATTGGATATGATTATACCTTTGCATTTGAGTCTTCATTTTATCATGAACAAACAATTTACACTACCTCTTGCATTTCATGATCTTAGTTCTGAGTGTGATATTAGTGATGTTGGATGTGCTAGTGACACTACAAATGACCTTCCTTCACTTGTCATATTGAAAAGTTACCTACCAATGAATCACTTCTTAATTACATGGTATGTACTCAAAGATTAAGTGATTCCTTTTCCGATGATATGATCTATTACATGAGTGGATCTATCCTCAAACTAATATAAAAGTTAATGCAATTTCTTGACTTTTTGAAAATGATACAAATATCGATAGTGATGATGAATTTTATTCTAATTATTATTCTATAAATGGTGATGCATATGTTTATCTTTCGATTTCATGTAATAATTATGTTTCTATTGATAAGTACACCAATGATATGTTTACTTATGTTTATCCTCCTAAAAATCCTGTAGTCAATTTTACTCCCACTATAAAAGGAAGGAATCCCATGCACACCGGCCTATCACCCAAGAGAAGTTGAGCATTCACCCGAGGCATGTGTGGGTGTCGAGTCTCTATTTTATGTGATTTTTAGTGGGAATCATTTATCTATGATTAGTGAAAGAGTATTCAGAAAGAATTTTAGTAAGAATCATAGGCCTCGAACGGCCTCCGATCCTTGTATCTTCTTGATGGATGTTTTAATAGACTCCATAACACATATTATAATAGAAAGAAAGATAGAATCATTCATTCATAAAGCACGAAAGGAAAGAGAACTCCTATGAATTAAATATACATTAGAGATAATTGATATCCATGCCTATTTACAACAAGTAACCTCATTGTATTCATTGTTTCATTACAAAGAGCCATAGAGGGCGAGATCACATTCATGCACATCACTAGGCTTGTATAAGTATGCCGAAAAAGAAAAGAAATTACAATACTAAGCCTAGTACATTTCTTTCTACATCAAAGTTCAACTCGCAGCAATCCTGTAGAGCTTCACCCATGTTATCTCTCTCTATGTATATCTCTTCCTCTATCTATATATCCCCATCTATATGTTATCTTGGTCTCAGTCCTCTTTTTCTGTTCCACAAGAACTTGTATTTATCATCTTCCCACGCTACCAACTCACCTTTCCGCGCCCTCAGATCCGTCACCAAGTGTTGAATGTGGTCCTCCAAGTGAGCATGTTCCTTCAGCCTGAGCTCTCCACTCCATCTCATGATGATCTTCTAGAAGATCCCATCACTGGCATGCTCTTTCCTGGGCCACCTGTTACTAGATGGCATCTTATCCACGTGCAACCGATCACAATTTTCACGTGTTCTACCTTGGATGCTTAAATCGGCTAAGTCCCGAACCTCCTTTTACGTGCCACGTGAACCATGTGCCTTCTTAACTCTTCCTCCTGTGCACTTTTTCCTTGCACGCCCTTTTATAACTAGGATCCCGTGTGCCCACGCGCCTTCATACTTAGCCAATTTTCCAGGGGCCCAACATCACCCCACACTATGCCTGTTCTCTGTCCTTGAAAACATTTTACTTGACCAGGGTGCAAGTTGGTTCAATGGAACCAAGATGTAGACATATTTTACAAAATGAATAAGGAATGAAAGAATAGGGGAAAGAATGAAGAATGGGGGGACATTAATTCAAAAGGTCTGGGAAAGTCTCGTCATAGATCTGCCTCCATCTTGTTCCACATCTTGACCTCACCCTTCGCCTTCTGGCATAGGTCACCCACTAGGGTGCTAACTTCATCAAAGATTAGGCTATCTCCCGAGTGCCCAAAGTGTCCATAATCTGCTCCATTTCCTTACCCATATCCGTGAGCTTGTCTAATATTCTCATGATCTAGGGGTATAGTTCCTTCACCAGCCTTAGTTGAGATTCTTAAAGCCTCAATCACCTTTGATTTCTTTTATATCTAAGCCGAACCTTGTCCCTCTCTACCCTATTCCCCTTGTTCTTTTCCCCGGAACTCCTTCACTCTGCTTTAAGCATGGTAATGAAGGAGCTTGCCACCTTATCTTGATCTATGCATATGTCATATACAGCTTCTACAGATCGGCGGTGACCTTGATCTGCGCAAGTACTTGGCTAGACTTGGAAACAAGTGCGATCACCTTTAACCAGACCTCCTACTTTAGGCATGCGGCCACTTCCTCCACAGATTCCAATGCCAAGGGTCATCTCTCTATGGTGAGGACACGTGTTAAGTCTTCTAGGAATTCCAGTGTTGATGCATACCTCTGGGGATTGGCGTTAGATCCGGTGCTTTAATATGATGGTGCTTTTATCGATTCTACTTTCTTGTAAACCTCCTACACCTTTTCCTTTTCCTCCTTGAGCTTGCGCTTCAACTACGCACCGATTAATTCCTTCGCTTTAAGTTTCTAGCCACCTTAGCCAACTCTTCCTCCTCCTTGGCAAACTTTCCCTCTAGGTCCGTTATGTTGTCATTCCATGTGAATAGCCTCACCTCTCTGTTTCAACCGCGACCTTGTTTAGAGCATTGCACACTTGCTCATCTAAGAGCTCTTGAGCATTTACTAAAGGGTTTTCCTCCATAGACTCTAGCAACATGATAAGAAAATTTTTGTAGACTTCAAAGTCCGGCTCATCAACTTGAGAGTCAAATTCCCAAGAAAGCATCTTCTTGGTCTTAGGTACGCACCCTCATTCTCAAACGATCCCATGGCTATAAGTTTCTCAGTGGGTATCGTGCTTTGGAACCATGTACGTAGCACCTTCCTTGAATCATCCACATAGCCCATTATGTGCCTCTTTCTGCATCCAGAGTTCTTCTACCCAAGCACGTGCCTTTGGGAAAGCTAACTGTCGAGGAGGGCCTCTAGGCTATCATGTCCATTTTCAATGCTCTCCTCCTTCCCTAAAGCACTATGTCTCGTGCTATTCTCTAACTCTTGGTCTACAAGGGCCTCAAGCATCTTCTTTGCTTCTCACTCTGCTATTTTGGTTATCTTCTCCTTGGTAAAACTTATGTCTCCCTACTTCTCCATGGCATCCTTCTCATCCTGTCTTTGTATCTTCAGTGCCTTCATCACCTTGTGCACCTTTTCATCGCACGAATACAAACTCTTTCTTTTCATCCCCACTCTCTTCCTCCGAGTCATAGAAACTAAATACATGAGGTTCCAAAGGTTCCTTGTCTTTCTCTGGCTCTTCCTCCTCATCACCACCTTCTTCACTCTCATCCTCTCCTTCTCCCAGATATCTCTCCAAGTTATCGGTCACCTCTGAGTCAGCTTCTTCATCCACCCTCTACTTCTTCTTGAGAGGTTTCCTTTGGTTAGGAGATTCTGCCTTCTCTTCTTCCTCTTGTGACTCCCCCATGGTGGTGGGTTGTTTGGTAATCTCTACTTCAAGCGTCTTCTCCCTTAATGGAGAATTATTTCTCCGAACATAGGATTTTGGCTTGGCATTTGTAGAAGGCATGCTCATTGTTTGAGCAGTTGGCACACTTGGTGCTCCTTCCTCTCCTCTGCCTCTCTTCTTAGATGCTGGCTTCTTCTTTCCCAAGGGGTCCTCAGGTATTGAGATCTCATCCACCAATTATGCATCATTCTCAAACTTTGGCCTTATGTACATGTACACACGTGTCACAGATCCTCCAGTGATGGGAAGCGTTATTGGCCTAGTCATATGGATTTTGTCTGACACGTACTTCTCCACATATGCGTGCTTACCTACGGGGTAGTTTAGTTTCTTCCTCATATCCCTGTGCTCCTAGTCTAACTTTACTAGCTCTAGCCTTACCTTCTTTGATTCTTTAAATCAGTTTACCCCCGCTTAGAAGTATCAGGAACTGAACACAAAAGGGAGCTTGCACCAAGGGCTCCATGATTCATCAATAAGCTTGAACCTACCCAAGCAGTAGTGTTGGTACACCGCGAACTCAGCTTCTCCTTGTGTGGCTGCTAGGAGTTGTTCAGGGATCCTCCATTCTACCCCGAATGCATTTCTCAAGCACGTATACCAATTTTCTATCCGCGCTTTGTGGGGAGCCATAATTTTATCACATACATATTTTTCAAACCTCTTCACGGGCGAAGGGTCTTTGGATGGGTACTCCCACACAAACTTGTCTGATGCATCTAACACTCCAATCTCTGTGAACACTATGGTGAGTAGGACATTGCCAAAGAGGATCCTATCCCCTTCCTTTGTGCATTTAACTATCTCCTCTGTAATGTAAGTGGACAAGTTATAAATAGTTCCCTCTGTAATCTTCTTGCAGACATGTAGCCATGGCTTGTTGACTTGCATCCATATTTCTTGGCCATTCAGCTTCATTACCAAGTGTGTGAACATCTTCATAATGGGGTCCTTGATGTCTGAGATGTCATAGTACCATGACCCTTTCTTGCAGGCATACTCTATGACCTCTCTTAAATAGCCTCCTTGTCACCAAGGTCATCTTCCTGTGCTATCTCCCTCACATATGAGGCACATGAACCGTGAAATCAACTCGGGAGTCACGCACATCTTGCACCTAAAAAAGTGGAAGTATTCCTCATGCACTGAGACATCAACCACTGTACAAGTGATCCAGCTTCCCAAAGTAAGGAAACTGTACGTACCCAAAATTGTAAGGTACTTGTCTTTGGAACGGTGTAATAAGTACCCCAATGATGATACAGTCTCCTCGCAAGGTGTTCGGGATCCTAAAAGCCCTCGGAGTATGCGTTAACATCCCGCATGCCTCGCTTTGCCCCCGCGCCCTTTGTTTTTCCCTTTCTTTCCTCTTTCCTTGGCCTTTTGACCTTCAGTGACGAAACCGCCGCCCTGCAGGGAGGCGGTCTCGTGACCGCCGCCCTGATCAGGGAGGCGGTCCTGTAACCGCCGCCCTGAGCAGGGCGGCGGTCCTGTGCGCGTTTTCCAGAACGTTCTTTTGACGCGACCCGCGTGAAATATCAACGCTTTACCAGCTTTTCTTGCCGACTTGAGCACGCATTTATGTTTTTGGTCCCCTGGAATAGTGTTTTTCTTTTGTTTAATGTTTAGGAGTTCAGTTTGGATTTGATCTCTGCATGTTTGGATTCCTATAAATGCATGGTTTGTGCACATGCAAATGGCCCCTGAATTTAGCCCCGAATTTAGCTCTGAATTTTGCTCCAAAGTTTGTTTTGAATTTCTTGTTGCAGTAGATTTAGTTTTCTTTTGCTTAGAATTCTTAGATTTCTCATTGAGTGCTTTGGCTAGTATTGTGTTGCAGCTGGTAAGCCACATATCCAACTTGTGCAAGTGCAAACATTATTTGAGCCACCATTTTTAACTCCAATTTTCATGTTTCAGTGCTATGGTCTTTTAGCTTGCTTAAGATTGGTAGCATAGGTTGTTACAGGTTTGTTTTAGCTTTGTGTTACTGTTGGTAAGCCACAGATCCAACTTGTGCAAACAGTATTACTGTTTTGGAGTAGAATAGTCTAAGGCAGCCATTGAAGTTGCAGGTTTTGCTCTTCATACAGACTAGTTTCAGGTTCTGGATACTTTTGTTGCACGATTCGCAGTAGACCCCGCTAGGAATTGTATAGGCCAAGCTCTCTGTACTCTTGCGCCATCCCTCTCCTATCCGCACTCTATTCTCATCTCGCATTCCAAAGGCAGTCCCATTGATCCAAATACTTATTCCTGCTGATGCAAGCATTCCACGCTTTTACGGATTCACGTGAGCACAAAGAACGTGGAGATCATACTGAGGGGACAAGAACACACACCGTCGGATTCGCCACTGTTCTGCGAAATCCAGGTTCCATCTTTCAAAGTTTTAGTTAGAACTTATCAAATAAAGTAGTTAATCGCTTTATTTAAGTTATTTCCATTCTCGATATTGCCAGGGAAGTTGTGGGGATTGATAGTTTCTGAGAAACTATGATTCATTCCTCACTTCTGAGGTAGGATCGAAGAATCTTGCAGATAGATTAGTTATTTCGTTGTTTAGAATAGATATACGAAATTGCACAGACAAATAGCTACACTCGGCTATTTTGTTTGTTTTACGTTGTTAGTTTAGTTATCAATTCTAAATATTTTAAATAGCTGCTTTCTTATAAATTGCCAGAAAATACAAAAAAAGAAATTATATATGTTAGAAGTACACTTAGTTTTTACTTTATTATAGTTTGTCTCATTTCCGCTTTTGCATGACAATTACGGGACCTAGGGAGCCCAGGGAATACATTTTCGAGCCAATTGTGCCTCAGCCCAATACCGTAGTAGCAATAACTGACATTGACCAAAACCTTAGGATACAAGTCTTCCAAACAACAACAGACTTCCAACAGATCAGGATACAGTTGAGAGGGTTAAACATCGAAGACGACCAAGCGCATCTATTTTGGTCAAATCAGCCAAATTACAGATTACCCTAGAAAATACCCACATGACTGTAGAAGGGCTCGAAAGAGAACAAACATTCGGGTGTGATCCTTTAGTTCCACAGCCAGATGCTGGAGACACCCTAGTAGATATAGATACCAGCTTAAGAATCCAAGTTGCGATAACACCTGTAAGGTATTCTGAGAAGATCGCACAACTGTTGGTTCTAAACATAGAAGCTGAAAAAGCTTACGACTATTGGATACTAGGGATCAGAACTTGATCTCCCGTATGACCATAACGGGACCGCAACAACCAAGAGTCTATGGTTGTGATCCGCAGATCCCACAGCCCAACGAACCCACGAGTCAGTTAGATATAAACACTGGCCTACGTACATTAGTATTTCAGTCTACTCCGATTCCACCTCTCATCATTCAACAGTTATCCCTACTAGACACAACAGCTAACAAAGCTAGAGAATTTTGGACTAGGCCAGAGAATCGTCCATAGAATCAACCATATTTACCATATGACCCTCTCAGGAGAAATACACGAAACCATCCCGGGTCATTTTCCACGCATCCCACAACCCATAGATCGAATCACGCCAGAGCTCGATATTGATTGGAGCCTTCGAGCAGTCATCCTCGCTGATCGATCTATCACACCAGTCCAAGTTAGAAGGGCCTTCTTTGCCTTAGATTCGCAAATACCATTAGTGCGTGTCCAAGACATTAGACTGCCTGACTAGTTTGTCTGCGCATTCTACCCCCACCGGCTGTCTCGGCACGACCTCGGGAGGTCGGGTACGCGGAAGAGTCACGTGTTGATTCCCACGCTCACCTGTCGCTTTTCCGACGTACAAAATTGGTGAACCCGACGTGAATCAAGCAATTCTTTCACCTTCTCTTTGAGAAGTTTTATCTTCTCCAAATCACCTTCGCTCCTTCCCATTATTCTGCGGGTATTCATATACCCCCCGAATATGTCGGGATTCGATGCATACGGCAGACCCCTCTTGGGTCTTGAGGCATACTACGCCCAACAGAATAGGCAATCATCACCCTCACTCTCAATGTGGGGCGACAACTATTCAACTAACCAATTGTCAACACAAACACCAAGGACTAGATATAACTCGTCCTTTCAAACAGAGGGGTTGGAGCAAATTGCTCAAACACAAACAGAGCCTTCAGGCTCAAACAATATGACATTGACTGGAGAATCTGCTTCATCTCCTCAGGTATTACTCAGACCACATATTAGTAGACAATCGGATCCATACTTGGTCTTGGATGATGGACAATCAATACCTTATCCTAGGAGTGAACAACGCTCTCGGGGTATGTACCCACCTATAGGAGGTTTACAAGTACAACCTGAGACCCATTTTCAAGAAAATACCTCTACAGGAAATATTCTTGGAGAAACTTGGCAAGATAGCAATCAGTTCATGACAGGCTATCACATGCCTATACAACACCGGGACATACAACAAACGCCACCAAGGCACGATATCATGGCTTCACCAAATGAAGTCATTTCAAATCTAATGGAAAAGGTTAGAGGATTAGAACTTGCCCAAGCAAGTCAAAATTCAAAAATCATACAAACAGGGAATTTCAATCCTCCGCACCATCCTAGCCAAGTGGATCTCCTCACAGGAATAGGCACACTGGGTATGACTCCTCAATATTCACAACAAGTGCCAACTAGACCCACAATCGCTAACACTGTTCCTCTTGGTCCAGTACAAAGCAATCCATTCCTGGATAGTACCCCTTCGTACTTAAATATGTACTCCAAATCACCACAAGGGGATTTGTACTCATCCCCCGGCGTGTTTACTCAAATGCAGGGATTGCCTTATGCCCCTGCCAACGCGTACGTTACGCCATATCAACAACCCCTTCCGCCACCACAGGCACCATCAATGGTTGAGACATATGCGATAGGGACTTATTCAGAATATTTAAAGGAGCCCTTAGATTTCGCCATACGAAGCGTTATGCTTCCAAGGCCTCTTCCCGATTTGCCCAAATACAAAGGAGAAGGAGATCCGAATGCGCATATCAAAGCTTACGCTACCGCCATTCGTGAATTACTCCCATGGGATGGGGTTGTTGCTAAAATATTCCCCAAAACGCTGGAAGGCATTGCCCTCGATTGGTATTACAGAATACCTGAGGCTTCCATACATTCGTTCAAACAACTCGTGTCTGAATTCATCAAAGCCTTCGACATGAACAAACTATTAAAGACAGGAATCAGGGAGTTCTTGCACATCAAGCAAGAACATAACGAGTCTGTCGCCCATTTCATCCAAAGGTGGCGTACAGTCCTTTATTCCTCGGCAAGCGCTCCAAACATGGATCAGATGGAGCTATGCGATTTATTCCTTCATTCTCTTAGCAGAGAAGTGAAGGAAGAAGTCCAAAAATTCCCACTGAGGACTTATGACGAGGTGCTTGAGAGTGCTCTGCGAATTGATCAAGCAGCAATAGATAGCGGCCGTAAGACGTACGGAGCAAACGGGAGGTTAATCACCTCTTCTCAAAACACTACAACCACCACAAGCGTCAATCAAGGACCCAAAATCCTTAACAAAAATCGTGGGGTAACAACAGACGGGGTAACTGACCAGCCCAAGAGGGTAAATATCGTTAATACTCCATCACAAACAAACAACCAAAGAAACAACAATTTTGTCCCGACGATTAATACGGTGGATTTTAACAATCCACAACAACAACAACGGCGAAATCCCATGCAAGGACCAAGCCAAAACTCATTTGGTTACCAAAACCAAAGTCAAAACCAAAAACAACAATTCCAAAACTTTGGTCCTAATAGGCAACAGTTTGACCGGAATTTTAGGCCACAATACACACCAAACCAACAAAACGGGAATTATAATCCCAATTCTTATTGTGGTTTCCATAAAATTCAAGGGCATGACACTAGAACGTGTCGTGATTACAACAAATTCATGCAACGCTTGCCAAATGAGCAAAAACAATTTTTTATGGATATGTTCTTAGCAGATCCTACGTCACCAACGGCAACTACCTTCGCAGGGGCAGTTTCCCCTCAGAACGCCCCTCTCAAGATCTTTAATGATCCACTCCCAAACCATGATAATGATAGGTTGAAACCAACTGGAACAAACAAAGGTGCAATAACAGGAAACAACGATCACGAGGCCTCAACCTCGCTAAATCCGTTAGTTGCGCCACAACTAGGAAGTCAACCACGACCTAAGGTAGTTGGATTAGTAGAGTTAGATTCCGATTTACCCGTTGAAGCAATTACGAGGACACGAGAGTATTTCTCTCAACCAAGTCCAAGCCATCTTCCGGAAGCTGATAACATCCAACAAACCGTAACAAAACCTATGGGTGCTTACGATCTAATTAATGATCTAACAAAAACCTTCTCGCATATTTCATTCCTTGATTTACTAAAGAATTCCCCTGCTCACAGGGCTGCTCTTTTAGAGGCATTAGGTTTGGGCCATTTAATTAGCATCACTCCACCACCAGAAGCACAAGTAAATCATATAGACTTTGATGTTTATCCTCCAGGACAAGCAGATAGGGATGTCGAATTCATATTCGAAATAAGTAAAATGCCTACAGATGCTGAGATCGCACGCCGAGGTGATCCAGCCCTACACTTGCAAGTACAAGTTTATAATAACTATGTAAAACGGGCAATGGTTGATGACGGAGCTGCGGTTAACATAGTTCCTTTCTCTTTTCTCCAAAAATTGGGATATGGAGAAACAAACTGTTCTACTACACGAAATACCTTGAGAGGCTACGACAGCCTTAAAGCCACATCGATAGGAACTATAATACTACCAGTCACCTTAGGACCTAAAACAATCCTAACTGAGTTTTATATTATAGATCGGGAAACTAACTATAATATGATCCTCGGCCGACCATGGATACACCGCATGAAGGCAATCCCTTCCACGCTATTTCAAGAAGTAAGATTCCTGCATCTGGGAAAGGTATTTGTAGCCAAAGGCGATCCAAAGCCATTTGACGTACACCTAGCTGATTTAAAGAAGAGACCAGGTGTACACTCAGAATTCGAACTGCCAACAAACCAACTTAACAAACCCTCCGACTCAAAGCCAGAGGAAAAGTTGATACCTACAACGGATCTTGAAACTACCAACATAGTCCAAACAATTCCAAAAGGTAAAACTAAAGAGACAGTATCATTAGAGACTACTGCGAAGATCGTTGAATTAATAGAACAAGATTCACCAATATTCTTACCATTCGATTCAGTAGGCATAGGATTTTCCTTAGGTGTTGGTTCCTTGCCAGCAGAAGATCTCTGTATGGTAGAAGTAGAGTGTGCAAACACAGCAGATACACCTACATCCATACTCCCAGCTAAGTATTGGACTCTCCATTTCGATGGAGCTAAATGCCGTTATGGAGCGGGGGCAGGTATAATTCTTACCTCGCCCGAAGAGAAGGTCCTCCCATTCTCTTTTAAATTAAACTTTGAATGTACAAACAACGGCGCTGAATACGAAGCCCTCCTCCTTGGCCTTACCTTAGCCAAAAGAATTGGTATCGATAATATCAGAGTTTTAGGAGACTCGCAATTAGTTGCAAACCAAGTTTCAGAGGTATATGAAACTAAAGCCGAACACTTGCAACTTTACAAAAACGCTGTATTAGATTTAAGCAAAGCGTTCAACTTCATATCCATCGAAGCAATTCCACGAGAGAAGAATCTTCTCGCCGATTCGATAGCAACTTCGGCATCACGCTTCACTCCAAGCAATGAGCTAGAAGATACTCATTTCACGGTATCCATTCGTAACGAACCATTAATAAAAACGATGAAGGATCCTCTTTCAAACGGAAGTGAATCTACCATCCTAGACCATGTTGGAAATGATGCGGCTACTTTGGATTACTTAAATGCCCTTGCAGCATTACATCTCTCCTATCACACGCTGGATTTATCCCTGATCCCGCATTCATCTTCCTACTTCGGAAATCCCGTAACGAATCTTCCCTCGCAAAAAGAACCTAATATATACGTGGTGGAAAACGGGGATGATATAGATCTACCTCCGGCACCACCAGAGTTCGAAGAGGGTAATGCCTCTTTAATTGAAGAAACAATCGATGTCAACATCGGAACGGAAGATGAACCAAGAGTTTTAAAGTTAGGTTCTTCATTAACCCCAGAGGAAGTAGAGATACATACTCGGGTTCTCAGAGAACATCAGAAGGCATTTGCATTTAATTACAAAGAGATGACCGGAGTCGCACCCCACATTGCGGTGCACAACCTCGTCACTAGATCAGATGCAAAGCCTATTAAACAGAAATCAAGACCCATGAAACCCAAAGTAGCTCTCATGGTAAAAGAGGAGGTGATGAAACTCCTTCAAGTAGGATTCATCAAGCCAGTTGACTACTCCCAATGGGTATCCAACATCGTTCCCGTTCTCAAGAAGAATGGAAAGATACGCATCTGCATAGATTTTCGAGATATCAACAAAGCTTGCCCTAAGGATGACTTCCCATTACCATCCATAGACGTTATTGTTGATGCAACAGCAGGTTTTGAACTCTTGTCTCTCATGGATGGATTCTCGGGATACAATCAAATCAAAATATCCGAGCAAGATCAAGCTAAAACCACGTTTATAACTCCTTGGGGAACCTATTGCTATGCTGTCATGCCTTTCGGTCTCAAAAACGCTGGTGCTACATACCAGCGGGCTATGACTTATATATTTCACGATTTAATTCATAAAATCGTGGAATCCTACGTAGATGACTTGTTGGCTAAGGCCAAGAAGCGTTGTGACCATCCTGAAGTACTCCGCGTCATTCTTTCACGTTTAATAGAATACGGAGTTACGCTAAATCCGGAGAAATGCGTCTTTGGTGTAACAGGAGGAAAGCTCCTAGGTTACATCATATCATCACGAGGGATCGATGTTGATCCAGCCAAAATTCGGGCTGTCCTCGAAATGGTCCCACCCTCGAGTGAATCTGGAATCAGATCATTTCTTGGGAAGCTCGGTGCAATCCGGAGATTTATCCCGGATCTAAGCTTCGCCATTCACCCAATCAACAATTTACTCAAGAAGGACTATAGCATTAATTGGACTGAAGATTGCAATGAAGCTTTTGATGCTGTCAAGCGTTTCTTGTTATCACCGCCTACGCTAATGCCGCCTAAGCTAGATCGCCCTTTAATTTTGTACTCACGGGCCACCGATGTTTCGTTAGCTTGCATGCTAGCCCAAGAAGACGATGACAAGAGAGAGCGTGCAATTTATTTCATTAGCCGAACATTGCTCGACTACGAAACACGCTATACACAAGCGGAACGAGAATGTCTTGCCATAGTCTTTGCTACTAAACGCCTAAGACACTACATGCTAAATCAAGAGACAAGGGTCATAGTAAAGACGGACCATTTACGGACTTTTCTCACACAAGGGTCCTTGTCCAAAAAAGCTGGACGTTTTATAACCTTAATGGGAGAGTTCGAATTAACTTTTGTAAATCAGAAGTCAGTTAAAGGACAAATCATTGCAGATTGGTTAGCTGATAACCCGCTAGACGGAGGAGACTTAGTGGATTTAGACTTTCCAGATGAATGCGTGTACTACGTCGAAACCCGACCTGCTATATCTGAGTGCCCTTGGTACGCTGATATCATTAGTTATATCATAGACCATAGGTACCCAGAAGGAGCTACACCTCAACAAAAAAGGAGGTTACGCATTATCGTAGCTAAATACGTAATTATAGAGCAGGTGCTCTATCGGAAAGCATTCGATGGAATGCTCTTAAGGTGCGTTGACACAGAAGAGTCCAAGAGGATTCTCCATGAATCCCATAGCGGTATATGTGGAGGCCACTTCGGTGGCCATGCCACTGCTCGAAAAATACATCGAATGGGTTATTTCTGGCCCACTCTAGAACATGACACAATAGAGTTTGTACGCAGGTGCCATAAGTGTCAGGAGTTCTCTCATGAGATCCACATGCCAGCACAAACTTTACAACCGATCGTTACTCCATGGCCCTTTTCTACATGGGGCCTGGACTTGATAGGGAAATTCTCTCCCTCCTCCACAGACGGCCACAATTTTATAATCACGGCCACTGAATATTTCACTAAATGGGTAGAAGCCATGCCTCTTACAACTGTACCTGGTTCTGTAATCGCTAAGTTCATTTTGAACCAAATCATTTGCAGGTACGGTATCCCACAAATCATTATCTCAGATAATGGAACCTCTTTCAAAAACGAAGAAGTTCGTGAGCTATGCAACAGATTTAAAATCAGCCATCATACGGCCTCCTTGTACTATCCCCAAGCCAATGGGCAGGCTGAAGCAACAAATAAAACACTGAAAGCCATTCTCCTTAAAACAGTGAAAGAAAACAAGCGGGATTGGCACTTAAAGTTATATCCGGCCTTGTGGGCCCATCGAACTTCAATAAGAACTCCAACAGGAGCAACTCCTTTCTCGCTGGTATTTGGGTCAGAAGCAGTTCTCCCACTCGAAGTTGAAATCCCCAGTCTTCGCATTTCGCTACAAGGGATTCTGGATGAGGACGCTTACAGAGAAGCACGTCTTTCTCAATTAGAAAGCCTGGATGAAGCCAGGATAGATGCTGAACAGCGACATAGAGTCTATGCCGACCGGATGTGCCGGCAATACAACAAGAAGGTCTATGAACGTGACATATACGAAGGTGACCTAGTTCTAAGGTTAGATAGCCGGATCGACAAGAAGACCGGCGAAGGAAGGAAGTTCCGGCCCAAATGGTTGGGCCCATACCAAGTCACAAAAGACTACGGAAATGGTGCATACCTCTTATGTACGCTAGAAGGTGAGGAGTTTGGCGAAACAGTCAATTCTCTCCACCTCAAACGTTTATACGCATAAGCAGCTAACGCTACCTATATAACTATCTACATTGCATTTTTCATACAAATTAGGATCATTTTGTCCACTTGTTCTTACACAAATTATGATCAAGGAATCTATTCTCAAAAGCAATTTATTTCAAACTCGTGATGTTTCTGGCATAAAGTTCTTTAATCATATCTCTCCATCTTTAACATTATCAAATCACTTCAGAATCTTTTATCAAACAGTTCAGACATGACGAAGTCCTAATGGTAACCATACCAAGATCTGCAAGTTTGTTCTCGCTTTGATTTCTTCTTAGGATAGGTGTCTTGCCTATGGTCTGTTCTAGAAGCTTCATGGTGTCACATCTATCCCATATACGCATCTCTTTGGAAATAAGCATATATTGACAGTTTACTCAGATAAACAAGTCAAGAAGTGATTGAAACAGAAAATTTTATTTTACACATTTCCTTGCCCCACCAACCTTCGGTGATGAGCTTGCGTCTCTTACTAGTGACGTAGGGTTGGGAAAGGATGGAAATGCCCTTACTCGCCTATGCCTTGCCCACGGTGATAAACCCATGCTTCTTACAAGTAGCATGGGGCAAAGTGTAGGGGGTCCTCTAAACAAAGTGAATGTTAAAAAGTCATAAACAATCAATTCAAACTTTGAGTCAATAAACGAATAAATCAGATGATCAAAATTCCAAGAGAGTTAAAAATCCTAAAAACCCAGATTTTGTCTACTATGTGGCCATCTACGGGTCTAAGTCTGGATAAACCGCAAAGCAAGTCGCACCCAAAACTATGAAGTCATTCAGGTAGAGTAAGCTTGTAGTTCTTAACTTGGTTCCACCAAAGCTTCGCCTGTCTTTTATCACTATCATTTCACCATATTTCATAACTTGCGCCCTTCTTGGCTCTTGGTGATGAGCCCTCGCATCTTACTAGTTGCGTGGAGTTAGGAGTGGGGCAAGTTAATCTGTTCATCATACTGGTTATTTTTCATCATTTTGCCAAAACAAATCATGAGGTATCCAAATTGCCCACAGAAACTAAGATTTAAGATCACAATATATCTACAATATCATGTATCAGCATCATGAAACACAAAAAGAAAGCAAACATTTGCATCATCTGTTTTCCATTGCATACATTCTAGAAAGCACATAAAACATACATCGTAGTATACACAAAACAGTTGGAAAGAAAGAAAGTAGAATACAAATGACAAGTTTTGATCCAAAACCGACGCATATATATAAATAAATCAAGTTTATATACAATGCCATCATGCGCAAGGCATGGTCAAAACGCTCAAAGAGCCCGTAATACACAAAAGAATGTAACTACAAATATAGAGAGCCAAGTGGCCTCTCAACCCCTGCGCGATCCCGCTGAAGGTGCGCGCCCTCGCCTAGGACTCCGGCTGCGCTGGCGCTCTGAATGGACGGAGGGCTCAGGGTCCCTAGGGGCAGTCGTGGTCTCGCCATGAGAGCGGCTCCTCATAAGACGCTCGGCTGTCCTATAGCCTGCCAACTCTGTACGGAGAGTTGACACCATCTTGGCCACATGCCAAACGGGAGCGAAGACGTCAGTATGCCTGCCGGCTGCTGAGGGCTCTCCGGCATCCACGGATAACTCCGTACGGGTCTTATCCATAGGGATCATCAAAGAATCGACGCAAACCCTACGGATTAGATCCCGCCACTCATCAACAGTCTCTGCAAAGCAAAGAAAGAAAAACAAATTAGAAACTAGGCAAAAGATTAAAGTATACACAATGCAAATATAAGGAGAGTTAACATTCGAAAACAAATCCTAAAACAAAACAAGCATTGAAAGGAGGAGAAGATAACTTACTCGGATCGCCAGGCCTCCAAGATGGGTCGCCAGGGCCAGCACCTGCTGCTGATGCCGCTGCCGACTGAGGAGCTACTCCTGTAGTTGGGGCAACATGGCGCCCCGCAACGGACTCATCGTCTCCACCATGACCTCGGGAGAGTGGCTCCTCAGAGGCCACGGTCTCTCTCTCTGCACTCTCCTCCTCTCTCTCTGCCCGCAAAATGTCCTGAGTATCATGCCACTCAGGATCGCTCTCGTCTGTCTGCTCCTCTGACCCTCCCTCTGTGTGCTCCTCAGAATCGGAGTCAATATCTATAGGGTCGTCACTGCTATGAGCAGGACCTGCAGCAATCTGAAGTAATGGTGCCCGAGGCGCACCAGCTCTCCCTCTGGCCCGAACTATCCCCCTGGCTGCAATAGGAATGCCAGGGGTAATCACTGTCCAACCACGGCCTCTAGGCCCCCCTCTAGCCTCTCGGACTGATCTATAAACGGGTGCTACTGGAGGAAGCATAGCCGCGTAGGGGAGGCCAAACTGCTGAGGAACCCTGCTGAAGGGATGTACCTCTACCCGGCCCACACGATCAATAACCTGCCCTGTGATGGAGCAGGAGATCAATGTCGTAGTCTCCTCTCCCCATATACCGGCCATAAGCTGGTACGGTGTAGCCTCCATGTCTGCCGTGGTAAGGGTGGCTACTGGCTGGTGAGGTGCTCTGAGCACTGACATACCTGACCATCGGGCTGCCCTCACCGCCCCGGGATCTGCCACCGCCACGCCTCTGCCATACGGAATGAAACGCTCATACACCCAACTCATGACTAGAGTGGGGTGGCTCAAAGACTGTCCCTGCAATCGGACCACCCTGTATAAGTCATGGTAGGTGGTCCCCAAAATGTCTGCGCCCCAGGCGTATTTCCGGCCATGTCCCTCTATCTGTGCAATGATGGGGCCCCAGCAGTATAACAATGTATCCCCTCCCTTGTCCCCGATCAGTCTCGAGGCAAGGATCCCCATGATGGCCTGTCGAAATACGGGGATGGGCAAAGAAGGAATGGATCTAACTCTCACTCCCTTCTTTGGCCCCGTGGAAATAGCTGCATCCCCCATATAACCTGCCCACTGTGCAATCTGTGCTCTGGACCCAGCTGTCTCCAGTGTGAGTCTCCTCCCGATGATCGGGACCCCCAGGATGCGATAAACATCCTCCAAAGTGATGGTCCACTCACCACGGACCCCTGGCAGTCGGAAGGTGTTCCGATCTGCGTCCCAATATGAAAATAGGTCACAAAGAATCTGACTGGATGGAGCAACGTGGGGCACACGCGACAAACGTAATATACCGGCCCTCTGCAATGTGTCCTCCTCATCTGCTGAGAGGGCATCCAAAACCCCGGGCAGCCAGTCACACTCTCGCTCCCGGCTCCATCTAATGTACTCCTCTTTTGCCTGCATACACCCAAAAACACACAAGGAAGAGTAAGTTAGTATCTAAACAACATCAAGAGAAGCATAAAAACACGTACAAATGCTAAAAATACAAGCAAAAGCTTTTAAGTAAGGTTCTTTTGCATTCTGTGCAAAACCGCCGCCCTGAGCAGGGGGGCGGTTTTGTAACCGCCGCCTTAAGGGCGGCGGTCTCGTGACCGCCGCCCTGTACAGGGAGGCGGTCGTGTAACCGCCGCCCTGTCCAGGGCGGCGGTCGCGGTCCGAAAACCCGCGCGGGTTTTTAAACCTAAAAAGTCCCAAAAATGCGAAAAATAACCATTTTAACTAAAAACAAAGCCTACCCAGTAGGCGCCCCCCCTAGATGGACCTTTTGAACCTAACAATTTCAAAAATAATCCCCCCATTGCAAAGAATTTGCCATTTCAAATTTGAAGAGGGAAAAACATAAAATGGAAGAAAACCAACCTGTGATCGCTGAGGTCGGTGTTCCGCTCGTGGAGGCATGATCTCTATCTCACTACGGATGTTTTGACTCTACTCGCGTAAGAAACCGTCACCGTGGGTCCCAGAGCTCAAAATCAATCAAATCGACTTCAGCTTGTGAAATGAATAGGAAAATAGGCCCACTTTCATATATATATCGTCCTGTTTCGTTTTAAAAATAACTTTTTCACAGGTTCGGAGCGCCGACGGAGGTAAGTTTCTATCCTCGCACAAACGGTACGTCCTCTTTCTCTATTATTTTAACGTTTATTTTTCAAATTATTGTATCTATCTGCATTTGAGTTCTCTTTTCATTTTGCAGGTAGCGGGAATTTTGGAGCGGCGTCATTTCAACACACGGGCGTGTAAGGTATAATTTCTCACTTCCTATTTCGGGACGGCCATGCTCGGACCCACCGTTTTATGCCTCTTCATGGCTAAAACGCTTCTCCGAGGGGGCAATATGTACGTACCCAAAATTGTAAGGTACTGTACTGCGGAACGGTGTAATAAGTGCCCCAATGATGATACAGGTCTCCTCGCAAGGTGTTCGGGATCCGGAAAAGCCCTCGGAGTATGCGTTAACATCCCGCATGCCTCGCTTTGCCCCCGTGCCCTTTGTTTTTCCCTTTCTTTCCTCTTTCCTTGGCCTTTTGACCTTCAGTGACGAAACCGCCGCCCTGCAGGGAGGTCTCGTGACCGCCGCCCTGATCAGGGAGGCGGTCTGCCGCCATACTGAGCGGCGGCGGTCCTGTGCGCGTTTTCCAGAACGTTCTTTTGACGCGACCCGCGTGAAATATCAACGCTTTACCAGCTTTTCTTGCCGACTTGAGCACGCATTTATGTTTTTGGTCCCCTGGAATAGTGTTTTTCTTTTGTTTAATGTTTAGGAGTTCGGTTTGGATTTAATCTCTGCATGTTTGGATTCCTATAAATGCATGGTTTGTCCACATGCAAATGGCCCCCTGAATTTAGCCCTGAATTTAGCTCTGAATTTTGCTCCAAAGTTTGTTTTGAATTTCTTGTTGCAGTAGATTTAGTTTTCTTTTGCTTAGAATTCTTAGATTTCTCATTGAGTGCTTTGGCTAGTATTGTGTTGCAGCTGGTAAGCCACATATCCAACTTGTGCAAGTGCAAACATTATTTGAGCCACCATTTTTAACTCCAATTTTCATGTTTCAGTGCTATGGTCTTTTAGCTTGCTTAAGATTGGTAGCATAGGTTGTTACAGGTTTGTTTTAGCTTTGTGTTACTGTTGGTAAGCCACAGATCCAACTTGTGCAAACAGTATTACTGTTTTGGAGTAGAATAGTCTAAGGCAGCCATTGAAGTTGCAGGTTTTGCTCTTCATACAGACTAGTTTCAGGTTCTGGATACTTTTGTTGCACGATTCGCAGTAGACCCCGCTAGGAATTGTATAGGCCAAGCTCTGTACTCTTGCGCCATCCCTCTCCTATCCGCACTCTATTCTGTCTGCATTCCAAAGGCTGTCCATTGATCCAAATACTTATTCCTGTTGATGCAAGCATTCCACGCTTTTCTGGATTCACGTGAGCACAAAGAACGTGGAGATCATACTGAGGGGACAAGAACACACACACCGTCGGATTCGCCACTGTTCTGCGAAATCCAGGTTCCATCTTTCAAAGTTTTAGTTAGAACTTATCAAATAAAGTAGTTAATCGCTTTATTTAAGTTATTTCCATTCTCGATATTGCCAGGGAAGTTGTGGGGATTGATAGTTTCTGAGAAACTATGATTCATTCCTCACTTCTGAGGTAGGATCGAAGAATCTTGCAGATAGATTAGTTATTTCGTTGTTTAGAATAGATATACGAAATTGCACAGACAAATAGCTACACTCGGCTATTTTGTTTGTTTTACGTTGTTAGTTTAGTTATCAATTCTAAATATTTTAAATAGCTGCTTTCTTATAAATTGCCAGAAAATACAAAAAAAGAAATTATATATGTTAGAAGTACACTTAGTTTTTACTTTATTATAGTTTGTCTCATTTCCGCTTTTGCATGACAATTACGGGACCCAGGGAGCCCAGGGAATACATTTTCGAGCCAATTGTGCCCCAGCCCAATACCGTAGTAGCAATAACTGACATTGACCAAAACCTTAGGATACAAGTCTTCCAAACAACAACAGACTTCCAACAGATCAGGATACAGTTGAGAGGGTTAAACATCGAAGACGACCAAGCACATCTATTTTGGTCAAATCAGCCAAATTACAGATTACCCTAGAAAATACCCACATGACTGTAGAAGGGCTCGAAAGAGAACAAACATTCGGGTGTGATCCTTTAGTTCCACAGCCAGATGCTGGAGACACCCTAGTAGATATAGATACCAGCTTAAGAATCCAAGTTGCGAGAACGCCTGTAAGGTATTCTGAGAAGATCGCACAACTGTTGGTTCTAAACATAGAAGCTGAAAAAGCTTACGACTACTGGATACTAGGGATCAGAACTTGATCTCCCGTATGACCATAATGGGACCGCAACAACCAAGAGTCTATGGTTGTGATCCATGAGATCCCATGACCCAACGAACCCACGAGTCGGGTTAGATATAAACAACGCCTACGTACATTAGTATTTCAGTCTACTCCGATTCCACCTCTCATCATTCAACAGTTATCCCTACTAGACACAACAGCTAACAAAGCTAGAGAATTTTGGACTAGGCCAGAGAATCGTCCATAGAATCGACCATATTTACCATATGACCCTATCAGGAGAAATACACGAAACCATCCCGGGTCATTTTCCACGCATCCCACAACCCATAGATCGAATCACGCCAGAGCTCGATATTGATTGGAGCCTTCGAGCAGTCATCCTCGCTGATCGATCTATCACACCAGTCCAAGTTAGAAGGGCCTTCTTTGCCTTAGATTCGCAAATACCATTAGTGCGTGTCCAAGACATTAGACTGCCTGACTAGTTTGTCTGCGCATTCTACCCCCACCGGCTGTCTCGGCACGACCTCGGGAGGTCGGGTACGCGGAAGAGTCACGTGTTGATTCCCACGCTCACCTGTCGCTTTTCCGACGTACGAAAACTCATAGAGCTGTAATAGCCTACCTTCGCCAATTTGACCTTTACATCATCATTGTAGATATACGAAACCTTCGGGCGTTCGTTTGTTGGTTGTGTGTACTAACTCTAATTCCATTTCTTTCCCTATAGTGTTGGTGTAGTGGTTATAGTCACTAAGCGGTATGCTTCTCAATTGGGATTCCCATTCCTTCCCCATCATCACTTTATCTGGTCTTGCATTTTTGCATACCATTCTTAGTTTATATCTACCTCGGGTTCTGGTTGTTTAGCCTTAGCTTTGCCCTTTCCTTTCTTGGGTGCCATGGTCGAGGTAATTTTATCACTCCAATCCTCTCCTTGTTACTCTGCTTTCCTTCTCCCAACCTTCGATCTCAGATCCGTGATACAATTCTTCTAAATTCGTGCCCTAGTTTGTTGAACCCTAACTTTGATACGTTCTTCACAAAAGAACATCTCTTCACTTCTTTCCATGCCCATGTAATTCCTTCCTTTTGGTCACATCTCAAACTAGCTCTTCACATTTTTAATCACACAAATATTCCAATCGATCGAATCTAAAAACCCTAGCTGATAACACTCACTTATATCTCAAACTCTTCGTTTTAAAGTAAAATGAGAGTGCGTCGATCCTCTATTTATAGTTTTTCCTTTTCTGGTCATTAAATGCTACTCTACCTACCTCATACTTTGTTAATTTAATGCATATTTTTAAAACAAATCCCTTCTTCACACCTTCACTCACACACCCTTCTTGCACGAAAACCCTCTTTAACTCATGTGCCCTTCTGTGTGAAAACACCTCTAACCTTCTAGTGTGTAAACCAACCTTTGACAGGAGACTCTTACACATGCTCAACATGCACCGAAGGAACTTATTTTGTCTAGATTATTTCTTTCACCTACCTCATGTTGCTTTAACTGCACTTCCTTTTCCTTTGTACATAGGATCTACAAGTAGCTTTATCTAGGCAAAAACCATTCTATCTTTTCTCTTCATCTCTCTTTCAACCGGCAACTCAACAAGGCTCTTCAACACAACTTCCTTAGTAATTTTAATCTTGCGCTTCTTCACTTTTCTCCACCCCACACTTAAACAATGTGTGGTCCTCTACACACTTATAAATTCTCCAAAAATAGCAATAAGGTTACCGGTGCCCAAGGTGTAAAACAAAACAACAACATGAAAGGGAAACACAAGGAAAGGAAAATACATAAAGGAAAACTTCTAAACTAAGCTGGAAAAACTACCTTATTTAGAAACACTAAGAAGACTTATTTATAGTAGGGCTTCAGCCTACTACCATTGAAGTGTCCAAGAAACTTTGTTCCATCTATCATTTGTAACTGACACGCACATGAATCAAGGATGTATGAGATTATGTAGGGACCTAACCAATGGACTTTAAATTTTTTAGGATGGTGCAAAAATCTAGAATCATATAGTAATATCATCTTCCCAACCTCAAACTTCTTATTTCTAATATGGAGATCATGCCAAGCCTTTTGCTTTTCCTTTTCCATTGTTTGGCTCCAACGGGCAAGTGATCGTCTCTCATCAAGTTTCATTAGTTCATCAATTCTTTCTTCCAGAACTTGTTCATCGGCTAATCCTCCTACATGTGCTATTTGCAGAGAAGGTAGCATAAATTCAATCAAAAAACTTCGTGCTAAACACCAATTGAAAAGGTGTGGCTTTATTTAGTATTTTATACATAGTCCTGTAAGCCCATAAAAATCTGCGATACCTTGTCATCGATCTGTCTTCCAACATCACAGATTTTGGTCAAGGTATGACTCGATTTTGATAAGCGCTTCGCGGTTCCATTTTCTTGTGGGTGATAGGGCATAGTCTTATGATGAGCCACCATGAACTCAGATAGTAGGATCCTCATGGTCTCATTCAGAAAATGCATGCCCCTATCACTAGTCAAACTCAAAGGGCATTTATACCTCATGATAATGTTCTCCCATAGGAACCTTGCCATTGTTGCTGCCATGCAATCTTTAGTTGGGGCTGCTTCCACCCACCTTGTGAGATAATCCGTGTAAGTGATGAAATAATGTGACCCCGTCCTACACGCTCTTTGGTGCAATAGGTCTTACAAAGTCTATCGCCCATTTTTCAAAAGGCTCCACGCTAGGAATAAGATGTAAAGGCATTTCATCTCTTCTTCCTAGTTTTCCAATGTGTGGACAATGGTCATATGCTTTACAATAATCCATACAATCTCTGTACAAGGTTTCCCACCATAAACCTGCCATTAATATTTTACACACAATGGCATCACCTATGTAATGCCCACCTTCACTTCCTCCATGTGCTTCTTCCATGATGGTTAGACACTCATGCTCTAACACACATCTGCATAAAACTTTATCATGTCCCAATTTGTATAAGTCTGCACTAATCAACATGTAGGGCGCAACACATATGGCCAACTTCTTCTTTTATAATGCCTTCATCCCATCCGGTGCCACACCTTCTTTTAAAAATATAGCAATCTATTCCAAATCCGAGGGCACATGCTGCATCTAAACAGATTACATGTCTAGCATTTCTTCCTCAATACTTTGCACATCCTCTCTGAATCAATTCTTGATAGATGATCGAGTCCACAATTACTTTTAAGGCTTCACTACAATGGTGAATTCAAACTCTTGAAATAACAACACCCATCAACAAGTGCACCCGTGAAGAATGGGTTTGTTCACTAAATACTTTAATGCCATATGGTTGGTGTAGAATACAAATGGTGTCGCCAACAAATACTTCTAAATTTGAAAAGCGCATAGATCATTGACAATGCCTCGTGCTCGATTGTGGTATAATTTTTCTCTACTAGTGTTAACTTCCCGCTCACAAAATAAATAGGATGATAAACAATCCCCTCACTGGTTGTGCAAGTACTACTCAAATGGTGGTTCTGAGGCATCTAGTGTATAAAATGGGCACGGTAATAAGCCTATCTTTTAGTGTATCAAACACCCTATGCTACGCCTTTCCCCAATGGAAGGTACTTTTGTGTCTAAGCAACTCCTCTAAGGGCACGGTGATCTTGGCATACCCCTTAATAAATTTCTTGTAATACCCCATATGCCCAAGGAATATGCACCTTTGCTCTCGGCTAGTAGCCTTCCTTAACCCCACAATAACTACAACTTTAGCGGGATCTACCAGCAAGCCCTCCTTACATATGATATGCCCCAATAAATTCCCCAAAGGGTGTATAAAACACACACTTCTTAATATTGAGGATATCCTCAACTACCTACACCTTTCAAACATTAATCTCAAGTTTTCATAGTGGTACTTAACTAGACCTTATACTATCCAATCATCCAAATAAACCTGGATAAACTTATGAATGAAGTCCTAGAATGCTTGCACTACTATGCATGAAAATAAAGTAGGTGCATTCTTCAACCCAAAGGGCATGATCGTATATGTAAAAGTTCCCCACTTGGTGGAAAAAGTTGTCTTCTCCTGGTCCTCCTTTGCAATCCGGACTTGGTGGTATCCTGAAAATCCATCCGTAAAGTAATAGATTTTGTGCCCATGACTCCTTCAAAAAAATTTAAGTGAAGGGTTTGAAAATGGATCAATGAAAAAAACTACATTCAATTCCCTATAATCCACACAAATTCTAATCCTCCCATCCTTCTTGATGTTGATTACCATTAGAATTATCCATTCCAATTCTTCCACTGCCTCAATGATCCCATAAGCTATCATCTTGTTTATCTCCTCCTTAACCATCATGCGTAAGTTTGGATTCATCTGGTAGGGTCTTTTTCTAACCACGCACACACCCTCCTTTAGTTTTATTCTCATCTCCCCCAAGGAATGGTGGACACCTTTTAGCTCATGGTACTGTGTGGGAATAAATCCTCGAATTCACATGAATAGATCAATGATGTTTGTTACTTCCTTCTCCATCCAATAATCTCTAATAATAGCTTCCTTAGGTTATTCTCTCCGAACCGATGTTAACTTTCTTTGTCTTAACGGCTCATGGTAATCATGCATGTGAGCATCTATACTATCCACTACTTTTTGTGTCCCTACGGAATGGCTAACATCTAAACTTTCTGATTGCTCTCCATCAATCACATATAATAACTTTCCCTTATCCTTTTCCGAACACATGCGCTCAAGCTATAACTCTTCAGTTTCTTCAATCTCTTCAAAGCGCGCCTCCAATCCTGGTTCACCTAATAATTCCAACAGCCTATCTTATATTCTGGAACTATCCCCCATGGTAAGGCGCTTGATACCTTGCAAGGCCTTATCAACCAATGGTTTGGTACTTTTATACTCAAAGGTTTGAATAAGATCAGCCATGAGCTCTTGGAAATTCCTTTTCTAGTGGCATGTCTCTGAGTGAATGTACCATGCACGTGCATAACCTTGTAATGTAGAATACATCATGTGTACCCAGAGGGATGGTGGAAAGGCTTCCGCACCTTCTCTCCAAGCCCGTTCACATTTACGGATATAGAAAGAGGTGGGCTCCTTCCCATGGTACTCCCCGATGATGGTGGGTATATTACTTCTAGAAAATATGATAGAGAGAGAAATTCTTACCTTGTGCCACTCTAAAAGGATTTCCTAATGCGTGGCCCACCAATGATGTAGCACCACTGAATTATTACTTTCTCCTTTGCATTCAATTGTTGATATGTTATTTTTCCTTATGATGATATGCTCTTTTGACTACGAGAAAATCATGCTTGGATTTGGTTGTGTCCTTTCTGCTCTCGGGATTTGTGATTGAGAGAGAATATGCTTGGATTTATTTTATTTCATTTCTCAATTTTTGTGCAATCTGATTTCGTGAGATCGTAGACTTATCTATCTCTATGACTCATCCTTGGATCAATTGCATTGATCCAAGGGATGTTTTAATTATATTCGGGATGAACAATTATGTATTGACATTTTGTGAATTATTAAGTCTGTGAACTTAGAAAGTATAAGTTCTTTTAAAACCTTCTTCATATGAAAATATTTCCGTAGTGGAAGTTTTGTTGGATTTTGAAGATTAATCTTGGTAGGTCATTGCAATCGGAATCCAATCTAAATTATTTGGCATCGGAAAGGACCTGCACCTTGAGCTAGATAAGATATGTAAGTTTTTCCATCTAAAACTAATTTACTTGACACAAATCTAAAATCTGATCTGGGAACGTTGTATACTATTTGAATTCAGTAGGATGACTCAGTTTGTTAGAATAGACTTAAAAAAAATTTGGAATCAATATGGTTGTTAGTTTTAGACCTAAACTAAAACTGTTGTTGCTAGGGTTAGTTGATCTAACCTAGTTCTAAAAATATGAACTTGATATCCCTAAGGGTTAACTAAACCTAATACTAAGGAGGGGGTGACTTATGTTATAACCTAAGATGTTAAGATTAAGCTAACCTATGAACTAACCTATCCTAAACTAATTCTTCTAAAAGGAACCTAAAAGAGGGTCACAAGCTTTGGGGGTGGTGTTTTCAAGGGCATTCAAGATGAGGATAAGGATGAAGGGGCAGGGAGTACTGCCAAGGTTAGCAGAGGTTAATTTGGAAAAAGGGGAAACTTACGTGGCAGAATCACTAAAATGGAAACACTTGTGTTTTGCGATGTAGAACTCGCCAACTTTGGAGGACGGTGGCAATAGAAAATGGGTGGGAGAAAAGGATTTAATGAAATTAAATTACACGGGTTCTCGAGCTCGGGCTTCCATGAGAGACATGAAAAAGGAATTTTATTTTGTTGTTTCTTTTTTATGTCTTCCGTTTTCACTCTGCATGAGCACCGGTTTTTGAACCAGCGGTTTACTCTTAGTTGTATGGCAATTTTGAAAGTTTCAAGTTTTCTTACGTGTCGTGGGAATATATAAGGCATGGAGGAAGCAATACTATGTTGTTTAATCTTTCATGGAAAGGAGAAGAAGGGAAAGCTTGTCCAGAGGTCTTCTTCGACTTTTGAGAAACACCATCGGGGATGATATGCCTAATTGTTAAAATATTGCTTTCCTTTAAACATTTTCATTAAAACAACTCATTACGATGATATTCACGAATTTTGTCTTGGTGGTAAGAATGATTTGTGGGTTTCATGAAAGCTTGGGTTCGAGGATTGAACGTGGAAATGTTAGTTCAAAAGAAACTTGTTTTTTTGTTTTCTTATTCCTTACAGTGGTTTAAGCTTGGAACTCCTTACTTAGTTAGAGTTGTCACATTGCTTTTCCTTACTGTGTAAAGGTAACTTGAATCTGTACCATAATTCATAGGATTTTTGGGGTGATGAATTGATAAGGTGTTTGATTTCATAGGATCCTTTCTGATGATAAACATTTTGGTTGTATTCGTTGATTTGAGTTTTGGGAATCTGCTTTGTGTTTTCATACCCATTTGGGTATACATGACTAGTGACTCTGTAATCTTCTGTCTAATTGATTTTCTATATTAAAAAAAAACTTGCTTTAACGGATGAAAGCATTTTTAAAAGAATATGTATTTTCTTTGGTTAAGGTAATATCTTTGGTCCTACTATGAATGGAGTAATAGATTGTTGCTTGCCATGAAGAACTATGACTGTAACAAGTTTAAAATCAAGAGAACTGGAAAATGTTGCGATAGTTGGTTGCATGTAAATTCAGTAAAAGAAGACTTGATTGTTACATATTATGTATTTGGCAACATGGAATGACTGAGTCCTTAACACCTCTTGTTAAGGTGTTGGTTTGTTTTTCAGTTACTGTGATTATTGCATTGTATGGCATTAATTGTAAAATTTTAAGGTGTCTATGTACGCTGGCAATAGGAGTTATACGGAATGATTAGCTGTTGAATGAGGCTATGTTCTTCTTTCAAGTTTTTGGTTGCTTTTGGTTAAGTTGTAGCGATGGATGGTGGTCATCAATTCTGGGCTTTTAAAATGATATTTTGAATTTGACATTTGAAGTAAAATGGGTGAAGCTTGTAGAAGATCTGTCTTACTCTGACTGTTGTTGCCTAACCTTTATAATGACAAGAATACTATGATCTTAGGTGTTTTAAAATTAGGATTGGAATACGTATCATATACTGAATTTCTAATCTTGATTAGTTTTTTTTTTTAAAGAATAGCACCGAGCGATGATTTCGTCCAGTGATTAGTGCTCAATTTTATCTCGGATTAATCGAGCATATGAAGGATAATAGCATGTTTATTTGAGTTAGGTCTGTATTAAGTTGATAGGTTGTAATGTGTTTATGTAGAATATGATTTTGGTTTCATTGAATGTATAGTGGAAGATCCTGTAAGGATCTAAGGTCAATACTATATATAGTTCTTCTACAGATAAATCTTGTTGTATGTAATTAAGTGACGGTAACAAATCCTTATGCCTTTATTAGGTATGTTAAATGGTTATTATTTCATGGAATTTTGATTAGTTCTAGAACTTGGTTAAACAGTGTTTGGTCATCTCTGTTTATCTTCTAGTTGAAAGGAAAGGTTAGAAAGAGGATGTAAAAAGAGGGAAAGTTATGTCGATTTCTTTTAGTAGGTTATTATATTTTTTTCTCTTATGAAATTATTTAAGGAACCCAACTATTAAAGTTATGGAATGGCAGATTTTTACTTAAAAGATGAAAGGAATATTAGGATTGGCAATCCTAATCTAGGAAACTCCTTTCATTTTACAGCAAGTTATGTTATGGGTATAAACTTACTATTGTTATTCTTATCAAAAAGTAATCCTGTATTTATTGCTTTATATACTTACTATGATTGAAAATCAGTCATACAAGATGAAGGATTGATTGACAGGTGAACTTACAAATGATAGCAATCCATTCCTCTTGTTTAAATTACTTTTGTATGACTGTTGAATTTAATATTTCAATTGGGTTAGTGTTAAATAAAAGAGAGTGAAACATGTTATACACGGTTTTAGCTTTTTCGGATGATTAGGTACATAAAAATCAATATACTCCTTCTTACTCTTTGGCTAGAAATGAGATGAATCATCCAAAGTACATTTAGTTGAAATTACGTTTGTAATTTATGCGTAATATAAAATTGTATTATAACTGATAGAAAGAAATCTTTGGTTGTAATATGATCTTGGATTGTGAAGATAATTGTTGATTTCAATTATGCTTTAAATTGAGGAAAAGTTGAATAGAATATTTCTTGTCCATTTGATTATAATAGTGTACGTAGACCCTCATTATAATGATTTGATTCTTGGGTATAAAGTATGAATTAAGTGAAGTCATTCTAATAGGTTTGTTTAATTGAAACAATTAGAGGAATGTAATTGTTTTAAGGATTAGTTCTTATCATGCTCAGTTCATTGAATCTGACCCGTGCTAGCAATTTTGCAGATGGTCTTCGTAAGTGGCAAAGGAAGATAGAATATAATATGATTCATTGACTGTTCTAAACTAGTTTTTGAGAAGAATTCTGATTTGATTTTCAAACTGTATTGTGAAAATAAAGGTCATCTCTTTTGCTGAGGGCTATTGACTTAAAACGTGTCAGAAGTGCATAAGTTGTAATTGTATGGTTTTAGAAATGAATGAAATTGTGAGGAATTTACCTATGAAGTATGTGTATCTTATTTTTATTGGAATGATCTTCTTATTGGCTATATGAACAAGTGTGCATTCTTTTTGTGTGGAACAATGTGTGATAGAGGATCTTCTTAAGTAAGCCATAGCTGATGATGTGGCTGATTTCTACATTATTAATTAGTAGCTCATTATAACTTATGAATGGGAATAAATGACTATAAATCATTGAAACTTAACGGTATAAAGTCTGATATGTCTCACCTATTAGGTTGGTACAATTCACTTGTTGGTTGAGTTATATTCCTAATTTAAAATATTAACTGTTGTTGTCCTAAATTTTGTAGATAAAGGGTTGATTGGTCCCAATCGACAACTAGGAAACAATCGGGGTAAATCAAGACCCTATTTGTAATCTAAACCTTAAAATAAAAAGGTAACTTAGGAGTGCTAGACTAGGGGATTAAAAGGTTGCCTAATTATGAAGTCTCGTAACCTAAATATAACTTGACGTAATTAAATTATTGGAGGTATGTACATCTTCTTGAGGCTATTCCATAGGATGTTGACACACGTCAACTGTAAGGTTGTACCTTCGAGAAGATTAGGATCTTCTCGAGGATACAACAATACAGATGACATGTGGCAGTACCCTTCTACATCGATCGTTAAGATTTACACACCTGGAACTTGATCAAGATTTCTCTCTGGGACTGGTTAGGACCATAATCAAGTTATGAGAAAGCCCTTTGAATCTCAGGGTACCTTGGCACATGGGGTTAACTTGGGTTGATCCTGTATGCCAATTTATCCTTAGACTTTAAGAGCCTCTTCGTAACATGGACTATGATGTTAACCCAATCCAGAGTGAAACCTTGGGGCAAGGGGACTGATAGGAGTCAGTAAAGACGTTCTATGTAACTATTGAGTGGGGTGGAGGATGTATTCCAGATTGACATGTATGCCATCAAGGAATAAGAAATACGAACAGTATGTTATGAATCTTTTGCCAAAGTATCGCAAGATGTTGATTATGTTGTCCTATGTCACCTAGTCTAAGGATCATAATGCCGATGAATAATGGTAACAATTATTCAGATAGGTTCCTTGGGTAGATCACTCAGAACCCAGAATGGGGTAAGAGAACCACGTATATGAAGTATTCAGTAGAAAACTTCAAGCTCAAGTTACACATGAATAGATTGGAAGTTCACCGAGTCATGAAATGAATAGATCGGAGGTACACCGAGTCATTACAAATACATATGGTTATCTGTTATAAGAATGATTGCTATGATATGTGTGTTCTAAATTATGCATTTAGAACAAAGAACATTAATCATGTAAAAAAAAATAAAAAATAAAAAAATTCCTTGTTTCTAAAGTATTAAAATGGGAATGTTACAAATGAGCTATTGTGCCAAGCAAGATGTAAGTCAACATCCCCTCTATTCCTTCTCATTCTTCCACCGAGCCTCGATCTCCTATAGAAAGAACTCATGGAAGGCTCCTCTCGAGTACTTGGGTAGTTCTTTTCCTCCAAGGTTTCAAACCGTGCGTGCCTTTGTTACCTTGGTTACCGATCCTCTCAACTACCATTCCATTAAATCGTAAGTCCCATGCACCCAATTGTCACATGCCAGATTGGTGGTATTACTCATTGATTGAGCATATTCAAACTAGATGACCCTATTAATAGGGTGTACCATCTCGGTGGTCTCGATTGAGCACACATAAATATTTTCTAGAACTTCTTCTCCCAACGCTTCAATGTAGAGCGTTGACTTCCCATCAACCAGGGGTACAATGACCTGCTCCTCTTTTTCTCAAAATTTATGTACCCTTTGTTGAACCGAAGGTCTACATTTTTATTGTAACACTAAGGGTGCCCAAGTAATCCCGTGAAATTATCCATCTCGGTGAGTGCCAAGACTTTGAAGTCCCCAATAAACTTGGCTCCTCGAAAAGTAATAGTTTCATCCTTTAGACACCAATGGGCATTACCTTAGTCTTGTTTTCCATACACAACACATTTGAAGATGGCTGTAATGCAGGTCTCCCCATTTGATGTCATGCATCCAAAGTCAAAACATTAACCTCCATGCTAGTGTCAATGAGTATATTGTTGAGGAGCCATCCATCTATAACTGCATTCAATGTAATCTCCTTGTCATAGTCGAGGTTGTGAGGGGGAAGGTTCATGTGTAATACCTATCTCTTGCACTCTTCTCTCGGTGCATGATACCTTCTCTCTTAACAAGGATCCTAGCAAATGAATGATGTTCTCCTGCCTTATCATTTTGCACACCTCCTTGACCTCATCTAGGTCATATTTCCATGCCTTGATTCTCCTTCCTTGTTCCTCCCTCTTGTATTACTCCTTTAGACACTAGATCTCCCCTTTCAAGCATCGAATAACATCCATGATGTCCTAATATATCTCCTTCTGATGCACGGGGTCTAGATACTTTCCATGAATGAACTCCTCCTTGTAACTAGGGTCTTTTATCTTGGTACCTCTCTTGTGCGCATGGCTTATGCCCTTGTTGTTACCAAGATAGGCTCCAAACCTTCATCCCGTGTTACCCGAGGCATCCACTATATGTCTGCCTTCTTGATGCTAACCATCACAGTGCCTTTTTCCTTCCGGTGTTGTTGATTCATATGCTCAAATAACTCCAGGCACTCCTTATACTTATGCTTCTTACCACACCATGAGCACTACAACAAGTCTAGGCACTCACGCTTGTAATGTTCTATAGATCCACAAGATTCAAAAATGTTCCTTGTAGGAACTCATTGTTTCCTCCATGGCTACCTCATCCATGAAATCCTCCTCAAAAACCTCTTCCACACGTGCCTCCATCTGCATGCTCTTCATAACAGCGATCATCATTTTTAGAACCAATGGCAATGCTGGTTTGGCACACCCCATGATCAATGGCCTCATGTATCTGATCAATGAGTCTACAATCTTTAGTATCATGGGTCATGGAGGTGCAAATATTGCAATAACAAGATACATTCTTCCTGATCATGCACTGCAGCAAGGGACATCTACTTGCATCATGGTCCCCATGATAGATTTCATAGTCTAATATTACAGTGTGTACCATCCACCAGGGGTAATTGTCCTTAACGTGCCCCTCTAATTCACAACTAGTGCACCACAAACCACTATGAGTCTCATGGACTGAGTTCACAAATAGATTTTTAATTACTTAGCCATAATAGTAATATGAGCCTCCAAGAACGGGCTAATGCTAGTATCAATACTACCAATACCTTCAAGCAGTGCAAGGCACTTCCCAATGCTTCACATAGATTTGTAAAAGTTTTATGAGATAAGGCCCTTCTAAAAGGGGTGATCAATCCTCCAATAAACCACTCTATATGATGAGAAGGATGTGTATCATAAGATAATTTAGACATGAGAGTCTTAAAGCACACATCATACTCCCGCACACTCTCTGCCATTCCTTATTGTATCTCCTTCAAAGCGCTAATACTTTTTTTCTTTAAATCAAGAATGTGGAACTCTACCAGGAATGCATTCTTTAAGGTAGTGTAATCCACCACCATTTGATGAGGGTCATACTTTCTATACTAGCTATGCATGCACCCTTACAACATGGTTACAAATTGACTAGCCTTTCATTTTGGGGTTGTGATACCTTTCACACACCATAGAAGTTCACACTTTTGAACATGTTCTGAAGCATCCTCAATGCCCCTGTAAGATAGTAAATGAAAAGACATCTCAAAGAAAATCTGAGGTGGTGGTTGGGGTCCTTGTCTTGAAAAAGATCCTTGATTCCCTCTCGGTGTTTCCTCCATCCCTAATCCACTAGGTCCACCGGGTATTGTATCTCCAGGAGCTGCCAAATCCATCGTAACCACTTTGGGTCCAATAAGGCTGTAGTAGAGCTGTGCCAAGTGCCCCCATGGTCCCACCGAAATGTGCACCGATGATCTCGTGATAGCGCCCCTCTTTTGCTACTTTGTCCCGTACCACTCCCGATGTGAGACCAAAATCTTGTACACCTGCCCCTTGTCCAAAACATCCTCCAAATACTTGGAATATGTGTAGCCATAGAAGAAGGAACTAAAAATTATACCTCCTAGGTGTGGATCTATCTCTTCCACTAGTTTCAATTGGGTCAATACTTCCTCCTAGATCAAAAAAACCAAGTGTCGGTCTCAATCACTGGGTAAGTTGAGATAGTTTCCAACTACTCTCCTTTCTCCATGTGAAAAAATCTCACCAAAAGTGAAGGGGTCTCCTCATGCGCTTACCAAGATGGGGTAAAGCACAGGATCGCTTTCGGGCTCTACGTCTTCCATGTGAACCTCAAATCCTTCCCATAAAATCTGTCTCCATAGATCCATCACACTAGCAGCCTCACATCACCTAGTAATCTCCCTCTCATGTGCTTCCCCATACTTGAGTCATATTTCTTCCCTCTCCTTTTATGTCGTATCATCTACCATCTTCCTCCACCCGAGCTTCCTTACCTAGTGCTTAGAATGGTTTAGCTAGACATTGGGAGTGCATCTAAAATCATGGTAACCATCAATATATTCATAGCTAGAGGAATAACACGTAGAAATGTTCCTCTAGGTTCTCATAGAAACTCAAACTCAGCAATCTTTAGGTAAGAATATGTGGAAATGGCATATTCCAGAGTGTAGCTAGCTAGTACTCCTCCCCACCAGTGATCTACAACACGGGTCCATGTCATATCTACATCCTGCAACCTTTGGTAGTCTTCTTCGGTCCATATCCGCGATCCATAATGCCAACTTGATCTAGATGCATAGGCTGAAAGCTATCCATATAACTCTACTTGGGAAACGAAGCAATGTAAAAATTCTCGTATAGATCATGGTAGATATTCTCTTCTACCCATCTACATGTATTGAACTCAGGGTCCAAGATCTTGAATCTCTAAGAAAATTCATCCTCCATGCTCTTAAACCATAACTCAACATTTTCCAATGTTAACTGATCAGTCATTACTCTTTACATAGATCATAATGCATGTTATGTCCCACTACAACTTTGAAAAGAGGTCCCACTAATGGAACCAAGATGTAGTCAATTTTAATCCCACTATAACATGAAGGAATCTCATGCATGCGGCCTATCACCAAATAGAAGCTAAGTGCTCACACCGAGGCACACGCGGGTGCCAAGTTTATCTTTTATGTGAGTTTTAGTGGGAAGTATTTATCTACGAATAGTGTCAGAGTATTCGGAAAAAGTTTAGACATACAAGAATCATATGGCTCGAACGGCCTCCGGATCCTTGTAGCTTCTTCTGCACTGATGTTTTAACAGACTCCATAACATATATTATAACAAAAAGAAAGATACAATCATTCATTCATAGCATGCAAGGAAAGAGAGCTTCTATGAATGAAATATACCTTAAAGTTACTCATATCCATGTTTATTTACAACAGTAACCTCATTATATTCATTATTTCATTACAAAGAGCCATAGATGGCGGACCACAGTCATGAACATCACTAGGCTTGTATAAGTATGCCAAAAGAAAAATAAATTACAATACTAAGCCTAGTACATTTCTTTCTACATCAAATTTCCACTCGCAACAATCTGCAAAAGCTTCACCCATGTTATCTCTCTCTTTGTGTATATCTCTTCCTTTATCTCTATATCCCCATCTGTATGTTATCTTGGTCTCGGTCCTCTCTTTTTTATGTTCCACAAGCACTTATATTTATCATCTTCCTACGTTGCCAACTTGCCTTGCCACACCTCGAGATCCGTCGCCAAGTGTCAAATGTGGTCCTCCAAGTGATCATGTTCCTTCATGCCTGAGCTCTCCACTCCATCTCATGATGATATTTTAGAATATCCCATCGCTGGCATGCTCTTTCCTAGGCCACCAAGTGACAAGGATGGCATCTTATCTCGCATGTAACCGATCACACTTTTCACATGTTCTTCCTTGGATGGTTAAATAGGCTAAGTCCTGAAACTCCTTTTGCATGCCGTGTAAACCATGTGCCTTCTTAACTCTTCCTCCTATGCACTTTTTGCTTGCTCACCCTTTTATAACTAGGATCCCATGCGCCCATGCACCTATTAGAGTAGGTATTTTCTTTAACTCATGCTCACCTAGGTACTTTATTTACCTTTATTGTATTTATCCTCACCCACATATGTGTGTGGATATTTCTTTTATCTTATTTAGATATTAGGATATATTATCTAGTTGTTAGGTATAGTTCTTTCCTTGATCTATGATATTGACTAGATCCTTGATGTCTAGTTCTCTCCTAAATCTATGGTCTTGACTAGTTCTTTGATGACTAGTTATTTCCTTGATTTATGGCTTGAGCTACGCCCTTGACTAGTTCTTAGATTGTTATTCCTTGCATATTTAAGCAAGGCCCATTCTCAATGTATTGCATTGAGTTCCATAATAATATATGATATTGCTGCTCATTTGTTTGCAAAGGTTTATGTAAATTTATTCTAGAAAATTTCTTTCATCTTATTGATCATGATGTTTGATTAGCATCTGTGTTGTTGGCTTGGCATGATCTGGTTATTGTTCCTTTCAGCACCTTCATACTTAGCCAATTTTCTAGGGGCCCAACAAATCCTAATGCTACTATTTATGTATCTCCTCTTCCTAGTAAATGAAAAATTATATTTCTATGTGTTTATTACTTTCCTCTTATAAATAACACTATTGGAAATGCTAATATATATTCTATCCCTATTATATAAGTGGAGCATTAACACCTAGATACTCCTATTACTCCTTATGTTAAAATCAATGGTATTCCAAAATAGCATGATATGACTAATATTGTTATTACTCTAGATCATTATAGAAACTAAGATCTACAAAAATAATTATTACATGATTTTTTAGAAAGATTTATGTATGTGGTTCTTGAACAATGAATGTGAGTCTTATTGGCATAAGTCCTTATTACTCTTTTAATGCCTCGATTTATTATCTAGTTTATGACTGAGTTGATGATTGTTCATATTTTTATGTTGTGTCACATAGATATATGGTATTTTCCATTTTTATTTCACTTTTTTATGTTGGTACAAGGCCATATGTATTTGTCTAGTATGGTCTTAACCCTTTTGGGTTTTGGGTCATTTTTACTCGTTGGATATCTTGATAATTGTTTTCTCTTTCACATTTTCTACTTTTAGTTAGATTTATGTACCAATAATATTCAAATTTCAAAGTGATATAATCCTATATATACAAGTTCACATCAAGCATTTATTATCTAATAAGCACATATCTTTGTATAAAATAATTAGATAAAGAAACAAGAGTATAATCTTCATACTACATATTATAACATTTGAGGGAATATATTTGTTTCAAGTATCTACACACAAGGGTTTCATGGGAGAAAATTAGCACAACCAACTATCGGTGTGGAATCATGAGTGAAAAATAGGTCACTATTTTATATTTCATTCAAATTTACAAAACACACTAGAACTAAATTGAGTTTGAAGTGTAGTGTAACACTCAAAGACTCAAAAATGGGTGACTTCTAAGGTCAAGATAACTCAAGCATTTTATTGTGCCCAAGACTTCATGACCCAAAACTAACCATCTAAAGACTTGTAAAATTAGGACATTTTTTTGTTTAAAATTAGTTAATAATTAAATGATTAGACTAATACTAAGCCATCTTGCTAAACCGGTTGAAGATGGAAAGAAACTATCCGAGTTCTACTTGCATGAATAAGTTCACTTTTTCTAGTTAAATCCAAATTCTAAAAATTGGGTTATTGGATATGAAGATAAACCATACTAATCATCTATGTATGAAGAGGCACCCAAGTGTTCAATATGTTTCTCTCATCATGTGGCATAGCCCATAACAGAGGGTATTATAACTTTATCATGATTTCGAGTCATTAATTAGATTATAAAACCATTAACCACTTATTATTCCATTGTTATTTAGAAGCTAAGATAAGTGTGAAAAAGGAAATTTTATATTGATTTAAGTAGCTCAAGATGATTATCCAAATATCCATCATGCAATTATTCCATGAGGGCATACCATTCATCATCATGCCGTAATGATAAAACATATGGTTCCCTTTAATATTATAATATTTATAAATTATTATTCCATGATAGTGATATAATTAGGCTATAATTTCAAGTACCATCCATGTTATCATTGTAACATCACTTATGCAAGAGATTATAATAATATCCTCCACCAAGGGGTTACACTAAGTAAATCAAGAGATTATTTTATAACAAGGTAATAAGATACTTTCAAAGTTTAATAGAATTATTAGAGAATGATTTACTTAAAGATGCCTAATGAAATATATTTATCCACCTAATAAGTGGGTTCATTCCCCAACATTAATAACACCATAATAAAGAAATTTTAATCACTTAAAGCCCATTAACACAATTAAAATTTAGTTCTTAATTTAAACTTAGAGATAAATTTTAATAAAACACACTTCCATTTTCAAAAGAAATGAGGGGAAAGTAATCCCACTATAAATATCAAAAGGTAATTATCCTAGGTTATCGGTGAGTGTACATACCCAAAATTGTAAGGGTACTACACTACCGTAACGATGTCACACATGCCCCAATGATGATATAGGTCTCCTCGCAAGGTGTTCGGGATCCAGAAAAGCTCTCCAAGTGTATGTTAACATCCCACATGCCCCGTTTAGCCCCTGAGTGCTTTGTTTTTCTATTCTCCCCTCTTTTCCTTTGCATTTTGGTCTTCAGTTATGAAACCTCTGCCTTCCCTCGGTGGTAGTCTCGTGACCGCCACCCAGGCAGGGCGGTTGTCCTGTAACCTCTACCCTACTCAGGGCAGCAGTCCTTCACGTGTTTTTCTAGAACATTCATTTTATCGTGACTCATGTAAATTTCAACGTTTACCAGCTTTTTTCACCGCCTTTTCTCGTATTTATGATTCTGGTTCCCTAGAATAGTGTTTTTCATTGTTTATGGTAAAAGAGTTCAAATTGGTTTTCACCTTTGGGTAAATGGGAATTCTATAAATAGCTGGTTGGTTTACAAGCAAATGGCCCCTCAAAATTTGCCTCTCATTCTCTCATTTCAATTTTAGTCTTTCAATTCTTGCTTAGGAATTGTATTAGTTTTATTTGTTGCATGCATAGTTAGTGTTGTTTTGTTGTTTAGAAGCTACATGATCTTCTTGTGCTAGTGTTATTACTGTTTCATACAATCAATTGAGATAGGATAGTTTCATTTTCAGTTTGAAGCCATTAGAGTTGCAGGTTTTGTTCGTCAAGAAGGATAGTTTCAGGTTCTGGATGTTTTGTGTTGTATGAATCATAATAAATCTTGCTAGGAATTGCATAAGCCAAGCTCTGTTCTCTTGCGCTATCCCTCTCCTACTTGCATTATATTCAGTCTACACCCAAAGTTGCCATTATTCCAATACCTACTTCTGTTGATGCTAGCATTACATGCTTTTTTGGATTCACGTGAGCATGAAGGAATGAGGAGACCACACTGAGGGGACAAAGCCACACATAATCAAATTCACCACTGTTCTACAAAATCCAGGTTCAAGCTTTCAAAGTTCTAGTTAAAATATACCAAATAGAATAGTGAATCATTTCATTTCAGTTAATCTCACTTTTGATATTACTGGGGAAGTTATGGGGATTGATAGTTTATGAGAAACTATGATTCATTCCTCACTTCTGAGGTAGGATCGAGAGTCTTTCAAATAGATTAGATCAATTATTTTGTTATTTAGAATAGATTTACAACTGCATAGGCAAGTAGCTATACTCGGTTGCCTTGTTTGTTTTAATTTTGTTATTAGTTTAGTTGTCAATTTCTAGATATTTTAAATAATTGCTCTTTCGATTAGATTTAGATATATATACGCTGTAGATATACTTTGCATAATTAGTCTACTTTACTTTAGTTAGATTTATTTCCTTTTGTATGACAATCATGGGACCTAGAGAGCCCAAAGAATACGTATTCGAGCCAATCGTGCCTCAACCCAATCTTGTTGCAGCAATAATCGATATAGACCGAATATCGTAATCAGTGTCTTCCAAATAACAACGGACCTACAACAGATCAACTCACATAGCTAAGAGGGTTAAACATAGAAGATGACCAAGCACACATGTTTTAGATAAACCACCAAACTACAGATTACCATATATAAATATCCGAATGAATGTAGAAGGGCTTGAAAGAGAGAAAACATTCGGTTGTGATCCATAGATCCCGCAACCCAACAAATCCAGAGGTCAATTAGACATAGATGCTAGTTTACGCACATTAGTATTTAGATCTTCTCCACTTCCACCGATATTATCACACAATTATCCTCACTAGACATAATAGCTAATCAAGCTAAGGATTTCTAGACTAGGCCAGAGAATCACCCATAGAATCCCCTATATATCCATCATCCATCTTATGATCCTATCTAGAGACATACACAAAACAATCCCAGGTCATTTTCCACGTATCCCACAACCTATAGAGCGAATCACGCCAGAGCTCGATATTGATTGAGCCTTCAAGCAGTCATCATCCTCACCGACCGATCTATCACACCGCCTTCGAGTTAGAAGGGCCTTCTTTGTCTTAGATTCACAGATTCCATTAGTACGCATCGAAGATATAAGATTGCCTAACTAGTTTTTCTATGCCCCACACATATTCCATCCCCACCGGCTGTCTCGACATGACCTCGGGAGGTCGGTGTGAGGAAGAGTTACTTGTAGATTCCCATGCTCGCTTGTCACTTTTCCATCATACAAAATTGGTGAACCCGACATGAATTAATTAAACAGTTCTTTCTCTTTTGTTTTCATTTCTTCCATCCACCTTCACTCTTTCCCAATATTCTACGGTATTCATATACCCCTCTAATATGTCGGGATACGATGCATATGGCAGACCTCTTTTAGGTCTTGAAACAAGCTATAGTCAAACAAATAGACAACCATCACCCTCACTTTCTGCATGGGCTGATAATTATTCAAATAATTACTTATCATCTCAAACTCCCCCTCAAAGAACTAGCTCAAGTTCTTCATTCCAGATTGAGGAGTTCAATCGACGTACACAACAACTAGAGCCTTCAGGCTCTAATAATATGACGTTTACTAGAGAATCTATTTCATCTCCTCGGGTCTTATTCAGACCATAGATCAGTAGACAGTCAGACCCACTCCCTTTTTAGATGAGGAATACTTAGCACACTTTGCTAAAAGCGAGCAATGCTTCCAAAACATGTATCCACCAGTAGGGAGCTTACAAGTACAATCTGATACCCTATTCTAGGAAAACACCCCCATTCCTCCACCTATGGGAAATTCCCTCGGTGAAGTTTGGCAGGATAATGACCAATTCATAGTGGGGTATCATACCCCTTTGTAGCCTCAAATGACACAACAAACACCCGTAAGGAAAAATACTATGTCTTCACCAATAGAGGTCATTTCAGCCTTGGCTGAAAAGGTTAGAGGGCTGGAACTTGCTCAAGCAAATCAAAATTCATATTTTGGGCAAGTAGGAATCCCCAACCCTCCACATCATCCTAGCCAAGTAGACCTCCTCATAGGAATAGGAACATTGGGCATGCCTCCTCAGTATTCACAACAAATACCAACTAGAACCATGTTTTCTAACGTCACTCCGGCGAAAATATGATACCTCCCGATCTAGTACAAAATAATCCGTTCCTGGGCAATACTCCTCCATACTTAAACATGTATTCCAAATCACCACAAGGAGATATGTTCTCTTCTCCTGGGATATTTTCTCAACCACGGGATTTCCTTATGTCCCTACAAATGCATACGTTGTGCCATACCAACAACCCATTCCACCTCCCCCCTAGCAAGCACCATTAATGGTTGAAACCTATGCACATAGGGACTTATTCGAATATTTGAAAGAGCCCCTAGATTTCACTATACGAAGTGTCATGATTCCAAGACCGCTCCCCAATCTACCTAAGTACAAAGGGGAGGGAGACCCAAATGCACATATCAAGGCCTATGCCACAACCATTCGAGAACTGCTCCCTTGGGATGGGGTTGTTGCTAAAATATTCCCCAAAAATTTAGAGGGAATTTCCCTTGATTGACATTACAGAATACCTGAAGCTTCCATCCATTCATTTAAACAACTCGTTTTAGAGTTCATCAAGGCATTCAACATGAACAAACTGTTAAGAATAGGAATCAGGGAATTCTTGCATATTAAGCAAGAACATAATGAATCTGTTGCTCATTTCATCCAAAGATGGCGTATAGTTCTTTATTCTTTGGAAAGTGCTCCAAACATGGATCAGATGGAACTATGTGATTTATTCCTTCATTCTCTCAATAGAGAGATAAAGGAAGAAGTCCAAAAGTTCCCACTAAGAACTTATGATGAAGTGCTTGAGAGTGCCCTCTCGAATAGATCAGGCTGCAATAGATAGCAGCCGCAAGACATATGGAACAAATAGGAGGTTAATCATCCCCAATCAAAACACTATGACCTATCCTAGTACAGTAAATGCCAATCAAGGACCTAAAATCCTTAAAAATCATAGAGTGACAACAGATGGAGTAACTGACCAAGCTAAAAAGGCAAATGTTGTAAATACTCCACCACTAGTTAACAATCAATGAAACAACAATTTTACCCCAACAATCAATACATTGGATTTTAATCATCCACAACCACAACAATAACAACGGTGGGTCTAGAAATAGGGTCCAAGTCAAAACTCAACTGGATATCAAAACCAGAACCAAAACCAAAGACAAATGCAAAACCTTAATCCTAATAGTCAACAGTTTAATCAAAGTTTTGGACCACAACACATGCCAAACCAGCAACCTAGGAATTACAATCCTAACTCATATTGTGGTTTCCACAAAATTTGAGGCCATGAAACTAGAACTTGCCACGATTACAATAAATTCATGCAACGTTTGATAGAAGTAAAAGACAACTTTTCATAGATATGTTCTTAGTAGATCCTGCATCACCAGCGCCAAATAATTTCATGGGAGTAGTCTCCCCTCAAAATGCATCCCTCAAGATCTTCAATGATCCACTCCCAAATCACAATAACAATAAGTTAAATCCAAATGGGACAAACAAGGGTGTGATGACAGGAAACAATGATCATGAAGCCTCGACTTCACTAAATCCACCTATCGCATTGCAATTAGGAAGTCGACACAACCCAAAATAGTCGGTTTAGTGGAGTTAGACACCTTTGAGCTACATGTAGAAGCTGTAATAAGAACACGAGAGTATTCCTCTTGGCCAAATCCAAGTTACCCGCTAGAGACAGATAACATTCAACAACCATTAGTAAAACCCATAGGTGCCTATGATTTAATTAATGACCTAACAAAAACCTTCTCTCACATCTCCTTTTTGGATTTATTGAAGAACTCTCCTACCCATAGGGCTGCTCTTTTAGAAGCATTAGGTTTAGGTCATTTAATTAACATCACTCCACCTCCCAAAACACAAGTAAACCATATAGACTTCGATATTCACCCTCTAGGGAAACCAGATAGGGATACCAAGTTTATATTTGACATAAGCAAAATGCCAACAGACGTTGAGATTGCACGTAGAGGTGATCCAACCTTACATTTACAAGTGTGGGTTTATAATAACTACATTAAATGTGCAATGGTTGATGATGGGGCAGCAGTTAACATAGTCCCCTTCTCTTTCCTTCAAAAGCTAGGGTATGGAGAAACAAATTGTTCCACGACTCGGAATACACTAAGAGGCTATGATAGCCTTAAAGCCACTTCGATTGGGACTATAATACTACCAGTCACCTTAGGACCCAAAACAATCCTAACTAAGTTTTATATTATAGATCGGGAAACCAACTATAATATGATCCTCGGTGATCGTGGATACACCATATGAAGGCAATCCCTTCTACATTATTTCAAGAAGTAAGATTATTACACTTAGGAAAGATATTTGTAGCAAAAGGTGATCCGAAACCATTCGATATACACCTAGCAGACCTAAAGAAAAGGCCAGGCATTCACTCTGAGTTTGAACTCCCAAAAAACCAACTTAACAAGCCAACCGACTCAAAATCGGAAGAAAATTTGATACCTACAATGGATTTAGAAGCTACGAACCTATTCAATAATACCCTAGCCCTCAATGATGAGGCTAACGTTGTAGAAACAGTATCACTAGGAACTACTACAGAAATTTTCAAGTTTCTAGAACAGGATCTACCAATTTTCCTACCATTTGATCCTGTAGCTATGGGATATACCCTAGGAGTTGGTTCTCTTCCAGCAAAGGAACTCTACATGGTAGAAGTAACCAAAATAGACAAAATAGACATAACAAATGTCCCAACATCCATCTTCCCAACTAAATATTGGACTCTCCATTTCGATGGAGCTAGATGTTGTTATGGGGCTGGGGCAGGTGTGATCTTTACTTCACCCGAAGGAAAGATCCTACCATTCACCTTTAAACTAAATTTCAAATGTACAAACAATGGTGCTAAGTACAAGCCCTCCTCCTTGGCCTCATCATAGCTAAGAGGTTCGGTGTTAATGACATCAGAGTGCTATGAGACTCATAATTAGTAGCAAACCAAGTCTCTGAGATGTATGAGACTAGAGCTAAACAATTACAGCTCTACAAAACAAAAATATTAGATTTGAGAAAAGGATTTAACTTCATATCAATTGAAGCAATCCTATGAGAACAAAACCTTCTCACAGATTTGATAGCAACCTCACTTCACGTTTTACCCCAAACGTGAGTTGGAAGACGCCCGATTCATGATATCCCTTCGTACTCAATCGTTAGTAAAGAAAATGTCAAATCCTCTTTTAACGAACATAGCTGAGAATAAATCTACTATCTTAGATCACATTGACAGTGATAGAGCCACTCTTGATTACCTAAACACCTATGTAGAGTTACATCTCACCCATCACGTGGTAGATTTGTCCTTAATCCCACATTCATCTTCTTACTTTGGAAATCCCATGGTAGAGCTTCCCCCACAAAAGAACTCGACATATACGTGGTAGAGAATGGAGAAGATTTGGAACTACCTCCAGCCCCACCTGAGTTTGAAGAAGGTAACACTTCTTTAATCAAGAAATGATTGATATTAACATCGGAATGGAGGAAGAACCAAAGATCTTAAAACTAGGATCTTCATTAACTCTAGAAGAGATAGAAATACACACTCGAATCCTCAAAGAACATCAAAAGGCTTTTACATTTAATTACAAAGAAATTATGGGAATTTCACAACACATCAGCATACATAACCTCATCACCAAATCAGATGCAAAGCCAATTAAACAAAAATCAAGACCAATGAAACCCAAGGTAGCTCTCATGGTGAAGGAAGAAGTAATGAAACTCCTCCAAGTAGGATTCATCAAGCCAGTTGATTATTCTCAGTGGGTATCTAATATCATTCCCATTCTAAAAAGAATGGGAAGATACGCATCTGCATAGATTTTGAGACATTAACAAGGTGTTCCCTAAGGATGACTTCCCATTACTATCCATTGACATCATTATTGATGCAACAACTGGATTTGAGCTTTTTCTCTCATGGATGGATTCTCATGATACAATCAAATCAGAATATCCGAACAAGACCAAGCCAAAACCACGTTTATAACTCCTTGGGGAACCTATTGCTATGCTTTGTTATGCCATTCGGTCTCAAGAATGCTGGCACTACATACCAACGGGCAATGACATACATATTTCATGATCTTATTCATAAAATCATGGAATCCTATGTAGATGACTTGTTGGCCAAGGCCAAGAAGTGTTGTGATCACCCGGAAGTGCTCCACGTCATTCTTTCACATTTGATCGAATATGGAGTCACACTAAACCCAGAAAAATGTGTTTTTGGTGTGACAGAGGGAAAATATTAGATTACATTATATCATCATGAGGGATCAATGTAGACCCAGCCAAAATTTGGGTTGTTCTTGAAATGATCCCACCTTCGGATGAATCTGGAATCAGGTCATTTCTTGGGAAACTCGGTGCAATCTGAAGATTCATCCCAGATTTAAGCTTTTCCATTCATCCAATCAACAATATACTCAAGAAAGATTATAGTATCGATTGGACTGAAGGAATGAAATGAGGATTTCAAGGTAGTTAAGTGTTTCTTGTTTTCACCACCTACGCTTATGCCTCCTAAGCCAGACCACCCTTTAATCTTATATTCGTGAACTACCAATATCTCACTAGCCTACATGCTAGCTCAAGAAGACGATGACAAAAGAGAATGCATGATCTATTTCATTAGTCAAACATTTCTCGATTATGAAACACGTTATACGCAAGAAGAATGAGAATGCCTTGCCATAGTATTTGCAACCAAATGCTTAAGACATTACATGCTAAATCAAGAAATAAGGGTCATTGTAAAAATAGACAATTTACGAACTTTCCTCACACAAGGGTCCTTGTCTAAAAAGGTTGGACGCTTTATAACCTTAATGGGTGAATTCAAATTAACTTTTATAAACTAGAAGTCCATTAAGGGACAAATCATTGTAGATTGGTTAGTGACAACCCATTTGACAGAGGTGATCTAGTAGATCTAGATTTTCCTGATGAATGCATATATTACATCAAAACTAGACCTCCCATCTCTGAATTTCCTTAGTATACCGATATTATTAATTATATCATGGATCATACATATCTAGAAGATGCTACACCATAGAAAAGAAGGCGGTTACGCATTATTGTAGCTAAATATGTTATTATAGAGCAAGTGCTCTATCATAAAGATTTCGATGGAATGCTTCTAAGGTGTGTTGACATGGAAGAATCCAAGAAGATTCTCTACGAATCCCACAGTGGAATATGTGGAGGCCACTTCGGTGGTCATGCCACCACTCGCAAAATACATCGAATGGGCTATTTCTGGCCCACTCTAGAACATGACGCAATAGAGTTTGTACACAAGTGTCATAAATGCCAAGAATTTTCCCATGAAATTCACATGCCGACAAACTCTACAACCAATCGCAACTCCATGGCCCTTTTCTACGTGGGGCCTAGATTTGATAGGGAAATTATCTCCCTCGTCAACAGATGGCCATAACTTCATAATCACGGCCACAGAGTATTTTACCAAATCGATAGAGGTTATGCCTCTCACCACTGTACCAAGTGTCGTGATCACCAAGTTCATTTTGAACCAGATCATTTGCAGGTACGGTGTCCCACAAATCATTATCTCAGATAATGGAACTTCCTTTAAGAATGATGAGGTCCATGAGCTATGCAGTAAATTTAAAATAAACCATCATACGGCCTCCCTGTATTACCCTTAAGCCAATGGGCAGGCTGAAGCAACAAACAAAACATTGAAATCTATTCTCCTTAAAATGGTAAAAGAAAACAAACAAGATTGGCATTTAAAGTTATATCTAGCCTTGTGGGCCCACAAACCTCAATAAAAACACCAATAGGAGAAACTCCTTTCTCATTGGTATTCGGAGTAGAAGCAGTTCTCCCACTTGAGGTCGAAATACCCAGTCTCCACGTCTCACTACAAGGGATTCGATGAAGAAGCTTATAGAGAAGCACGTCTCTCCCAACTAGAAAGCCTAGATGAGGCCAGATTGGATGGTGAATAGTGGAATAGATTTTATGTTGACCGGATGTGCCGGTAGTATAACAAAAAGTTCTATAAATGAGAAATATATGAAGGAGATCTAGTTCTAAGACTAGATAGCCGGATCGATAAGAAGACTAGTGAAGGAAGGAAATTCCAACCCAAATGGTTGGGTCCATACCGAGTCATGAAAGACTATGGAAATGGTGCATATCTCTTATGTACACTAGAAGGTGAGGAATTCAACGAAACAGTCAATTCCTTACACCTTAAACGATTCTATGCATAAGCAACCAACACTATTTTTATAATTATATCTACATTGCATCTTCATGTAGTTAGGTTCATTTTGTCCACTCGTTTCGTAAAATATTGTGATCAAGGGACTTATTCTCAAAGCAATTCATTACAAAATTCTGTTGGCATTGGCAGAAGCATTCGAATCATACTTCTTCATTTTCATAGCATCATCAACCATTTCAGAATCATTTCATCAATTAAAGCTAGATATGACAAAGTCTTAACTGGTAGCCATACCAAGGCCTGCATGCTTGTTCTCACTTTTGTTTCTTCCTAGGATAGGTGTCTTGCCTATTGTCATTCTAGAAGCTTCATAGTGTCACATCTACCCATATATAAGATCTCTTTGGAAATAAGAACATACTGACATTTTTTCTCAAATAAATAAGTCAAATATAGATCAAACATAAAATTCTATTTTTACACATTCCTTGCCCTACCAACCTTCGGTGATGAGCTTGCGTCTCTTACTAGTGGCGTAGGGTTGGGAAAGGATGAAAATCCCTTACTCGCCTATGCCTTGTCCATGGTGATAAGCCCACGCTTCCTACTAGAAGCATGGGGCAAGGTGTAGGGGGTCCTCTTGACAATAAATGTTGAAGGTCATAAGCGAACAGTTCAAATAAACCTTTGAAATCTTGAGTCAAAAACAAATGAATCAGATGTCCAAAGTTCCAAGAGAGTTCAAAACCACAAAAATCAGATTTTGTCACCATGTGTGGCCATCTACGGATCTAAGTCTAGATAAACTACAAAGCAAGTCACATTCTAAACTATGGATTCACTTGAGTAGAGTACGTTTGTAGTGTCCTAATTTGGTTCCACCAAATCTTTATCTATCTCTCATCACTACTATTAAACAAATTTCATAACTTGTGCCCTTTCTAGCTCTCGATGGTGAGCCCTCGCATCTTACTAGTTGCGTGGAGTTAGGAATGGGGCAAGTACATCTGCTCATCATACCGGTTCATCATCATGTTCTATCAAAACTATATGAAGTATCAAAAAATTTCTTATGCAAGATAAAGTTCAAGATCACATTGTGTCTGCATTATCATATATCAACATCACGAAATACAAAAGAAAGAAAGTAGTTGTGTCATTTGTTCTCCATTTGCATACATTCTGAAAAAGCATATAAAAACAACATTATAATTTACATGTGGAAATAAATCAAAAAATCCTAGATACCACGAGTCTGATCCAAAAAGTAGTATATATATATATATATATATATATATATATATATATATATATATATATATAAATCAAAGTTTCTGTCTAATGCCATCATGCACTAGGCATGGTCAAAATGCTCAATGAGCCAGGAAATACAAAGTAAATCGTATAAACAATCTAAGAGATCCAAGTGTCTTCTCAACCCCTATGATACCCCTCTAAGGTGCAGCACGACCGTCTAGGACTCCGGCTACATTGGTGCTCTAAATGCACTAAGGGCTTATGGTCTTGAGGAGCAGCTATAGCCTCGCTATGAGAGCGACTCCTCATCAATCACTTTGCTATCATGTACCCGGCCATCTTGGTGTGGAGGGTAGTCACCATCTTGGCCACATTCCAGATAGGAGAAAGACATCGCTGTGCCTACCAGCTACTAAAGGCTCCCCTGCATCCATGGATAGCTCCACACGAGTCTTCTCCATGGGGATCATTAGGGTATCAGTGCATACCCGGTGAATCAGGTCTCACCACTCATCAGCAGTCTCTGTAAACAAAGGATAAAAATGAATTATAAAATGATCAAAAGGTAAAACCAAGAATGAACAAAAGGAGAGATAGCAACTAAGACAATCCTAGCTAAAAACAAATATTAAGAGAAGGGTGATAACTCACTCGGATCTCCGGGCCTCCAAGAGGGATCCCTAGGATCAGTGCCTGCCATAGATGCCACCGCTGACTGATGTCCTCCTCCGGTGCCTGGGGCAACATAATGTCCTACTATGGACTCATCCTCCTGCCTATGTCCTGAGAGGGCAGCTCCTCTGAGCCTAGAGTCACCCTCTCTCGCACTCTACTCTACCCTCTCGGCTTTTAAGATCTCTTGAGTTTCATGCCACTCGAGATCATTTTCCTCCTCTCCACCCAACTCACTAACCTCCATATCCTTGGTCTCCTCCTCTATCTCTCCCCCTGTGAACTCCTCGGACTCAGAGTCTATATCTATGGGGTCATCGCTACTGTGGGCGGGGCCAGGACCGCAATCGAAGTAAGGGTGCTCGAGGAGCATCGGCTCTCCCTCGAGCGCGTACTACACTGCCTAGCTGCAATAGGGATGCCATGAGTAACAATGGTCCAACCTTGGCCTCTAGGACCTCCCCTAGCCTCCCAAACTGATTTTAACACTGGCACCACTTAGGGAAGCATGCCGACATAAGGAAGGCCAAACTACTCAGTACTCGGTCAAAGGGGTGTGTCTCCACCTTCCCCGTCCTGTCCACAAGCTACCCTGTGGTAGAGAAAGAGATCAAAGTGAGGGTATCCTCACCCAATAACCCTTCCATGGCCTAATAAGGTGTGGCCTCCATATCATCGGTGGTCGGAAGCAATGGGGCTGGTGGGGTGCTCTAAGCACCACCGACATATCTATCCATCTAGTTTTCGTCATTGCTCTGGGATCCACCACCTCTACACCTCTCCCATAAGGGATGATACGCTCATAGACCAAGCTCATAACTAGGGTCAGATGGCTCAAAGACTGTCCCTGTAAATGGACCACCCAGTACAAATCATGATAGGTGGTCCCAAGAATATCAGCTCCCCAGGCATAAATCTGGCGATGTGCCTCAATCTGTGTAATAATAGGGGACCAGCAGTAGAGTAAAGTTTCCCCTCCCTTGTCCCCGATCAATCTTAAGGCAAGGATCCCCATAATAGCCTGACGAATCAAGGGGATAGGAAAGCTAGGAATGGAACGGACCCTCACCCCCTTCTTCGAACTAGTGGAGACAACTATGTCTCCCATGTATGTAGCCCACTAAGCTATCTGAGCCCGCGACCCTGCTATCTCAAGTGTGAGTCATCTCCCAATGATCGGGACTCCCAAGATGTGGTAGACATCCTCCAGGGTGATAGTCCACTCACCCCTGACTCCTAGAAATCGAAAGTGTTCGAAAGTGAAAACAAGTCACAAAGTATGTGGCTAGAAGGTGCAACATGTAGGACCCATGATATACGTAATATGCCGGCACTCTGAAGAGTATCTTGCTTGGCCTGAGAAAGTGCATCCAACAATGCTAGAAGCAAATCACACTCTCTCTCTCAGCTCCACCTGATATATTCCTCCTTCGCCTTGCATACACCCAAAAACATGCCAAACGGAGTAAGTTAGTATTCAAATTACATTGGAAAAATCATTAAAACATATAAGAATACTAAAAATGCAAAATTTGGCTCAAAACACTGAGTTTTTGGCATTTTGTAAAGGACCGCCACCCTGAGCAGGGCGGCGGTTCCATAACCACCGCCTTAAAGGGTGGTGGTCCTATAACCACCACCCTGCTCAGGGCAGCGGTTGTGTCCCGAATTTTCAAACGGGTCATGTGCCCTAAAAAATGCCTAAAAACATGAAAAAATACTATTTTGACTAAAACAAAGCCTACCCATTAGGTTCCCCCCCTAAGTGACCCTATTAACACTGACATTTTCAAAAATAATCCCCTATGATAAAAAATTCATCATTTTAACATTTGGGGGTAAAAATGTTAAACCAAGAAGAACTAACTTTTGTGATCTTGTGGGTCAAGGATATGCTCGTGGAGGCATGATCACTATCTCGTCATGAAAATTTTGACTATACTCTCATCAAAAATCGTCACCGTGGGCCCCAGAGCTCAAAATCAATCAAATAAACATGCATAAATGAATACGAAAATGGGCCCATTTTTACATATATAGCATCTTGACTCATTTTGAATGCCCCTTTTACAGGTTTGGAGCACCGACGGAGGTAAGTTCTTATCCCCGCACAAATGGTAAGTCCTCACTACATGTTATTTTAGTATTTATTTTTTGATTTATTTTGTCTATCTGCACTTGAGTCCTCTTTTCATTTTACAGGTAGCGGGAGTTTTGGATGGCATCATTTTGACACATGGACGTGTCAGGTATAATTTCTAACCTCCCATTTCAGGACCACCATACTCAAACCCACCGTTTTACACCTCTTCATGGCTAAAGCACTCCTCCGAGGTGGCAATATGTATGTACCCAAAATTGTAAGGGTACTACAATGCTTTGAACGATGTCACACGTGCCGTAATGATGATACAGTATCCTCAGTAAGGTGTTCGAGATCTGGAAAATCTCTCCAAGTGTATGTTAACATCTTGCATGCCCCGCTTAGCCCCTGTGTGCTTTGTTTTCTCTTCACCCCTATTTTCCTTTGCATTTTGGTCTTTAGTTACAAAACCTTTGCCTCGCACGGGTGGTGGTCTCGTGACGCCACCCGAGCGGCGGTGTCTGAACCGCCACCCTCCTCGGGGTGGCGGTCCTTCACGCATTTTTCTAGAACATTCATTTTATCGCGACTCGATTAAATTTCAATGTTTACTAGCTTTTTTCACCACCTTTGCTCGTATTTATGATTTTGGTTCCCTGGAATAGTTTTTTTCCATTGTTTATGGTAAAAGAGTTCAAATTGGTTTTCACCTTTGGGTAAATGGGAATTCTATAAATAGCTGGTTTGATTACAAGAAAATGGCCCCTCAAAATTTGCCTCTCATTCTCTCATTTCAATTTTAGTCTTTTAGTTCTTGCTTAGGAATTGTATTAGTTTTATTTGTTGCATGCATAGTTAGTGTTGTTTTGTTATTTAGAAGCTACATGATCTTCTTGTGCTAGTGTTATTATTGTTTCATACAATCAATTAAGATAGGATAGTTTCATTTTCAGTCTAAAGCCATTAGAGTTGTAGGTTTTGTTCATCAAGAAGGATAGTTTCAGGTTCTGGATGTTTTGTGTTGTATGAATCGCAATAAATCCCGCTAGGAATTACATAAGCCAAGCTCTGTTCTCTTGCGCTATCCCTCTCCTACTTGCATTGTATTCAGTCTACACCCAAAGTTGCCATTGTTCCAATACCTACTTTAGTTGATGCTAGCATTACACGCTTTTCTGGATTCACATAAGCACGAAGGAACAAGGAGACCACATTGAGGGGACAAATCCACACACAATCGGATTCGCCACTATTCTATAAAATCCAGGTTCAAGCTTTCAAAGTTCTAGTTAAAATATACCAAATAGAATAGTGAATCATTTCATTTTAGTTAATCTCACTTTCGATATTGTTGGGGAAGCTGTGGGGATTGATAGTTTCTGAGAAACTATGATTCATTCCTCACTTCTGAGGTAGGATTGAGAGTCTTTCAAATAGATTAGATTAGTTATTTCATTATTTAGAATAGATTTACAACTGCACAGGTAAGTAGCTATACTCGGCTGCCTTGTTTGTTTTAATTTCGTTATTAGTTTAGTTGTCAATTTCTAGATATTTTAAATAATTACTCTTTCGATTAGATTTAGATATATATACGTTGTAGATATACTTTGCATAATTAGTCTGCTTTACTTTAGTTAGATTTATTTCCTTTTGTATGACAATCATGGGAC